>CM029022.1:2489512-2646236 GCA_016801055.1 Panax notoginseng
ATGGTTGTTAGGAACACAAAGTCTGGAGTTGACTCGAAGTATTTCTTCTTCATCGATTCTTGCTTCCGGCATAGCACCTTCTTGCACTTTCTTCCTCATACGCATCATCAGCTCCAGGTCTGTAGCTTGAGCAGCTTTAACTTTATCAAAATAAAGTCGGTTCTACTCGTATATTCGTCATCATCACATGGGTCCCTGAAGTCTTTAACTCTATCTCCATCCTTTGCAAGTCACACAAAATGGGCCCTTTGCGTTGACAATATCGCACTCGTACTTGCTATGATCTTCTACTCAATGCATCAGCTACCACGTTCACTTTTCCAGGATGGTATTGGATGGTATGATCATAATCTTTCAACAGTTTTAGCCAACGTCGTTGTCACATGTTGAGTTCCTTTTGAGTGAAGAAATATTAGAGGCTTTTATGATCCGTAAAATCTCCACTTTCTCCCCATACAAGTAATGCCTCCAAATTTTAAGTGCGAAGACAACATCTGCCAACTCTAGATCATGAGTAGGATAATTTCTCTCATATTCTTTGAGTTGTCTTGAGGCATAGACTATGACTTTCCCATGTTGCATGAGAACATATCCCAACCCTTTGCCCGAAGCATCACTGTAGATGACAAATCCCTCCGAGCCAGATGGTATTGTCAGAACAGGTGCTGAAATGAGTCCCTCTTAAGTTCTTGAAAACTCTTCTCACTTCTCGCTCCAACCGAACTTTGTATCTTTCCGAGTCAGCTGAGTTAATGGAGTAGCGATTCGAGAAAATCCTTCCACGAATCTCTGATAATAACCATTAAACCGAGAAAGCTACGTACATCGGTCACTGATTTAGGTTGCTCCCAGCTTTGAATTGCTTCAATCTTTGCCGGGTCAACAGATATTCCGTGACTTGATATTACGTGCCCAAGGAATGCTACTTCCTCAAGCCAGAACTCGCATTTCTTCAACTTGGCATAAAGCTTGTATTTCACGAAGTTTTTGGAGTGTCAGCCTCAAGTGTTTCACAGCGTTTGAAATAAATAAGAATGTCATCAATAAAGACGATCACAAAGTGATCCAAATATTTCTTGAATACTCGGTTCATCATATCCATGAAGGCAGCAGGAGCATTAGTCAATTCAAAAGACATGACTGAGAATTCATAATGCCCGTACCGAGTTTTGAAGGTAGTCTTTGGAATATCCTCAGTTCAAACCTTCAGCTGATGATATCCAGAACGAACAACGATTTTTGAAAAAGAATTGTGCTCCTTGCAACTGTCAAACAGGTCATCAATACGTGCAAAGGGTACATATTTTTGATGGTGACATGATTCAACTCCCGATAATCAATACAAAGTTGCATACTCCCATCTTTTCTTATTTACGAATAGAACAGGAGCACCCAAGGAGAAGTACTAGGACGAATAAGCCAATGTCTAACAATTCCTGCAGTTGGGTCTTTAACTCTCCTGAAGTTCAATAGGAGCCATTCGATATGGGGCTTTGGAAATGGGTTTTGTACCGGGTTCAAGGTCGATACAAATTTAATTTCACGCTCTGGGGGTAGGCCAGTAAGTTCTTCAGGGAATACGTCTGGAAATTTATTAACAATAGAAATATCATTCAAAACTGAAGTATTTTTGTTTAGATCCGTGACATGAGCTAAGAAGGCTTGACATCCGTTTTTCAATAAAACGAATAGTTTTATGGCTAGAGATGACAATGATTGATTTTAATGGTTTGGTTGTTTGAATTCGCATAATAAGTTGATTAGAATATGAAGCTAACAACATTACGAAAAAATCAATTTTTGCATGATGAGTAGTTAACCATCAATCCCTAGAATTACATCAAATGCAAGTATTTTCAATGAAATATGGTCGATAGGTAATGTGAGGGTACCGATTTGAACCAAATAAGACTTAAAAACAGTAGATGTAATGAAGGTTTCTCCCAACAGAGTTTCCACAGATAAATCAAAGTCTAATTTCTCCGGAGTCAAATTTTATCGTTGAGCGCAAATAGGAGAAATAAAAGAATGGGTAGAACCGGTATCAAATAAGGTATAGACTTCGCTAGAGTTTATGATAAGCTTACCCGTGATGACCTCGTTCGGGTTCCTTACTTTTTGGGATGTCACAACAAATGCTTTCCCTTGCACTATCTGTTTTGACTTTTCTGGGACGTCCTTTGGTGCCTCCATCCTAGCTGAACTTGTCTTCGGTGAACGACAAAATCGGGCTAGGTGACCTTCTCTTCTACAATTATAACATGCTTTGGACGGCATCGCGCAGTTTGGAATGATGTGTCCCTCCCCTCCGCATTTGAAGCATATGATAGGTGGTCGTTCTCCTTCTTTAACCACGGGTGCTGGTGCTGACGTCTTTTCATTATTGTTGAATCTCCTCTTCTTGAAATATTCATTCTTATTGTTTTGGCCATGATTACCACCGAAGTGGTTACCATTTCTGGCATGCTGATTCCCTCCACGCTTGTTGTCACCGCTTCGATGACTAATTTCACTGGTATTATCATTTTGCCTGTTGCTCTCTTTTGGTTGCGTTGACTCGTTATCGCTCTCCACTAACTAAGCCCTATTTACAACATCTGAATACAAACACAGTTTATAAGAAATAAGATGTTGACGTATCTCCGGCTTCAAATCTCTTAAAAACATCCGCGTCATTCTCTCTTCATTATCCACCAAGTGGGACGCAAACCGGGACAGCTTGGCAAACTTAGCTTCGTACTACGACACGATCATATTATTCTGCTCCAACTTGATGAACTCTACCTCCTTCATGTGAGAAATACTTTCGGGAAAGTACTTGTCATTGAACAGTTCTTGGAACTTCTCCCAAGACATCTTCAGTGCAGCAGGTTGAGTACGCTTTACCGATTCCCACCAGTAATCTGCCTCTCCTCGCAACATAAAGGTGGCAAAAGGAACCTTTTGCTCCTCGGCGCATCCCAAGACATCAAATATCTTGGTGATCTGCTTTATCCACGTTTTTGCCTTAAGTGGTTTTGGTTCTCCAATAAACTCCGGTGGTTCCAACTCCTTGAACTGTTTAGCGGTGACCGTCCGAAAGTTTTCAGTGTTTTCACCTATATTTTGGACAGGAGCCGCTTTCGCCTGCTGTTGCATGAATTGCATAAAGCCTCTGAACATTCCATCATTCATCATTTGGTCAGTATTGTTGTTTGCATGAGGATTATCGCCTTCCTGATGCACATTATCCTGATTATTGATATGTGGTGAATCAACGGTCGCCTGTGCTCTATTGCTATTCTCAACATTCTCGGATGTCATTTTCAAATACTGCCACAAAACAAGGGTTAAATAACATATCGCATATTATCTCTATACTCTGACCGACCAGTTAAATACCAAATAAACTTAGGTAGGTCATACTGGCGAAGGAATTTTTCGTCTCTCCCCTTTAAATTCTAGTCTCACATCTTAGCCAGGGATCATATCCCTAAGCTCTGATACCAACTGTGACGCCCCCAAAATAGGTATACATCACCTATTCTGAGTCGCCAATACATGGTACAGAATACAAATACAATCGTTATATACGACAAGATAGCTATGAGTTTTAATACAAATACTGTCTTCTAGACACTATCCACTCTCAGAATAAGTCCTCGTTACATTTATTATCACACTATTTAACAGAATAGTGAGGACTACTAATACTATCATCTGGTCCATCACTCCGTTCCCCGACTCGTCCCAGCTATATTCTCATTTCCTGAAGAGAACAATGAAAGAAAGGGTGAGCTCAACTAGCCCAGTAAGAAATATTATGACTAAGATAATGCAGAATAAATTATCATTAGCCTTAAACAGTGTTAAACTGATACAATATAACAAACATCAAGTTTAACTGCAGCGGAACAAGCAACCCATTAGAAGAGTCAAGTAAAGAATAAAATCTACTATCTTCTATGATTTAAAAGGTTTTTCATGACTTTCATTGCTGGGACTCAGCTTAAAAATAATCCACATCATCGAATCACCCCTGCACTACGGCCAAGGATATTCTTTAGTATCACGACCACAATTATCTATGCACTACGGACCAAGAATATTTGTGTATTCATTAATGGTTATGATCATGCCAACCACTGTCCATCAATGCACTACGGGCCAATGAAGACTTTTACCACATCATTTATAACATTACAGTCATGATTATACCAAATAATCTCTGGTCATAATCATACCAAGTCCATCTATGCACTACAGGCCATAGATGACTTTCAACAGAATATAAACATGAGGATGATGACAATGATATAAGAATTCAATAAAACAAGTTCAAGAATTAATTTATCCAGGAACCAATAACGTCCAAATTGTCAACATGATACTGCTTCGTGGAGTAAAATTCAAGAATGCTCGGAAGAATATTTTCATAAAAAGATACTAGATAAAGCGTAAATATAAAGGATATTCCACTAATTTCATGGAGTATAAAAGTCAAAACTTTAACCAACTGAATATAATAAAGAATGGAATAACAAAAGAAATCACCATGCATGCGATAGACCGCACAGACAGGTTATTCTAACAGGAAAATAAATAACGGAACCAGGTCATGCGTAAACGCACCGACATGATATTCCGACAGAATAATAAATAATGGAACAGGTCCGACGTAAACGCACAGACAGGATATTCCGACAGAATAATAAATAATAGAATCAGGTCCGGCGTAAACGCACAGACAGGATATTCCGACAGAATAATAAATAATGGAACCAGGTCTGACGTAAAGCACAGACAGGATGTTCCAACAGAATAATAAAAATGTAATAACAGAAGAATTTCACCAAGTATAGGGTAGCTCGCGTATACAGGTTATTCCAACATAATAATAAAGAATGGAATAATAGAAGTTCTCTTCATGAATAAGAAAAAAAGAATACCCTTTACGAGTACAACAAATAATATCCCTTACCGTAAAAAAAACTTTATATCGGAGTAGTGTAATAGTAGAATACTTTTCTTCTTTCTCTCTATAGTTTCTCTCTCTAGAGTTTTAGTGAATTGGTAAGAAAATAATGAAGGAATGAGCTTCTATTTATAGAAAAATGGACTGCATAGTAACTAACTCATGAACGGTCTAGATTGATTTACTTTAATCTGACGGTCCATATTTAAAGCAAAATCTTTTAAATAAAATATAATATATTCTATTTATAATCTAATAAAACGAATAACTTTATAAAAGATTTTACTATGCAAATACTATGCAGGCACTATGCAAATACTATGCATAATAAAATATAATATATTCTAATTATTGTCTAATAAAATAGATAACTTTATAAAAGTATTATGTTTTATATAAAAAGATTTTACTATTAGCATAATAAAACGAATAACTTTATAAAAATATTCTGTTTTATATAAAAAGCTTTTCTGTTTTATTACATTAATAATACCAATAAAACAAAACTGAGTGACTTATCACGTAAGCATCAATAATCAATACCGTGTGCTACTATGCAACCATGTGTATTACTGTACTTTTACTACCTAGTAGTTCAACAGTATTAATGGTAAAACTTCCGCCGTTATTTTCATAAAGTATTTTTTGTCTTTTTATCAATTCGACAATACTTCCGTTGTAGGGTCCACCAATAATTGTGTCGTCGTACGAATATTCCCTGTTAAAATGAATATTCTCCGACCAATCGAATATTATAATAGCAACTTGCGTACTTTACAAAATTTATAAATATTACCCACAACTATAACATTATATCAATTTCACTCCATAATATTCAAAAATGATATTTATAAAAAATTTATCTTTATTTATAAAAGTTGGGGTCTTACACATGCAGCCTTATACTCTCATTTATGTATATACGAGCAAGACTTTCAAGTGAATAAGTTTCTCGTATAGGTAAGAAATGAGTAGACTTGGTTAGTCTATCGACAATGACCCAAATTGCATCTATGACTTGAGAAACCTTGGGAAGACCAGTAACGAAATCCATGGTAATGTGCTCCCACTTCCATTTTAGAATTTCAAGTGGTTACAATGGACCTTTTGGCACTTGAAGCTCCGCCTTGACTCGTTGACAAGTTAAACACCTTGAGATAAACTCTGCGATCTCTATCTTCATATTTGTGACGCCCCCAAAATTAGGTATACATCACCCATCTTGGGTCACCAGATACATGGTACAGAATTCAAATACAACTTACTAATACAACTGTCGTGAACAATACGACAAAACATAAACTGCGAGTTTGAATACAAGTATTGTCTTCTAGAGAGTATCCATACTCAAAAGGAGTCCTCATTACAATTATTACCACACTATTACATAGAATAGTGAGGACTACTAATGCTATCATCTAGTCCATCGCTCCGTTTCCCGACTCGTCCCAACTATATTCTCATTTCTTGAAGAGAACCGTGAAATAAAGGGTGAGCTCAACTAGCCCAGTAAGAAATATTATGACTAAGATAATGCAGAATAAATTATCATTAGTTTTCAACAATGTTAAACTGATAAAATACAATAGACATCAAGTTTAACTACAGCGGATCAAGCAATCCATTAAAAGAGTCAAGTAGAGAATAAAATCTACTATCTTTTATGATTTAAAAGGTTTTTCATGACTTTTATCGCTGGGACTCAGCTTAATAAATAATCCACATCATTGAATCACCCCTACACTACGGCCAATGATATTCTTTAGTATCACGACCACGAATTATCCATGCACTACGGCTAAAGATAATCATGTTTTCATCAACGGTCCTGATCATGTCATAAAACAATTCATCTCTACACTACGGCCAAAGAGAATCCATAGCCATAATCATACCAAAAACTGTCCATCAATGCACTGCGGGCCAAGGAGGACTTTTCCACATCATTTGTAATATTACGGTCATGATTACACCGATTAATCCCTGGTCATAATCATACCAAGTCCATCTATGCACTACAGGCCATAGATGACTTTCAACAAAATATAAATATGAGGATGATGACAATGATATAAGAATTTAATAAAACAAGTTCAAGAATTAATTTATCCAGGAATTAACAACGTCCAAATTGTCAATATGATACTGCTTTGTGGAGTAAAATTCAAGAATTCTTAGAATAATATTTTCATGAAAAGATACTAGATGAATCGCAAATATCAAAGATATTCTACTAATTTCATGGAGTATAGAAGTCAAAGTTTTAACCAACTGAATATAATAAAGAATGAAATAACAAAAGAAATCACCATGCATGCGATAGACCGCACAGACAGGTTATTCCAAGAGAATAATAAATAATGGAACCAGATCCGGCGTCAAACGCATAGACAGGATATTCCAACAGAATAATAATAAAGACGGAACCAGGTCCGGTGTAAAACACACAGACAGGATGTTCCAACAGAATAATAATAAAGACGGAACCAGGTCCGGTGTAAAACACACAGACAGGATGTTCCAACAGAATAATAATAAAGACGGAACCAGGTCCGGTGTAAAACACACAGACAGGATGTTCCAACGGAATAATAGAAGAATGTCACCAAGTATAGGGTAGGCCGCGTATACAGGTTATTCCAACAGAATAATAAATAATAAAATAACAAAAGTTCTCTTCAAGAATACAAAAAGAAATAATACCCTTTACGGGTACAACAAATAATATCACTTACGAGTACAACAAATAATATCCCTTACCTTTGAAAGAAGAGTATTCCGACTGGTAGGGCGAGAATATACTCGAAGAAACTTGTACTACGCTCAAATCTTTCTTAAACTCTAAAGAAATACGCTCAAGATTATAGAAGAAGAACTCTCTCTATAGTTTCTCTCTCCAAAGTTTCAGTAAATTCGTAAGAAAATAATGAAGGAATGAGCTTCTATTTATAGGAAAATGGAATGCATAGTAACTAATCCATGAACGGTCCAGATTGATTTACTTTAATCTGACGGTCCATATTTAAAGAAAAATATTTTAAATATAATATAATATATTCTATTTATAGAATAACTTTAATAAAGTATTCTGTTTTATATAAAAAGATGTTTCTGTTTTATTACGCTAAAAATACGAATAAAATAAAACTTCATTATCGCTAAATAATTCATATTATTAATTGACAATAATTGAATCAAACTGAGTGACTAATCACGTAAGCCTTAATCATCAATACCGTATGCTACTATGCAACCACACGTATTACTGTACTTTTACTACCGAGTAGTTCAACAGTATTAACGGTAAAACTTCTGCCATAATTTTCATAAAATATTTTTATCGTTTTCTCAATCCAACAATAATTCCGTTGTGGGGTCTACCAATAATTGTGTCGTCGTACGAATATTCTCCGACAAAAATAATATTCCCCGACCAATCGAATATAATACAACAACTTGCATACTTTACAAAATTTATAAATACTACCCACAACTATAACATTATCTCAAATTCACACCATAATATTTAAAAAATATTTCAAAAAAATTAAATCTTTATTCATAAAATCTGGGGTTTCACAATCTCCCCTCCTTATGAAATTTCGCTCTCGAAATTTACGTACGTACCTGGTATACCGAACAGATGAGGACACTTCGTCAGATTCTAACTCTTGAGGTATAACCTTTGAGTGTTGAATACATTCCAGGATTTTAACAGGTACATATTCATACGTTAAATTATCCGCTATCTCGTCTGGTTCTTAATCAATAATGTGGTTCGGGTCGTCCACATATTTACGTAACATTAATACGTTAAAAATGTTATGAACACGCGACATACTTGGCGGTAAAACGAGTCTATAAGCCACAGTTCTTACTCGATCGAGGATTTCAAATGGGTCAATTAAATCGAGGGTTGAGATTTCCTCTCTTCATCGATTCTTGCTTCTAGAATAACGCCCTCTTGAATCTTCTTCTTCACATTCATCAGCTCTGAGTATGTAGCTTAAGCGACTTTAACTTTATCAATTAAAGTCGATTCTACTCGTATATTCGTTATCTTCACGTGGGTTAGTATATTCGTACTTGTAAACTCATACGATCTTCTACTCAACGCGTCAGCTACCACGTTCGCTTTTCCACAATGATATTAAATGGTACGATCGTAATCTTTAACAGCTCGAGCCAACGTCTTTGGCGCATGATACGTTCGTTTTAAGTAAAGAAATATTTGAGGGTTTAAGAAATGGGTTTTGTACTGGGGTCAATACAAAATTCGATTTCACGCTCTAGGGGTAGGCTAAGAAGTCTTCAAGAATACGTCAGGAAATTTATTAACAATAGAAATATCATTCAAAACTGTGACTCTCATCCCAGACTTGGATAACACGTCACATTGATACCTATCAACTTGTCATCGTCATTTACAACGTCTCCTACGGAAAGTCTGGATTCGGTGCATTCCACACCAGGAAGTCAACAACGAAAGGAACGGGGATCTTTACTTATGGCTTGATATGACAATGATTGACTTTAGTGGTTTGGTTGCTTGAATTCGCATAATAGGTTGGTTAGGAATATGAAAGCAAACAACCTTACGAAAAGCATGATGAGTAGTTAACCAATCATTTTCAAAAATCACATCAATGCAAGTATTTTCAAAGAGATAAGATCGACAGGTAACGTGAAAGTGTTGATTTGAACAAGATTTATAAATAGTGGAGGTAACGAAGGTTTCTCCCAACTGAGTTTAAACAAATATATCAAAGTCTAACTTCTCCGGAGTTAAGTTCAAATATTGAACACAACTAGATGAAATAAAAGAGTGAGTAGAACCGGTATCTAACACGGTATAGACTTCGCAAGAGTTTATGACTAACATACCCGTGATAATTTTATTCAGGTTCCTCGTCACGAAAAAAAACGCTCTCTCTTAAACTACCGGCTGGGATATCCTTTGGCATCACTATCCCAGCTGGACTTGACTTCACCATACGATAAAATCGAGCTAGGTGACCTTCTCTTCCGCATTTAAAACACGCTTTGGATTGCTGCGTATAGTTTGGACGGATGTGTCCCTCCTGTCCACATTTGAAACATACGACCGGTGGTCGTTCTTCTTCCTTTGAAACGGGTGCTGGTACCGATGTCTTCACGTCATTGTTGAACCTTCTCTTCTTCAAATGTCCATTCTTATTGTTTTGGCCATGATTACCACCGAAGTGGTTACCATTTCTGGCATGTTGATTCCCTCCATGCTTATTGTCACCGCTTTGATGACTGTTATCACCGGTATTATAATTTTGCCAGCTGCTCTTTTTTAGTTGCGTTGACTCGTTATCGCGCTCTACTAACTGAGCCCTATTTACAACATTTGAATACAAACACTGTTTATGAGAAATAAGATATTGACGTATCTCCGGCTTCAAACCTCTTAAAAACATCCGCGTCATTCTTTCTTCATTATCAACCAAGTGGGACGCAAATCGGGACAACTAGGCAAACTTGGCTTCGTACTGCGACACGGTCATGTTGTTTTGCTCCAACTTGATAAATTCCACCTCCTTCATGTGACGAATGCTTTCGGGAAAGTACTTGTCGTTGAACAGCACCTGGAATTTCTCCCACGACATCTTGAGTGCGTCAGGCTGGGTACGTTTTATAGATTCCCACCAGTAATCTGCCTCTTCACGCAACATAAAGGTGGCAAAGAGAACCTTTTGCTCCTCTGAGCATCCCAAGACATCAAATATCTTGGTGATCTGCTTTAACCACGTCTCCGCTTTAAGTGGTTCTGGCTTTCCCAAAAACTCCGGTGGTCCCAGCTCCTTGAACTGCTTAGTGGTGACCAACCGTGGGTTGTCATTATTTTTACCTGCATTATGAACAGGAGCCGTCTTCGCCTGATGTTGCATGAATTCTAAAAAACTCCTAAACGTACCGTCGTTCGTCAATTGATCAGTGTTGTTGTTTACAGGAGTATTATCGACATCTTGTTGCACATTGTCCTGATTATTGATCTGTGGATACTCAACGGTCTCCTGTGCTCCGTTGCTTATCTCAACATTTTCAGATGCCATTATCAAATACTGCAACAAAATAAGGGTTAATTAACATATCACATATCATCCCTATACTCTGACCGACCAATTAAATAACAAGTAAACTTAGGTAGGTCATACTAGCAAAGAAATTCACCGTCTCTCCCCTCCTAGTTCTAGTCTCACATCCTAGCCAGGGATCATATCCCTAAGCTCTGATACCAACTGTGACTCCTCCAAAATTAGGTATACATCACCCATCATGGGTCGCCAGATACATGGTACAGAATTCAAATACAACTTACTAATACAACTGTCGTGAACAATACGACAAAACATAAACTGTGAGTTTAAATACAAGTATTGTCTTCTAGAGAGTATCCATACTCAAAAGGAGTCCTCATTACAATTATTATCACACTATTACATAGAATAGTGAGGACTACTAATGCTATCATCTGGTCCATCGCTCCGTTTTTCGACTCGTCCCAACTATATTCTCATTTCCTGAAGAGAACCGTGAAAGAAAGGGTGAGCTCAACTAGCCCAGTAAGAAATATTATGACTAAGATAATGCAGAATAAATTATCATTAGTTTTCAACAATGTTAAACAGATAAAATACAATAGACATCAAGTTTAACTACAGTGGATCAAGCAATCCATTAAAAGAGTCAAGTAGAGAATAAAATCTACTATCTTTTATGATTTAAAAGGTTTTTCATGACTTTTATCGCTGGGACTCAGCTTAATAAATAATCCACATCATCGAATCACCCCTGCACTACGGCCAAGGATATTCTTTAGTATCACGACCACGAATTATTCATGCACTACGGCTAAAGATAATCATGTTTTCATCAACGGTCCTGATCATGCCATAAAACAATTCATCTCTGCACTACGGCCAAAGAGAATCCATAGTCATAATCATACCAAAAATTGTCCATCAATGCACTGCGGGCCAATGAGGACTTTTTTCACATTATTTGTAATATTACGGTCATGATTATATCGATTAATCCCTGGTCATAATCATACCAAGTCCATCTATGCACTACAGGCCATAGATGACTTTCAACAAAATATAAATATGAGGATGATGACAATGATATAAGAATTCAATAAAATAAGTTCAAGAATTAATTTATCCAGGAATTAACAACGTCCAAATTGTACTGTTTTGTGGAGTAAAATTCAAGAATTCTTAGAAGAATATTTCCATGAAAAGATACTAGATGAATCGCAAATATCAAAGATATTTCACTAATTTCATAGAGTATAGAAGTCAAAGTTTTAACCAACTGAGTATAATAAAGAATGAAATAACAAAAGAAATCATCATGCATGCGATAAACCGCACAGACAGGTTATTCCAACAGAATAATAAATAATGGAACCAGGTCCGGCGTCAAACGCACAGACAGGATATTCCAACAGAATAATAATAAAGACGGAACCAGGTCCGGTGTAAAACACACAGACAGGATGTTCCAACAGAATAATAATAAAGACGGAACCAGGTCCGGTGTAAAACACACAGACAGGATGTTCCAACAGAATAATAATAAAGAAGGAACCAGGTCCGGTGTAAAACACACAGACAGGATGTTCCAACAGAATAATAGAAGAATGTCACCAAGTATAGGGTAGGCCGCGTATACAGGTTATTCCAACAGAATAATAAATAATAAAATAACAAAAGTTCTCTTCAAGAATACAAAAAGAAATAATACCCTTTACGGGTACAACAAATAATATCACTTACGAGTACAACAAATAATATCCCTTACCTTTGAAAGAAGAGTATTCCGACTGGTAGGACGAGAATATACTCGAAGAAACTTGTACTACGCTCAAAGCTTTCTTAAACTCTAAAGAAATACGCTCAAGATTATAGAAGAAGAACTCTCTCTATAGTTTCTCTCTCTAAAGTTTCAGTAAATTCGTAAGAAAATAATGAAGGAATAAGCTTCTATTTATAGAAAAATGAAATGCATAGTAACTAATTCATGAACGGTCCAGATTGATTTACTTTAATCTGACGGTCCATATTTAAAGAAAAATCTTTTAAATATAATATAATATATTCTATTTATAGAGTAACTTTAATAAAATATTCTGTTTTATATAAAAAGATGTTTCTGTTTTATTACGCTAATAATACGAATAAAACAAAACTTCATTATCGCTAAATAATTCATATTATTAATTGACAATAATTGAATCAAACTGAGTGACTAATCACGTAAGCCTCAATCATCAATACCGTATGCTACTATGCAACCACATGTATTACTGTACTTTTACTACCGAGTAGTTCAACAGTATTAACGGTAAAACTTCTGTCGTTATTTTCATAAAATATTTTTGTCGTTTTCTCAATCCGATAATAATTCCGTTTTGGGGTCTACCAATAATTGTGTCGTCGTACGAATATTTCCCGACAAAAATAATATTCCCCGACCAATCGAATATAATACAACAACTTGCATACTTTACAAAATTTATAAATACTACCCACAACTATAACATTATCTCAAATTCACACCATAATATTTAAAAAATATTTCAAAAAAATTAAATCTTTATTCATAAAATCTGAAGTTTCACAATATTGCTCCACTAAAATTAATGTCGAAGATCACGATATATTTTGGTACTCCCATGATGGATTATAAACGGTGTGTTGTGCGCCTCCATCATGATTTTATACTTTAAATCAGGGTCGTTAGGAACACAAAGTTTAGAGTTGACTCGAAGTATTCCTTCTTCATCGATTCTTGCTTCCAGAATAACACCTTCTTGCAATTTCTTCTTCATACGCATCAGCTCCAGGTTTGTAGCTTGAGTAGCTTTAACTTTATCGATTAAAGTCGGTTCTACTCGTATATTTGACATCATCACGTGGGTCCCCGGAGTCTTTATCTCTATCTCCATCCTTTGTAAGTCATACCAAATAGGCATTTGCGTTGACAATATCGCACTCGTACCCGCATATGATCTTCTACTCAATGCGTCAGCTACCACATTTACTTTTCCAGGATGGTATTGAATGGTATGATCATAATCTTTCAACAGCTCGAGCCAATGTCATTGCCACATGTTGAGTTCCTTTTAGGTGAAGAAATATTTGAGGCTTTTATGATTCATATAGATCTCTACCTTCTCCCCATACAGGTAATGCCTTCAGATTTTAAGCGTAAAAACGACTGCTGCCAACTCTAGATCATGAGTAGGATAATTTTTCTCATATTCTTTGAGTTGTCGTGAGGCATAGGCTATGACTTTTTCATGTTGCATGAATTGTATAAAGCCTCTGAACATCTCATCATTCATCATTTAGTCGGTGTTGTTGTTTTCCTGAGGATTATTGCCTTCCTGATGTACATTATCCTGGGTATTGATCATTGGTAACTCAACGGTATCATGTGCACTATTGTTTATCTCAACATTCTCGGATGTCATTTTCAAACACTGTCACAAAACAAGAGTTAATTGACATGTCACATATTATCTCTATATTCTGACCGACCAATTAAATAACAAATAAGCTTAGGTAGGTCATACACTAGTACAAAATAGTAAATAGACAACACTTAAACTACAATATTTTTATAAAAAATATTGTGATACTTTTTTCCATAACGTTTTTTAACAAAACGTTATAGATACATATAAAAAAATATTATCTATTTAAGTGTATAAATTTTTTTTTTAAAGAAAACGTCATGTATATAAAAAACACGGATGGAAGAAAAACACGGATGTATGTGCCTTGGAGTCGGGTAAGGAAAAAAAACACCGAGGTCTTCATTTGTTCTCTTCTCCTTTTCGAAGTCCTCAAATCCTAACTCCATTATTTGATTACAAAACCTGATTACAAAATGGGTATCCTGCTGTGAGTTCGCAAATCTCTTCTTTTTCTCTTCTTTTTCTGGTGAAATGGGAAAGAAACATAGCAATGTCAAGAAAAATGGCGAATCTAAAGCCCTTCTTTGTCAGTTGACATTTTCAAAACCCTATTCAGAGAAATCACAGAAAAAGGTCTGTAAACAAAATCGGTGGCTAGCTGTTGCCACTGCTACACAGACTTCTCATTTTCTCTTCCTTGCCAACCAAATCGTAAATGAAGGGGAAGAAGATGACCGAAGTAGCGAGTTGTGCACGAAGTAATTGACCGGCGAATCCTAGAAGTGGATCGGCCAATCATAGATTACATCGTTAATGTCCTCGCCGATGAAGACTTTGATTTCGGCGAGGAAGGTGAAGGCGCTTTTGATGCCTTGGGAGAGCTTCTAGTCGATTCCGGCTGCGTTACTGATAGTACAAAATGTCGTGCAGTATGAACTCCATATCTATTCATTCACTTGTTTTAATCAATTATACTTCCGGCTTCATGAATTTGCAATTATCTATCTATTTTCTTAGGGTTTAAAAATCAGAAAGAATCTTCTTTTACGTTCTCAGTGATGATATTTTGGTTTGATAACCATTAATAGAGCTGTCAATAATTTTGTTATCATATTTGAGCAATGGATGCAGCCAACTAAGATTATTACAATATTTTTTTTAAATAGCAATTCTCATGTTATAAATATTAAACATGGCCTATACGTTTGAAATGATCATTGGTCGTTAAATATTCTTGTAGGTATGTACTAAACTTTGTGATAAATTTGAAAGGCATGGATTAGTTAAAGCTGCTCCAGCAGTGAGAAGCCTTGCAATGCCTTTGAGAATGTATGACGGATAGATGAAGAGAAGGCTCCAAAGAAGAAGCCTGAGGTGTTGGACGGTCCTTTGCTATCTGAACGGTACAAATTAAAGCTTGAAAGAAGAAAGAGAAAGGAGGAGCGTCAGAGAGAGGGAAAGGAAACAGTGAATTTTAGCATAAGGCGTGAGTTCGCTTAATTGGTCACTAAATTTGTAATGACCCAATGAAATTGTATTGATAGTGGTTAACATGATTGCGTCAAAATTTAACCCATTGTCTATAGACGTTCTTACTCAGGGGTTGCAATTCAGTTGCATATATAATTAATTAGTGGTATTGTTCTTGACACAGTTTTGAGTTTAGTGTAGTTCTTATTTGAATAATATCTTTTGGACAGATGCAATACCAAATGCATTTAGCAGAAATAGAAGCAGCCAAAGCTGGAATGCCTGTTGTATCTGTCAATCATTCAGATTATAATACCTAAGTGTAAAGTATAGTAATTCCCAGTCTTGTTTGCATAAATGTAATTATCGTGGCCTTTAGCAGACACCGAAGGAATACATAACCTGTTGAGTGCACTTTTGTTTTCTATATTCATCTTTTACTTGTTGAGGTCATCTGTTTTCTAGTATTGATAATGGTTGTTTGGTATCTATATTTTGTAATGCATTATATAGTGGTGTCTCTGTTTTCACAGGCCTTGTTGGAAGGAATGGTACAGGAAAAACAACTTTCCTTCGGTACATGGCTATGCATGCCATTGATGGTATTCCTAAAAACTGCCAAATATTACATGTAGAGCAAAAAGTTGTTGGTGATGATATATCAGCCTTGCAATGTGTCCTTAACGCTGATGTAGAAAGAGCCCAACTTTTGGAAGAAGAAGCCAACCTACTCGCATTACAGGTTGTTGACAGTACACCAGCTTTTGTTTCTGCACTACTACCTGTTTCTTTTCTTTTTTTTTCTTTAGACCAAATACATGCATATTTACCTTTTTAATCGAATCTCACCTCAACTTTGTGATTGTCCTCCTGAAGAGAGACTTGGAGCTAAATGGTGCAGCCGAAAATAATAAAGGGGAATCAAATGCATAAATTTTACTTATAAGTTTACATTTTACACAAATTTTTATCAACAGCATAGACACGTAATTTGCTTGGGCTTAAAATTGTTGATGATGGAGTAATTTTGATTTTCTTTTTCTGTCTTCTTTTTACTTTACTGCTTCTATCTCTGATCTAAAGAAAATGATATTCAACTTATTATTACTAATAACATCTGTTTCTCTTGTGGCTTGGATATGATCCCTCCGCTGCAAAATAAATTATTTATTACAAAGGAAACAAAGAGAAGATGGAATGGTTTTTAGATTTTAAAACTTCACGCCATGGTATATGAATCTGTTTTGAATAACCTGTTTTGAATCTTTGGATAAATGAATCTATTCATGCGGTTCAAAAATCCGAACTGTAGTTGAAAAAGAGAACCAAGAGGAAAAATCTTCTGATGATAGCCTCTTCTGCGATGTATGTGAATTGGTTGTTGGTTGGGTCCAAAGTTGTATCCTTATCATTATCCTACTTTAGCATTTAACCAAATAGTTGGTGTGCAACCTATATACATACATACAGTACGTAACATTTGGTTTTCTATAACATGAAACTGAAATGGAAATGAAATGGAATGGGACTGCAGTTTACTCACCTTGTTGGGTTTTTAGAGAATGATGGAGGTTGTTTGGTGGCTTAACTCTTCTTCCCTTCCCAACTGGATCTCTATCACTTTCTCTATATGACTGCTATTGATTTTCACAAAAATACTCAGCACTTGTATATAGCTAACTGTAATGTACATATTTCTATACTCAATGTACATATTTCTATATATTTTAAATTCTCTTGTAGTCATATATACATTATGTGAAGTCAAATTACATTATGTGAAGTCATATATACATCAGTAGCATTGCCCCTACTGCTTATGCATGGTATAAGCTATTCTATGTCATCCAAATATATGTTATGCATGTTAAATACCATATAAAAAAGATAGTATAAGCTTCTATGTTGCACACTCATACTATCTTTGTAAACATGTTGGTAAACTATGTTTTTTTTTGGAATTTAAAACCTAAAGAGGGGACTGTTTTGGCCTAAAGCATGAAAACCTTGCTATCATCTATAACTTTTAGTCTTAGAAGTTATCTTGCTATGTATACACATTATTTTTCATCACAGAGGCATGCTTGAAGGTGATTATTGCCCAAGAAACTGCTGGTGATGTCCGAATGACTGATACGCGTGTTGATGAAGCTGAGCGTGGTATTTACCATCAAGTCTACCGGAATCTCTCTTTATTATGAGATGTCAGATGAGTCTTGTTCTTGTTCTTCTTTTTCTGCTTACTGCAATTGTCTTAGCTTTGTCTTCTTCTTGTTCTTCTGTTTCTGCTTACTGCAATTAGACTCATTAAAAGCCAAGGTAGGCATTTTGTTCATCTTTTGCAGTTGGCAAAAACGAGCACCATTTATTGAAGCATAGGATTCCTATTCTTATATTAATTCATTACCTTGAGGCAATTGTCCAAGCGAGGTACTTATTAATTCAGCTTTCCCTCACTCTCTTGGTTTGCTCTTTTATGCTTGTTAAACGTGGTATGATCTCTTGTCAAAGTATGAACTTTTCAGCGCATATTAGCATTATTAGACTTTTTGACGCATTGGCAATGTTTTATTTAAATATTACACACATGTGCTTCCATCTCAAAAAGAAGTGACTCTGGAGAGTCTTGTCAGACACTTAAATGAGAAGTTAGATTCTGTCCTTCATGAGAGTAATGCTAAAGATGATTTGGTGGCAAATCATGCAAAAACGACTCAAGAAGCTATTGTAGGTGATTATTATATTTTCATTTATGTAAATGTTTACTGTGCTATATATTCCTCAGACATTTTCTTTTGTTATTTAATGTAATTGATAACCACTGAATTTTTGGCAATTGATTGATCTCAATGAGAATAAATAGGCCGGGAGAAGGCTGAGGCAGAAACGGTGTTTCTGAAATAAGAACTGGACGAGCACTATTTATTGAAGCATAGGATTCCTATGCTTATATTAATATATGGATTCCAAGAGAGTAAGGTTTGATGAGGTGTTGTAATGAATCTCTTTTTCCTAATGTTCAAAGATCTCTCTCTCTCTCTATTTATATATGTCTTTCTTAAAAATAATTTTTATCATCTCTAAAAATGATAGTTGCACTGAGACAATATCATCTGGATGACCTATAGTGGATGGTTTTAGCAGAATGGTGATCCACGACTTTCATATTTTGGCTTCATGAAAAATAGCAGGGATGGCAAAAGTTATAGCACAAACCTTGCTTACACACCTCCTGAGTATTTAAGAAATGGTAACTACTTATTTTTTTTAAAAAAAAATTATTATTATTAAATATGTTATATATATATATATATATATATATATATATATATATATTCTGATGTATTTTTGTACACGACGTTCTTGTTCGGCAGTAGTAGTAGTATTCCTTCAAATCTCTAAGTCTATTTCAGAGGTCAATGTTCCATTGTTTTGATATAATTTTTTGTAGTCAGTGCATAGAATCATGGAAGGAAAATAAGCCTAAAGCAGCATATCCTAGATATTTACTTTTTACATATTTCCCAAGGGTCATAGGGGTCCCCTTCAGTAAACATTTGTTTCTACAACAGTCAATAAAAGGAACATTGTAGGTAACACCTATTAACAAATACAGCAGGACTGCTTCATAGGGTTTAGTCTAGATAAGAATGTTGCTGGGGTTTAAATGACTGCCTATATAGACAAACAACATCCAACATCTTCAACTTAATTTTGTGACTTGAGATACTGAAAGATATTGTGAAACAGGATCAAATGATTTTGACTTGTTTGTCATGTGCAGAATTTAAAGGAAAAATACCTAGATTAAAAACAGGATCACGTTTTTGTGCATGCACTCATATATGTTGAAGCATGTGTATGCATATACTTTTATGCATTCCCCCCCATATAAAATGGCACATGTGTACTTGAAATCTTCCATATGTCTGACATTTTCCTTTGAAAGAGTTTTAATTATTCGTTGAAAATGGCATATGTATACACTTGGAATCAAATTAACACTACTTTTGACATGTTGTTAGTTTAAAAGGAGTTCCAACATACTAGTATTGGAGTGCTCTCTTGCCAAGCCCCAAGCAGATCAGAGGTCTTCTGGAGTATCAAATTCTCAACAACTGTGGCTTCCACCGCGGCTTATGGTGTTCATATATCATCTCAGGAGCAAAATTTACTGTCATCCATGGCTAGTGCTAGAGCAAAAGTTACTGGCGTATTTTGGGAGAATCTAGGCTTTTTTGCACATGCTTAGGTAGTAACTTAATTTTATGGATAGTTTGGTTTATTTTGTGGATTGAAAAGTGAATTTGAGATGTATATATGAATAGTTTGGTATATATTTTGTGGATATAGTAATTTGAAACTGTAAACGAATGATATTATTGGGATGTATTTTGAATGGTTGATACATTTTTGCTTTAAATTTAAATGAGAATTTAGACTTTTTAGCTATATATCATGGTATTAGTATATTGCAGGTGCATTGGTAATATAGGTAAACCACAACCTTTTTTTTTTCTTTTTTTTTATCTACAACATTTTAAAAATGTTGTATATTTGTATAAATAAATGACACCTTCTAAATAGATGACACATTATAAACGTTGTGTAAATGTGTCTAAACGTTGTTTGATATGTTAAACTACAACATTTTTAGTCAGAAAACGTTGTGGAATCATACCTTCTACAATGTTTTCAAGCATCTATTAATTTATAGAAAACAAATTTACAACGTTTTTTTTTAAAAACGTTGTATAATGTGTCTAACTACAATGTTTTAAAAGTGTTGTGTAAGGGTGTCAAATAGATGACACCCTTAACCACTACGTTTTTCTGATTGAAACCACAACGTTTTTTTCGCGTTATCTATTTACTCTTTTATAGTAGTGATACTAGCGAAGGAATTACCCGTCTCTCCCCTCCTAGTTCTAGTTCCACATCTCAGCCAAGAATCATATCCTTAAGTTTTGATATCAACTGTGATGCCCCCAAAATAAGTATTCAATCTATTTTGAATATTTATTTTGGGGGCGTCACAATTGATACAAACTTCCTTATACAATACAACAAAAACATAGTTGAGAGTTTTTACACGAATATTGTCTAGTAGACAGTATTCAAACTCAAATGGAGTTGTAAGACCCCGAATTTTATGAAATAAAAGTATTCAATTTTTTTTATAATTACAATTCAGTAAATGGTTAAATTGATAAAAAGTTAAAGTTATGGGTGAAATGTGAAAATTTTTCAAAATACACAAGTGGTTATAAAATAATCATTGTTGTCGGGGAATATTCGTTTGGTCGTGGAATATTCTTTCTGTCGGGGAATATTCGTACGACGGCGCAGCTATTTGTGGGCCCCATAACAGAATAACTGTCGGGTGAAGAAAACGACAAATTAAGTTTTTACAAATAACGGCGTAGTTGTTACCGTTAACACTGTTGAAATACCCGGTGGTTAAAATACAGTAATACGCGTTATTGCACAGTAGCACACGATATTGCACAATATTTTTGAAATTATTGATTCTTACGTAAGAAGGCACTACTCAATAATTGTTACAATAATTACTGTTCAATATTTTATTTTATTGATTCAATAATTGCTACGTTGAAATTTTGTATTATTGTTGTTCAATAATTATTGCTGCACAGTATTTCCCATTATCAGATCAATAATTCATATTATTTGAATAGTATTATTAGATAGCATTATTGACAATGTCTAGAAAGTTCTGTCTAAGGAGAGGTTTGGTCATCTAATTGCGCGCTAGTAAGGAGAAATCCTTATTGGAAAGCCCCCTCTTTCCTGGGAACGGCCTGGTTGTCATAAATGTGATTCTGTAATATTATTTGTGAATAATTAATTATTGATTCATATGATAAGGAAATATTTATTTTATGTGGATATAAATGAGGAATATATTTTTGTGGTTAAAAATAAAGGAGTTAATGTTGAGGTTTTTATCAGTATTTTTGTTGGAATGGAGGTATTAAAAATCAGAGTTTTTGAGATATTTTGCGGGGGTTATAAATTTTAATCCAACCGTTGGATTGTGGTAATTTTTGGATATGTTATACATATATAAGTTGAGTATATGCCCACAAATTTTGAACCGTTAAAAATGAACGTATGATTTGTTATGAATTTTAAGAGGTGGCTGATTCAGAAATCAGGTTATAAATCATTTTTGGTGGAAAATTCTAGAATTGGTGGGCCCCACTTGTGGTTGGTGAAGAAATATGCTGAATTATATTTCAAATGTGGTGGGTGGGAATAGTAGCAGGTAAAGCCATCAGGTTGCAGGTCAAACCTACCAAAATTTTCCTATAAATAGAGGGCTAAGTTAGAATTGAAAATCACACCAGAAACATAAGCTTTCTCTCTTTCTCTCTCTATATTATGAAGCATATTTTGTGAATTTTTAGATACTTGGTGAGTTGCTATTCATCAGTGCAAGCTTTCTTCAGCATCATATCCGATATCCAGTCAGAAGTACTGCTCTTTTGAAGTAAGGGATAGTAAGGGATATTAAGGGATTTTAAGGGTTGTTATGATTTTCAGTTTCGTAATTTTTCTGATCTTCAAAAATTTTGGAAAAATTTGAAATGATATTTTGATGAGTTTTCTTGATTGTGTCCAAAAATGGTGATTTTTTGATGTATAGATTGAGAGTTATGAATTTTATGAGAAAAGACTATTTTAAAAGTAACAGCTTATAATTCCTTGTGGTTAACTCCAAAATTGATAAAATTTTTATTGGGAGTACATGTATATGATAGAAGTATACTCTGTAAATTTTAGAATTTTTAGACAAAAGTACAATTTTTGATAAATGTCTAAATATTCGGCTATTTTGGCCATATGAAAAATAGTAAATGACTTTTAAAAATTCTGAGAAAAATATATGTTCACTATGGGACTATATTATGCTAAATCCCAGAAAAGAAATATTTTTGAAACTGATTTGGTATTTTTCATGAAAATGGTCTAGTTATGAGTAAATGAATTAAATATGTTTTGTGAAGAAAGAAAATTGGAAAATAGGATTTTATGGCTTGAGAATCCTATATGAGGTATATGCAGATTTTTGATGAGGGTTTTGGTTATTGATGATGAAATTGTAAGAGTTGGCATTTTATGATGATTAAATGCATTAATTAGTAAAGTGTAAACAATTAAAATAAATTGTTTATAAATTTAAGTAATGTTATTCTTTCAATATCATTATACCGAAATATTGGTATGAATTTTATTGTAGAATTTCTATCTTTTGTGTCGGGGTTACTATTCATGAGTTACGAATATTACTCTTGAGATTAAAACTATATGTTGATCATATTATTTTTATCATCATATATAATATTTTTTATAACCCTGATGTTGAAATTCTCTTTCACTGGAGTGTAAAGATGGATAGATTATTGGTATGATCATGACTAGGGTTCTCTTTGGCCTGTAGTGCAAAGTTGAATTGTGACTGGTATGATCATGACCATTGAATTTATAATTGAATATCTTAAGCTTAAGTGCAAAGGTGAATTGATCAACATGGTTATAATTATTGTTTATATAAATTCTGAAATGATTATATATTTCTTTGAGATATGAATATATTTGGCCTGTAGTGCAAATATGAATTGTTGATGAATATTTTTGGCATGTAGTGCAAAGATGGCCTGTTGATGAATATCTTTGGCCTGTAGTGCAAAGATGAACTGTTGTTGAATATCTTTAGCCCGTAGTGCAAAGATGATTTGTTGATGAATATCTTTGGCCCGTAGTGCAAAGATGGTTTGTTGATGAATATCTTTGGCCCGTAGTGCAAAGATGGATTTGTTAGTATGATTATAAACAGGAATTGTGATTTGGTATAACCATGATCTTTGATGTTTCAGGTAAAGACAGGTGATGAAAATATTCTTCGTCCTGGGTGCGAAGAAAAATTTATAGTCACAATTATGATTATGAGTTATTCATATGATTGTGGAAAGGAACTGTTGAGTGATGTTACATGGATAAAACATTGTTGGTGAATTTTTAACATGGAGAAGATAATAGACTTTATAGTCTATTTGACTCTTCTAATGGATTGCTCGTTCCGCTGCAACTATGGTTGAAATTTTTATCATTTACCATATGTTCTAAATCTCTGATTTATTATTGATGAAGGCTATTGATAATTTAATTATCTTTAGTCATGATATTCTTTACTGAGCTAGTTGTGCTCACCCTTTTGTTTCACAATTCCTTTTCAGGTAATAAGAGTGTAGCTGGGTCGAGCGGGGGTAACAAGGGAATAGAACGGTGGTCATCATTTAGTAGTTATATTTGGTGAAGAAAATAGGGTGAGGCGAACCCAACGTTGGAAGGGTGTTTTGTCACTATCATACAAGATGTCTAATGACATACAATCTCGTGTCATCATAGGACAGAGTTGTGCTCATCCACTTGCTGAGTATATCTATGGGCACTACCTATATAATCTTGGTGTTTGTTTGAAGTATAATTCTCAATTTGAGACAGTGGAGATAATGATAAGTCAAGAGAAGACTCACCATTGGGAAGAATATGATAGTAATCTTCTCGTTTTTCTTTGGGGTCTATTGGGTCAACCAAGGATAATTCTGTGGCCATATGATATCTATCATAACCTAGACGCGTGGTCTCCCATGTACGAAGGTTTCCTTGAGCACTTCCCAAAGATTCTAATTTCTAAAACAGTTTTTGACTATACCTTTATGTAAGGTGTTATTGTGAGGTGATGTCCACGGTTGGAACATGAGTCACATTTGGTATATATTTGTATCCAAACCCACAACATATGTGTTGTTGTATTTTGCACGACAATTGTTGTAATAAAGTTGTAGTTATTTTCTGTACCATGTATTTGACGACTCAGAATGGGTTGGGTGGAATGGACCTATTTTGGGGTTGTCACAGGTAGTATCAGAGCTTAGGGATATGATCTATGGCGGAGATCGGGGAATACAACTAGGAGGGGAGAGATGAGTAAATCCTTCGCTAGTGTGTCCTACCTAAGCTTATTTGTTGGTTAGTCATAATATTGGGATATTATGTGATATGTTAATTTGTTAAATTAACCCTTGTTTTGAAGCTGTATTCTAGAATGATATATGAAATAAAGGAGATGAGCAATGGAGAAATTATGATGACAGGGAAGATGGAATCTGAAATGAAAGGAATGTATTCTCAATTCTTTGAAATACCAGGTACGTAAATTTCGAGGATGAAATTTCATAAGGAGGGGAGATTGTAAAACCCCAAATTTTATGAAATAAAAGTATTCAATTTTTTTTATAATTACAATTCAGTAAATGGTTAAATTGATAAAAAGTTAAAGTTATGGGTGAAATGTGAAAATTTTTCAAAATACACAAGTGGTTATAAAATAATCATTGTTGTCGGGGAATATTCGTTTGGTCGTGGAATATTCTTTTTGTCGGGGAATATTCGTACGACGGCGCAGCTATTTGTGGGCCCCATAACAGAATAACTGTCGGGTGAAGAAAACGACAAATTAAGTTTTTACAAATAACGGCGTAGTTACCGTTAACACTGTTGGAATACCCGGTGGTTAAAATACAGTAATACGCGTTATTGCACAGTAGCACACGATATTGCACAGTATTTTTGAAATTATTGATTCTTACGTAAGAAGGCACTACTCAATAATTGTTACAGTAATTACTGTTCAATATTTTATTTTATTGATTCAATAATTGCTACGTTGAAATTTTGTATTATTGTTGTTCAATAATTATTACTGCACAGTATTTCCCATTATCAGATCAATAATTCATATTATTTGAATAGTATTATTAGATAGCATTATTGGCAATGTCTAGAAAGTTCTGTCTAAGGAGAGGTTTGGTCATCTAATTGCGCGCTAGTAAGGAGAAATCCTTATTGGAAAGCCCCCTCTTTCCTGGGAACGGCCTGGTTGTCATAAATGTGATTCTGTAATATTATTTGTGAATAATTAATTATTGATTCATATGATAAGGAAATATTTATTTTATGTGGATATAAATGAGGAATATATTTTTGTGGTTAAAAATAAAGGAGTTAATGTTGAGGTTTTTATCAGTATTTTTATCGGAATGGATGTATTAAAAATCAGGGTTTTTGAGATATTTTGTGGGGGTTATAAATTTTAATCCGACCGTTGGATCGTGGTAATTTTTGGATATGTTATACATATATAAGTTGAGTATATGCCCACAAATTTTGAACCGTTAAAAATGAACGTATGATTTGTTATGAATTTTAAGAGGTGGCTGATTCAGAAATTGTTAGGTTTGTAATATTCATGAACGCAATCAAATTGCACAAAAATAGCGAAAACGTGTAAAATCAGAGTTTAAAAATTTTACAAACCATATACCCGGATCACCCTTTATGTACAATTATTAATTAAACGAAAAAGAAAGAACAAGAATCATACCCTTGAAGATCCGAGCTTCCTCAGGTACAAGTTTACCTCCAATCCTTTTCGCGTTCAACTTGAATCTATCGGGTTTGGTTCCTTCCTTTGATCAACGTTAGCCACCCAAGTGTTTGGCCTCTAGAGGTGATCCACCAAGGAAGAAGAAGAATTCAAGAAGATGGGTATTTGGCAAAACCCTAGTTTTTCTATCTCTCATAAAAAGAGCGTACTCTCCTAACTATTGGAATTACGTATGTTGTGACGCCCCCAAAATTAGGTATACATCACCCATCTTGGGTCGTCAGATACATAGTACAGAATACAAATACAACTTAATAATACAACTGTCGTGTACAATACGACAAAACATAAACTGTGAGTTTGAATACAAATATTATCTTCTAGAGAGTATTCATACTCAAAAGGAGTCCTCATTACATTTATTAACACACCATTACATAGAATAGTGAGGACTACTAACTAATACTATCATTCGGACCATCACTCCGTACCCCGACTTGTCCCAGCTACGTTCTCATTTCCTGAAGAGAACAGTGAAAGAAAGGGTGAGCTCAACTAGCCCAGTAAGAAATATTATGACTAAGATAATGCAGAATAAATTATCATTAGCCTTCAACAATGTTAAACTGATAAAATATAATAGACATCAAGTTTAACTGCAGCGGAACAAGCAATCCATTAAAAGAGTCAAGTAGAAAATAAACTCTACTATCTTTTATGATTTAAAAAATTTTTCAACACTGTGATTGCTGGGACTCAGCTTAATAAAATAATCCACATCATCGAATCACCCCTGCACTACGGCCAAGGATATTCGTATATTCATTAATGGTCATGATCATGCCAACAACTGTCCATCAATGCACTACGGGCCAATGAGGACTTTTACCACATCATTTGTAACATTACGGTCATGATTATAATGAATAATTCCTGGTCATAATCATACCAAGTCCATCTATGCACTACATGCCACAGATGACTTTCAACATTTTATAAACATGAGGATGATGACAATGATATAAGAATTCAATAAAACAAGTTCAAGAATTAATTTATCCAGGAATTAACAACGTCCAAATTGTCAACATGATACTGCATTGTGGAGTAAAATTCAAGAATGCTTAGAAGAATATTTTCTTGAAAAGATACTGGATGAAACGCAACTATCAAGGATATTCCACAAATTTCATGGAGTATAGAAGTCAAAACTTAACCAACTGAGTACAATAAAGAATGGAATAACAAAAGAAATCACCATGCATGCGATAGACCGCACAGACAGGTTATTCCAATAGAATAATAAATAATGGAACCAGGTCCGGCGTAAATGCACAGACAGGATATTCCGACAGAATAATAAATAATGGAACCAGGTCCGGTGTAAAACACACAGACAGGATATTCCAACAGAATAATAATAAAACGGAACCAGGTCCGGTGTAAAACACACAGACAGGATGTTCCAACAGAATAATAAACGGAACCAGGTCCGGTGTAAAACACACAGACAGGATATTCCAACAGAATAATAATAAAACGGAACCAGGTCCGGTGTAAAACACACAGACAGGATGTTCCAACAAAATAATAAACGGAACCAGGTCCGGTGTAAAACACACAGACATGATGTTCCAACAGAATAATAGAAGAATGTCACCAAGTATAGGGTAGACCGCGTATACTGGTTATTCCAACAGAATAATAACAAATGGAATAACAGAAGTTCTCTTCATGAATATAAAAGAAATAATATTCCCTACCTTAAAAGAACTGGATATTGGAAAAGTGATGTAGCAGAATACTTTTATCTCTCTCTCTCTTATTCTCTCTATACTTTCTCTCTCTATAGCTTGAATGAATTCGTGAAAAATAATGAAGCCCTAGGCCTCTATTTATAGAAAAACTGAGGGTGGCTCTTGGTCTTAACGAAGGGTCAAATGACTCTTGGTCTTAACGAAGGGTCAAATGACTCTTGGTAATATTGAAGGGACAACTACTATTGACGAAAGTAATTACTATTGACCAAGGTAAATACTATTGACGAAGGTAATTACTATTGACCAAGGTAAATACTATTGACGAAGGTAATTACTATTGACGACGGTAATTACTATTGACGAAGAGACTCTTAGATGATGACATATGGCCCCCCATAAAATAACCAAACTTACCATAACGTCTCAATAATATAACATATTATACAGATGATACTATGACAATAATTTAAGAGATATGATGCAGTAATTACTGTAGCAATAATTGAGTATAGCTGAGTGACTTCTCACGTAAGCATCAATAATCAATACCGTGTGCTACTATGCAACCACGCGTATTACTGTACTTTTACTACCGAGTAGTTCAACAGTTTTAACGGTTTTAATGGTAACACCTCAGCCGTTATTTTTATAGAAAGATAATTCTGTCGTTTTCTCAATCCGACAATAATTCCGTTGTGGGGTCCACCAATGATTGTGCCGTCGTACGAATATTCCCCGACAAAAAGAATATTCTCCGACCAAACGAATATTTTATAACAACTTGCTTACTTTGCAAAATTTATAAATATTACCCACAACTATAACATTATATCAAATTAACTCCATAATATTCAAAAATGATATTTATAGAAAATTCATCTTTATTTATAAAAGTTGGGGTCTTACAACCTCCCCTTCTTATGAAATTTCGCCCTCGAAATTAGGGTACGTACCTGGTATGTCGAAGAGGTAAGGATACCTTGATTTCATTTCTGATTCTAACTCCCAAGTCATTTCCTCAACATCGTGGTTTCTCCACAAAACTTTGACTTGAGGTATAACCTTGGAGCGTAGAATATGTTCCTTCTTATCCAAGATTTGAACAGGAACTTCTTCATACGTCAAATCCTCCGCTATTTCGTCCGGTTCTAACTCAATAATGTGGTTCGGGTCTTCCACATATTTGCGTAACATGGATATGTGGAAAACGTTATGAACACGAGACATACTTGGCGGTAAAGCGAGTCTATAAGCCACAGTTCCTACTCGATCGAGGATTAAAAATGGACCGATGAATCGAGGATTTAGCTTTCCTCTCTTTCCAAATCTCGTAACTCCTTTCCATGGAGCAACACGTAAGAACACATGATCTCCTACATCAAATTCCACGTCCTTTCGATGAAGATCAGCATAACTCTTTTGTCGATCTTGTGAGGTTTTTATACGTTGTCGGATCGTTTGAATCTTTTCTGTAGTCATACGTACCAACTCCGGTCCCAACAACGTTGCTTCGCCCACCTCATCCCAGCATACTGGAGAACGACATTTTCTTCCATACAATGCTTCGAATGGAGCCATGCCAATACTTGCTTGATAACTGTTGTTGTAGGAAAACTCCACCAATGGTAAGAACTTGTCCCAACTTCCCTTGAAGTCAAAGACACAGAGTCTTAATAGATCTTCAAGAGTTTGAATAGTCCTCTCTGATTGTCCGTCCGTCTGAGGATGATATGCTGAACTAAATCGTAACTCCGTGCCCATAGCTTTTTGTAAACTAACCCAAAATCGTGAAGTGAATCTTGGGTCTCGGTCAGAAACTATGGATACTGGCATACCATGCAGTCTTACAATCTCGTTTATGTACATACGAGCAAGACGTTCAAGTGTATAAGTTTCTCGTATCGGTAAGAAATGAGCAGACTTGGTCAATCTATCAACAATGACCCAAATCGCATCAATACCTTGAGAAACCCTAGGAAGACCGGTAACGAAATCCATGGTAATGTGCTCCCACTTCCATTCTGGAATTTCAAGTGGTTGCAATGGACCTTTTGGTACTTGATGCTCCGCTTTGACTCGTTGACAAGTTAGACACCTTGAGATAAACAACGCTATCTCTCTCTTCATATTGCTCCACCAAAATGTATGACGAAGATCATGATACATTTTGGTACTTCCAGGATGGATTGCAAACGGTGTGTTGTGCGCCTCCATCATGATTTCATACTTTAAATCAGGGTTGTTAGGAACACAAAGTCTGGAGTTGACTCGAAGTATTCCTTCTTCATCGATTCTTGCTTCCGGCATAGCACCTTCTTGCACTTTTTCCTCATACGCATCAGCTCCAGGTCTGTAGCTTGAGCAGCTTTAACTTTATCGATTAAAGTCGGTTCTACTCGTATATTCGCCATCATCACATGGGTCCCTGGAGTCTTCAACTCTATCTCCATCCTTTGCAAGTCACACAAAATGGGCCTTTGCGTTGTTAATATTGCACTTGTACCCGCATATGATCTTCTACTCAATGCGTCAGCTACCACGTTCGCTTTTCCAGGATGGTATTGAATGGTATGATCATAATCTTTCAACAGTTCAAGCCAACGTCGTTGTCGCATGTTGAGTTCCTTTTGAGTGAAGAAATATTTGAGGCTTTTATGATCCGTAAAGATCTCCACTTTCTCCCCATACAAGTAATGCCTCCAAATTTTAAGTGCAAAGACAACAGCTGCCAACTCTAGATCATGAGTAGGATAATTCCTCTCATATTCCTTGAGTTGTCTTGATGCATAGGCTATGACTTTTCCATGTTGCATGAGAACGCATCCCAACCCTTTGCTCGAAGCATCACTGTAGATGACAAATCCCTCCGAGCCAGATGGTATTGTTAGAACAGGTGCTGAAATGAGTCTCCTCTTGAGTTCTTGAAAACTCTGCTCACATTCTTCGCTCCAACCAAACTTTGTATCTTTCCGAGTCAGCTGAGTTAATGGAGTAGCGATTCGAGAAAATCCTTCCACGAATCTCCGATAATAACCAGCTAAACCAAGAAAGCTACGTACCTCGGTCACTGATTTAGGTTGCTCCCAGCTTTGAATAGCTTCAATCTTTGCCGGGTCAACCGATATTCCACGACTTGATACTACGTGCCCAAGGAATGCTACCTCCTCCAGCCAGAACTCGCATTTCTTCAACTTGGCATAAAGCTTGTATTCACGAAGCTTTTGGAGTACCAGCCTCAAGTGTTGCTCATGATCTTCACGGCTTTTGGAATAAATAAGGATGTCATCAATAAAGACGACCACAAAGTGATCCAAATATTCCTTGAATACCCGGTTCATCATATCCATGAAGGCAGCAGGAGCATTAGTCAATCCAAAGGACATGACTAGGAATTCATAATGCCCGTACCGAGTTCTAAAAGCCGTCTTTGGAATATCCTCAGTTCTAACCTTCAGCTGATGATATCCAGAACGAAGATCGATCTTTGAAAAGAATTGTGCTCCTTGCAACTGGTCAAACAGGTCATCAATACGTGGCAATGGGTACCTGTTTTTGATGGTGACATGATTCAACTCCCGATAATCAATACAAAGTCGCATACTCCCATCTTTCTTCTTCACGAATAGAACAGGAGCACCCCAAGGAGAAGTACTAGGACGAATAAAACCAATGTCTAACAATTCCTGCAGTTGGATCTTTAACTCCTGAAGTTCAATAGGAGCCATTCGATATGGGGCTTTGGAAATGGGTTTTGTACCGGGTTCAAGATCGATACAAAATTCAATTTCACGCTCTGGGGGTAGGCCAGGAAGTTCTTCAGGGAATACGTCAGGGAATTTATTAACAATAGAAATATCATTCAAAACTGACGTATTTTTGTTTAGATCTGTGACATGAGCTAAGAAAGCTTGACATCCGTTTTTCAATAAACGAATAGCTTTATGGCTTGAGATGACAGCGATTGATTTTAATGGTTTGGTTGCTTGAATTCGCATAATAGGTCGATTAGGAATATGAAAACTAACAACCTTACGAAAACAATCAATTTTTGCATAATGAGTAGTTAACCAATCAATCCCTAGAATCACGTCAAATGCAAGTATTTTTAATGAAATCAGATCGATAGGTAATGTGTGGGTACCAACTTGAACCAAACAAGACTTATAAACAGTGGAGGTAATGAAGGTTTCTCCCAATGGAGTTTCCACAGATAAGTCAAAGTCTAATTTCTCCGGAATCAAATTTAATCGATGAGCGCAAGTAGGAGAAATAAAAGAATGGGTTGAACCGGTATCAAATAAAGTATAAACTTCTTTAGAGTTTATGATAAGCTTACCCGTGATGACCTCATTCGGGTTCCTTGCTCTCTGGGAGTTCACAACAAACGCTCTCCCTTGCACAACCGGTTTTGACTTTTCTGGGACGGCTTTTGGTGCCTCCATCCTAGCTGAATTTGTCTTCGGTAAACGACAAAATCGGGCTAAATGACCTTCTCTTCCACAATTATAACATGCTTTGGACGGCATCGCGCAGTTTGGACTGATGTGCCCCTCCCCTCCGCATTTGAAACATATGATAGGTGGTCGTTCTCCTTCCTTAACGACAGGTGCTGGTGCTGACGTCTTTCCATCATTGTTGAATCTCCTCTTCTTGAAATGTCCATTCTTATTGTTTTGGCCCTGATTACCACCGAAGTGGTTACCATTTCTGGCCTGTTGATTCCCTCCACGCTTGTTGTCACCGCTTCGATGACTGCTCTCACTGGTATTATCATTTTGCCGGCTGCTCTCTTTTGGTTGCGTTGTCTCGTTATCGCGCTCCACCAACTGAGCCCTATTTACAACATCTGAATACAAACACAGTTTATGAGAAACAAGATGTTGACGTATCTCCGGCTTCAAACCTCTTAAAAACATCCGCGTCATTCTTTCTTCATTATCCACCAGGTGGGACGCAAACCGGGATAACTCCGCAAATTTTGCCTCGTACTGCGACACGGTCATATTATTCTGCTCCAATTTGATGAACTCCACCTCCTTCATGTGACGAATACTCTCGGGAAAGTATTTGTCGTTAAACAGATCTTGGAACTTCTCCCAAGACATCTTCAGTGCGGCAGGTTGAGTACGCTTTATCGATTCCCACCAGTAATCTGCCTCTCCTCGCAACATAAAGGCGGCAAAGGGAACCTTTTGCTCCTCGGAGCAACCCAAGACATCAAATATCTTGGTGATCTCCATATTAAACCGGTTGTGAATAAATCAATTAGAACAATTCTAATCTTATTTAAATAAATAAATTAAATAAATAATTTATTTAAATAAATAATATTTATTCTACAATAGGGATAAGCCTCCCTAGCGATCAACGACTTTCCAGATAATATAGATTTCAACATTAATCATAAAAGAACCTTTGAGTAAATAGTTACCGTACAATTCAATCCTTCCACCATACAATGTCCCAATTAAATATAAGACATGGAATTACTGTCAAGTCTTATTTTATTTAATTATATGTATTTCGACTCTTAAATGCACAACTCCAAATAATTCAAATTAGAAACTCCTTTCTAATTTCATTCTGCCTTGGTCAAGGACTACTGAGTTGTCATTTATCGAATCACATAGGACATTTCTCTTCTTTTACTAGAAGTGGTAGATTCTTTATTGATCATACATTATCTCCATGTACAACTCATTATACCCAAGCATACCCTTTGATATACCCTAAGGGTCTTAAGGAATAAGTCAAAGTATAACTCATCATACATAAGATACTATGATGATCTCAAGTCCAAGGATCACTTGTACTACTATCACTTCAGGAATTCCTATTGACAGGCAAGTAAAACTCCATTAGGTATTCCTTAGCGAGCCACGTTCAGTGAACTTATTCTCTAATAAGCACCTACATACTTGCTTTAGTGTCTCCACACAAATGATCATGAGATCAATCATCCTCATCCAATGAGCAAGCAACGTATGTACCAATCTATCCGGATTCACTAATCCCCAATTTAGTAATCCAATGATTGGGAACTATTTTAGTTAAAAGCTTTCTAAGAATTTAGATCTCATTAGAATGATCAACATCATTATTCTAAAAGCATTGCTTAAAACTATGGGTTTATCACATATTAAAAAACAGCATCATGTAGATAATTCAAAGCCTTTAATAAATTATTACTTTTTATTAATAAATGAATAAGATTATTACAAAGTATATGCTTTATCATCAAATATGATTGGCTTGTGTGCATATTACTTTCAATCTCCCACTTGCACTAAAGCCAATCGTCATGGTATCTCATACTCTTCTTCTCTAAATGACAATTATCCTGCTGTTGGATAAGCTTTAGTTAATGGATATGTAATGTTGTTCCTGAGAGTCCACTATCTCTATAGTGATTTCCCATCTTTCAATGATTCTTTAATCAAATGAAAGTGCTGCAACACATGTTTCGATCCAAGATGAGACTTAGGAACTATTCCTAGTTCTGTAATGAACTTTTCATCCAAATAATCAACTTGCAGCTTCATTTACAGCTATGTACTTTGTCTTTATCACTAAACTAACAACTCTTTGCTGTTTGGAACCTTTCCAATTCACTGCACCACTGCTCAAGGTAACGCTTTACCTTAAAGTGGATTTTCTATTGTCTTGGTCTGTCTGAAAAACTTGAGTCTGTTAACCCTCTAGTTTTAATTAAGACCCACCATGTATTATCACATCTTTAGTGCCGGTTAAGTACTTTAAGATGTTTTCCACTGTCTCACAGTGAACTTCTCCAGAATATGATTGATCAACATCAGGTCTCGTACATTTCATTGCATACATGATAGTTACTCATGCGATCTTTCTTTTGGAGTCTATGGGGACTATTAAGAGAGATACACTCCATGTCTCAACAACATGAGACATCTGATGGAGTTTGTCATGCTAAACAACTTTAGCATCAAATGAATATACGTTCCATGGGTTAAGTCGAGCATCCTTTTAAATCTATATATATAGATTTGTATCCCCAATTAAGATACTCTTCCCAAATCATTCATGGAGGAATGTTTAGACAACTTTATCTTTACTGATTGTAGCATTGGTATATCATTCCTTATCCGTAGTATATCAACATATAATACTAGGAATGTCACATCGCTCCCACTGACCCTTTTGTACACACTAGAACTCTTACCTCGTCGTATGTAACTCTGGATCAACATCTTCTATGATGCGTACCTCATCATCATCATCCATGATGAATCCATACCTCCTAGGTATCTTCGGTACTATTCCAGATTTACGATTCGGTTATGGTACAATAGGTCTATCTATAGGTTCCTCTTATTTGACTTATTGTATTTTGTGGTTCTTGAACTCTTCAAGATCTATTATCCTCCCACTAGCCCCTTCAATGATAAACACCTTTATCTTAGAAGGTAGTGTGTTTCGCAACAAACACCTTTTGCTAAGTAGGATTATAGAACATATACCCTAAACTTACTTTAGGACGTCCCATAAATCTACACTTGTCAAATCTTGTCCCAAGCTTATCCTTTGAAACCTTTTCACATAAGTTGGACAACCCCTTATCTTAACATACTTAAGATTAGGAATCCTCCCTATCCATAACTTTTATGGAGTCTTGGGGCCGGATTTTGAGGTTACATTTTTGTAGATATGCAGCCATTTCTAGGACATGACCCTAGAGGGATACTGAAATGTCAGTAAAATCATTATGAACCGCACCATGTCCAACAAGGTATGATTTTTCATTCAAATACATCAATCAATTATTGCGTATCAGGAGGCGTCCATTATGAGAAAACCATTTGAGATGATCTAGAAACTTATTGCACAAGTATTTATTCCTTGATCTAATCAAAGAATCTTAATACTTTGTCAATTTGTTTCACTTCTGAATTCTTTGAACCTTTCAAATAATTTATACTTGTATTTCAGCAAATACACACATTCAACTCTTTGAATGATCATCTCCTTTTTCTTGTACTAATTTGTTCAATATGCAAAATTATTTTCATGTAAGTCAAGTATACAAAATTTATTAAGTAATATTCCAGTTCTATACAAAATATTATTATTATAAATAGAACAACAATTGTTCTTAATTATAATACCAAAGATTTTATTGTCCAACAATAAAATAGAAATAATATTTTTAACAAGAACTGGAATACAATAACAACTTATTGACTTAATAGATTTGCCCGTAGGCATTGCTAAACTATAAGTTTCTATGGCTAATGTGGCAACCTTTGCTACATTTCCCGTACATAGGATTACTTATATTTGTTTAGCTTTCCACTTCTACTTGGTCCCTTCATAAATCTATATTTATGATAACCAAAGTCGGTATCCAATACCCAAGTAGAACCTTGACTTAAAGCAAAATTTATTTCAATCATGAACAAATTTGTATTTATAACCGAAACTTCAATAAGCTTCTTTGGTTAGCCTCTGCAAGATTCTTCTCGCAGTTTCTTTCCAGTGTCCAGGCTTATTGCAGTGGAAGCAAACTCCTTTGCTATCCGTATCAGTTTTGTTCTTATTATCCTTTGTTTTTGCCTTTCTATTTACCTTCTTTGAATCGTTCTTCTTTTCAGAAGATCCTTTGGCCCCTACCAGTAATACTTGGTCTTTCTTGGTTGAAAAGTGACTCTCAACATTTTTCAACATGTTAAGCAAATCAGCGAGGCTGATATCTAGCTTGGTCATATGAAAAATTCACAACAATTGTGAAAGGAGTTCGGGAGTGAGTGTAAGATCAAATCTTGGCTCACCTCTCCATCCATGACAAAACCCATTGTCTTAATTATTCAATCATATTGATCATGTTTAGGACATATGTCTGTACTGTAGTGTCAATGGTCATTCTAGATCGGAAGAGCTTCTTAGATATCTGATATCTTTTAGTCCTACTTTTCTCACCATCAACTACTTGACGTGCAGGAGTATAGTAGGAGTATCCATAGTTTCAGGCTGACGCTGAAGCTTGTTACTCATGGATACGAGAATGATGCATTGAGCCAACTGTGCATCATCTTGCCACTTTCTAAAAGTAGCAATCTCTTTCTCAGAGGCATTGTCTGCAACCATTGCAGGGATAGACGTATTAAGGACATAAAATAGCTTTTTCAGCCGTGAGAAGTATTCTCAAATTCCTTAACCAATCCGTTTAATACGGTTCGGTTAAATAGCATCTAATATGCTTCGCAGTGATAGTGATTTAGACATTGTAAAATTCTGTAAATGAATTTTATAATTAACAACATTTTACATACATTCTTTTATTAATTACCGAAATAATTTAGGTCTTGTTTTAAATTGGTATCTCCCACTATTTTCATCAAACTATATTACCCTCACAAATATAGTTCGGCAAAATCTAATTAAAGATTTGCTAGTGAGAATATGGATCCCATTTTAAATGTATATAGCCTTGTGGTGACACAACAAACTATATATAAATAAATAGGTAGACAACTCTTGTCAATTACATCAACTATGCAACTCCTTGTATTTTGCCTCTTAGATTATTTTGATCAAGTGGTGGCACATCCGAATCAAAATTATTCAAGTTAAGTCCAACCTAGCACTCCATATATTCAAAAAAGAAAAAATATTGTCCTTGTGGTGACACAACAAAATAATATTGTTCAATTTTCTTTATAAGCATCAAATGTGATAAATTAACATCTTAAATACTTAATACTTGCCTTGTGGTGACACAACAAACTCATATTAAATATTTAATACTCTATTAATTTTATCATGCTAGAAGGCGACGTTCGATATTCCAAATATCTTTGAACGCTTAGGACTTAATATAAAATATTTGAGGGATTTGTTATTAATTTGTCTCATCTTGTTAAGCGCGCATGCACATATATATATAAAATACGCGTCATATTAATTAACATGCGAAGCATGTTTGCATAATATATAATATATATAGTATAAGCATGCACATATAGAATACTATATTCTACCCGGATTGATTATGGACTTTTATTCTAGTTTGGTTCACTAGAGCCACCAAGTGAACCAAAAGGTCAAACCCTAGGGGTGCAAGAATTAATATTTAAATATAACTATTACATTTAAACCCGGGCTCCATTATAAACGGGTCTTCACGCGCTCCTTGCTCCTTGATCTCCAATTCTTCAAAATTTAATTCTAACTATTCCTATTACAGAACTTATTTAAAATAAATAGAAACCTTGATCAGCAGTCAAGGGGAAGTACATAGGAGGGAGATAGAATTTACATTAAGAAAAAAATTAGAGAAGACGAGGTACGCAGACCCCATTTAATAAAACCCATACATTCAAGCATCCAACTAAAATAAAATCCAATCACATTGGTCAATAGTTCATAATCAATCCCTTTTATTATCATACACATCACCATATGCATCAATAAATAACATTCATCTCATGAATAATAAACATTTAATATATATATTGATATCATTTAATGGGCAAATTTAGTTAGCATAAAATCTAATTTTGAATCAAAATAAACTCCTTTATTTTAATCCAAATTTAAATTAAAATAAAACTATTTTATTTTAATTTATCCAATTTTGAATAAAATAAACTATTTTATTTTAATCAAAATCTTTAATCAAAATAAACTCCTTTATTTTAATTAATTATGGAATCCAATTCCATGTAAAAAAAAATAAAACTCCTCTATAAAAGGAAACACGGATTCTCTTTCCTATTCACAAATAAACTCTTTTATTTTGAATAATATGAAATCTTATTTCATATCTAAATAAACTCTTTTATTTAAGGAAATACGGATTCTCTTTCCTATTCACAAATAAACTCTTTTATTTTGAATAATATGAAATCTTGTTTCATATCTAAATAAACTCTTTTATTTAAGGAAACATTGAATTCAATTTCAACTCTAATTAGTTATCATGGAATCTAATTCCAACTCTAATTAGTTAGCATAAAATTTAATTTTAAACTTAAAATAAATTTTTTTTATTTTAAGATTAAAATAAACTTTTATTTTATAATTAAAATAAACTTTTTATTTTAATAATAAAATAATTAAAAAATATTATATATTAAAATATTTATATTAACCGAACCGTGTGGCACGTTAAAAAAATTTGTTAATCATGTTCTCCTGTAATAACAAGTTTATATATGAAATATATATCCACCATAAAAAGTTCACTTCACCTGTTAAGTATCATGGGAAGGAGCTAACAAACTAACCACGCCAATCAGGAGGATTAACATGCTAGCTACGTGAATTAGGTGAGAGAAAAAAAAACGGATTTCAAGAATAACGTTTTTTTTAATAAATTTTATATAACAAATTATGCCCAATTAAATTGTTCTAAACACATATCAATATACATATCAAATTAAACAATTAATAATTCGCATAAAAGTTTGGCTCTGATGCCACTGTTAGGTTTGTAATATTCATGAACGCAATCAAATTGCACAAAAATAGCGGAAACGTGTAAAATCAGAGTTTAAAAATTTTACAAACCATATACCCGGATCACCCTTTATGTACAATTATTAATTAAACGAAAAAGAAAGAACAAGAATCATACCCTTGAAGATCCGAGCTTCCTCAGGTACAAGTTTACCTCCAATCCTTTTCGCGTTCAACTTGAATCTATTGGGTTTGGTTCCTTCCTTTGATCAACGTTAGCCACCCAAGTGTTTGGCCTCTAGAGGTGATCCACCAAGGAAGAAGAAGAATTTAAGAAGATGGGTATTTGGCAAAACCCTAGTTTTTCTATCTCTCATAAAAGAGCGTACTCTCCCAACTATTGGAATTACGTATGTTGTAAAAGTCAACAACTCTAACACCCATAATAAGACTCCTCTTATTTATAGATGTGGGCAACCCTCCTTAACAATTAAGGAATTGAGTTTTATTTTAATTAATTAAATTTTTTTTAATTAATTAAGCTCCCTAATCTTATTAGGGATAATTAATTAAACTCTTTTAATTAATTTACCTCCTAATCCTATTAGGATATTTGAGAGTACTTTTATTAATTAATTCCCAAACTCCTTTAGGAATTAAATAATAATAATAGTAATAATAATAATAAGACTCCTCTTATTAATTTATATTTAATATTTCTAAAATATTAAATAATAAATATTAAGCTATTTAATTTATTCTATCACCATAGATTAAATTAAATATACTTAACTTATTATTACGATTATGCCATTAACTTCTTAAATAATTATTCTTCCTTTTATGGTGTGACCCTTTAGGTTCTCCATATTAAACCGGTTGTGAATAAATCAATTAGAACAATTCTAATCTTATTTAAATAAATAAATTAAATAAATAATTTATTTAAATAAATAATATTTATTCTACAATAGGGATAAGCCTCCCTAGCGATCAACGACTTTCTAGATAATATAGATTTCAACATTAATCATAAAAGAACCTTTGAGTAAATAGTTACCGTACAATTCAATCCTTCCACCATACAATGTCCCAATTAAATATAAGACATGGAATTACTGTCAAGTCTTATTTTATTTAATTATATGTATTTCGACTCTTAAATGCACAACTCCAAATAATTCAAATTAGAAACTCCTTTCTAATTTCATTCTGCCTTGGCCAAGGACTACTGAGTTGTCATTTATCGAATCACATAGGACATTTCTCTTCTTTTACTAGAAGTGGTAGATTCTTTATTGATCATACATTATCTCCATGTACAACTCATTATACCCAAGCATACCCTTTGATATACCCTAAGGGTCTTAAGGAATAAGTCAAAGTATAACTCATCATACACAAGATACTATGATGATCTCAAGTCCAAGGATCACTTGTACTACTATCACTTCAGAAATTTCTATTGACAGGCAAGTAAAACTCCATTAGGTATTCCTTAGCGAGCCACGTTCAGTGAACTTATTCTCTAATAAGCACCTACATACTTACTTTAGTGTCTCCACACAAATGATCATGAGATCAATCATCCTCATCCAATGAGCAAGCAACTTATGTACCAATCTATCCGGATTTACTAATCCCCAATTTAGTAATCCAATGATTGAGAACTATTTTAGTTAAAAGCTTTCTAAGAATTTAGATCTCATTAGAATGATCAACATCATTATTCTAAAAACATTGCTTAAAACTATGAGTTTATCACATATTAAAAAACAGCATCATGTAGATAATTAAAAGTCTTTAATAAATTATTACTTTTTATTAATAAATGAATAAGATTATTACAAAGTATATGCTTTATCATCAAATATGATTGGCTTGTGTGCATATTACTTTCAGAAATCAGGTTATAAATCATTTTTGGTGGAAAATTCTAAAATTGGTGGGCCCCACTTGTGGTTGGTGAAAAAATGTGCTGAATTATATTTCAAATGTGGTGGGTGGGAATAGTAGCAGGTAAAGCCATCAGGTTGCAGGTCAAACCTACCAAAATTTTCCTATAAATAGAGGGCTAAGTTAGAATTGAAAATCATACCAGAAACATAAGCTTTCTCTCTTTCTCTCTCAATATTATGAAATATATTTTGTGAGTTTTTAGATACTTGGTGAGTTGCTATTCATCAGTGCAAGTTTTCTTCAGCATCATATCCGATATCCAGTCAGAAGTACTGCTCTTTTGAGGTAAGGGATAGTAAGGGATATTAAGGGATTTTAAGGGTTGTTATGATTTTCAGTTTCGTAATTTTTCTGATCTTCAAAAATTCTGGAAAAATTTGAAATGATATTTTGATGAGTTTTCTTGATTGTGTCCAAAAATGGTGATTTTTGGATGTATAGATTGAGAGTTATGAATTTTATGAGAAAAGACTATTTTAAAAGTAACAGCTTATAATTCCTTGTGGTTAACTCCAAAATTGATGAAATTTTTATTGGGAGTACATGTATATGATAGAAGTATACTCTGTAAATTTCAGAATTTTTAGACAAAAGTACAATTTTTGATAAATGTCTAAATATTCGGCTATTTTGGCCATATGAAAAATAGTAAATGACTTTTTAAAATTCTGAGAAAAATATATGTTCACTATGGGACTATATTATGCTAAATCCCAGAAAAGAAATATTTTTGGAACTGATTTGGTATTTTTCATGAAAATGGTCTAGTTATGAGTAAATGAATTAAATATGTTTTGTGAAGAAAGAAAATTGGAAAATAGGATTTTATGGCTTGAGAATCCTATATGAGGTATATGCAGATTTTTAATGAGGGTTTTGGTTATTGATGATGAAATTGTAAGAGTTGGCATTTTATGATGATTAAATGCATTAATTAGTAAAGTGTAAACAATTAAAATAAATTGTTTATAAATTTAAGTAATGTTATTCTTTCAATATCATTATACCGAAATATTGGTATGAATTTTATTGTAGAATTTCTATCTTTTATGTCGGGGTTACTATTCATGAGTTACGAATATTACTCTTGAGATTAAAACTATATGTTGATCATATTATTTTTATCATCATATATAACATTTTTTATAACCCTGATGTTGAAATTCTCTTTCACTGGAGTGTAAAGATTGATAGATTATTGGTATGATCATGACTAGGGTTCTCTTTGGCCTGTAGTGCAAAGTTGAATTGTGACTGGTATGATCATGACCATTGAATTTATAATTGAATATCTTACGCTTAAGTGCAAAGGTGAATTGATCAACATGGTTATAATTATTATTTATATAAATTCTGAAATGATTATATATTTCTTTGAGATATGAATATATTTGGCATGTAGTGCAAATATGAATTGTTGATGAATATCTTTGGCATGTAGTGCAAAGATGGCCTGTTGATGAATATCTTTGGCCTGTAGTGCAAAGATGAACTGTTGTTGAATATCTTTATCCCGTAGTGCAAAGATGGTTTGTTGATGAATATCTTTGGCCCGTAGTGCAAAGATGGATTTGTTAGTATGATTATAAACAGGAATTGTGATTTGGTATAACCATGATCTTTGATGTTTCAGGTAAAGACAGGTGATGAAAATATTCTTCGTCCTGGGTGCGAAGAAAAATTTGGAATCACAATTATGATTATGAGTTATTCATATGATTGTGAAAAGGAACTGTTGAGTGATGTTACATGGATAAAACATTGTTGGTGGATTTTTAACATGGAGAAGATAATAGACTTTATAGTCTATTTGACTCTTCTAATGGATTGCTCGTTTCGCTGCAACTATGGTTAAAATTTTTATCATTTACCATATGTTCTAAATCTCTGATTTATTATTGATGAAGGCTATTGATAATTTAATTATCTTTAGTCATGATATTCTTTACTGAGCTAGTTGTGCTCACCCTTTTGCTTCACAATTCCTTTTCAGGTAATAAGAGTGTAGCTGAGTCGAGCGGGGGTAACAAGGGAATAGAACGGTGGTCATCATTTAGTAGTTATATTTGGTGAAGAAAATAGGGTGAGGCGAACCCAACGTTGGAAGGGTGTTTTGTCACTATCATACAAGATGTCTAATGACATACAACCTCGTGTCATCATAGGACAGGGTTGTGCTCATTCACTTGCTGAGTATATCTATGGGCACTACCTATATAATCTTGGTGTTTGTTTGAAGTATAATTCTCAATTTGAGACAGTGGAGATAATGATAAGTCAAGAGAAGACTCACCATTGGGAAAAATATGATAGTAATCTTCTCGTTTTTCTTTGGGGTCTATTGGGTCAACCAAGGATAATTCTGTGGCCATATGATATCTATCATAACCTAGACGCGTGGCCTCCCATGTACGAAGGTTTCCTTGAGCACTTCCCAAAGATTCTAATTTCTAAAACAGTTTTTGACTATACCTTTATGTAAGGTGTTATTGTGAGGTGATGTCCACGTTTGGAACATGAGTCACATTTGGTATATATTTGTATCCAAACCCACAACATATGTGTTGTTGTATTTTGCATGACAATTGTTGTAATAAAGTTGTAGTTATTTTCTGTACCATGTATTTGACGACTCAGAATGGGTTGGGAGGAATGGACCTATTTTGGGGTTGTCACAGGAGTCCTCATTATAATTATCACACTATTTTATAAAATAGTGAGGACTACTACAGCCACCATCTCGGACCATCACTCCGTTAAAGGGTGAGTTCAACTAGCCCAGTAAAAAATATTATGACTAAGATAATGCAGAATAAATTATCGTTAGCCTTCAACAGTGTTAAACTGATAAAAATACAATAAATATCAAGTTTAACTGCAGCGGAACAATCAATCCATTAGAAGAGTCAAGTAGAGCATGATATCTACTATATTATATGATTTAAAAAGTTTATCATCAATTTTATCGTTGAGACTCAGCTTAATAAATAATCTACATCACTAAATTATCTATGCACTATGGGCCAAGGATATTCGTATTATTACCAATGGTCATGATCATGCCAATTACTGTCCATCAATGCACTACAGACCAATGAGGATTTCATCACATCATTTGTAACATTACGGTCATGATTATACCGAATAATCCCTAGTCATAATTATACCAATCAACAGTTTATCTATGCACTACGGGCCAAAGATGACTTTCATCACAATATAAGCATGAGGATGATGACAATGATATAAAAATTCAATTAAATGAAAGTAAGGATAAATTTTAAAGATTTATAATTTAATTTATCCAGAATTTAATAATGTCCAAATTGTCAACATGATACTGTTGTGTGGAGTAAAATTCAAGAATAATATTGTATCAAAAATGATTTGGACTGAAAAAGAATCAATTTTTATCATGAATAGTACCCCGGGTGAATAGTACCCGAGTGAGTAGTACCCCGTAAATAGTACTTCGAGAATAGTACCCCGTGAATAGTACTCCGGCATGAAAAGATTAAAAATTATCAAGAATGCTCAGAATAATATTTTCATGAAAAGATACTAGATGAAGCGTAAATTTCAAGGATATTCTATTAATTTCAAGGAGTATAGAAGTCATACTTTAACAAAATAAGTGTATAATTTAGAATCTGAAACGAAATAATATTACTTACATACTACAGAGTATGGAAGAAAATATTATTTCTTACAAATATTGAACAAAAATAATATCCCTTACCTTAAAAAAAGAGTACTTCTGACTGGTAAGGCGGAAATATTCTTGAAAAAAATTATACTATTTTCTACACTAAAAGCTTCCTAAAACTCCAAAGAAATACGCTCAATATTATAGAAGAAGAATCCTTTGATTCAGGTGTGATTTTCATTTCTAAACTAAGCATCCTATTTATAGGAGAATGGAAGGATACTATTTGAAAATTAAAAACACGGACGCACAGTAAACATAATCACGAACGCAATCGGCGAAAGAATTTTTTTTTTCTGATTTACTATGCAAACACTATGCATAATAAAAATATAATATATTCTATTTTTCATAAAAAACAAAACTTAAAAAATATATTATATATATACTCCCTCCAATTCATCCCATCTCTTTTTTTTTTCATTCCCGTGATTCCCCCCCTCACCACCACCACCACCACCACCACCACCAAAACATCATTATCATATATATATATATATATATATATATATATATATATATATATATATATATATATATATATTATCACACTCATAACACATACTTTTTTGAAAAAATGAGTAGATGGAAGGTCCATATAATAAGCCAAGTTTTTAACAAATATTCATAAAAATTTTCTCAATATTTTTAACAACATTTATTCATCAATAATATAACTTGTAATATTAACAACCAGATCATTCTCAGGAATGAGGGGGCTTTCCGATAAGGATTTTTCCCTATTGGCGAGCAATTAGGTGACCAAACCCCTTTCCTCGACAGAACTTTCTAAACATTTCAATAATACAAATAATAATATGAATAACTTGTCATCTCAATTATTGATTTAATAATATAAAATATTGTGCAGATGATAATGTGACAATAATAGAATCAATAATGTGAGATACTATGCAACAATTACTGTAGCAATAATTGAGTATCACTAAGTGACTTCTCACGTAAGCATCAAATACCGTGTGTTACTATGCAACACGCGTTTGTGACGCCCCCAAAATTAGGTATACATCACCCATCTTGGGTCGTCAGATACATAGTACAGAATACAAATACAACTTAATAATACAACTGTCGTGTACAATACGACAAAACATAAACTGTGAGTTTGAATACAAATATTATCTTCTAGAGAGTATTCATACTCAAAAGGAGTCCTCATTACATTTATTAACACACCATTACATAGAATAGTGAGGACTACTAACTAATACTATCATTCGGACCATCACTCCGTTCCCCGACTTGCCCCAGCTACGTTCTCATTTCCTGAAGAGAACAGTGAAAGAAAGGGTGAGCTCAACTAGCCCAGTAAGAAATATTATGACTAAGATAATGCAGAATAAATTATCATTAGCCTTCAACAATGTTAAACTGATAAAATATAATAGACATCAAGTTTAACTGTAGCGGAACAAGCAATCCATTAAAAGAGTCAAGTAGAAAATAAACTCTACTATCTTTTATGATTTAAAAGATTTTTCAACACTTTGATCGCTGAGACTCAGCTTAATAAAATAATCCACATCATCGAATCACCCCTGCACTACGGCCAAGGATATTCGTATATTCATTAATGGTCATGATCATGCCAACAACTGTCCATCAATGCACTACGGGCCAATGAGGACTTTTACCACATCATTTGTAACATTACGGTCATGATTACACCGAATAATCCCTGGTCATAATCATACCAAGTCCATCTATGCACTACAGGCCACAGATGACTTTCAACATTTTATAAACATGAGGATGATGACAATGATATAAGAATTCAATAAAACAAGTTCAAGAATTAATTTATCCAAGAATTAACAACGTCCAAATTGTCAACATGATACTGCTTTGTGGAGTAAAATTCAAGAATGATCAGGAGAATATTTTCATGAATAGATACTGGATGAAACGCAATTATCAAGGATATTCCACAAATTTCATGGAGTATAGAAGTCAAAACTTAACCAACTGAGTACAATAAAGAATGGAATAACAAAAAAAATCACCATGCATGCGATAGACCGCACAGACAGGTTATTCCAACAGAATAATAAATAATGGAACCAGGTCCGGCGTAAACGCACAGACAGGATATTCCGACAGAATAATAAATAATGGAACCAGGTCCGGCGTAAACGCACAGACAGGATATTTCGACAGAATAATAAAGAACATATAATAAATAATGGAACCAGGTCCGGTGTAAAACACACAGACAGGATGTTCCAACAGAATAATAATAAAGACGGAACCAGGTCCGGTGTAAAACACACAGACAGGATGTTCCAACAGAATAATAATAAAAACGGAACCAGGTCCGGTGTAAAACACACAGACAGGATGTTCCAACAGAATAATAGAAGAATGTCACCAAGTATAGGGTAGACCGCGTATACAGGTTATTCCAACAGAATAATAAGAAATGGAATAACAGTTCTCTTCATGAATAAGAAAGAATAACACCCCTTACCGTTTTAAAGAAGAGCTGAAGTAAGGAAGTAGTTAAGTAGCAGAATACTCTTCTTCTCTCTCTCTATAGTTTCTCTCTCTAGAGTTCAGTGAATTCGTAAGAAATAATGAAGGAATGAGCTGCTATTTATAGAAAAATAGAATGCATAGTAACTAATCCATGAACGGTCCAGATTGATTACTTTAATCTGACGGTCCATATTTAAAGAAAAATCTTTTAAATAAAATAAATATATTCTATTTATAGAATAACTTTAATAAAGTATTTTGTTTTATATAAAAAGATGTTTCTGTTTTATTACGTTAATAATACGAATAAAACAAAACGTCATTATCGCTAAATAATTCATATTATTAACTGACAATAATAGAATCAAACTGAGTGACTTCTCACATAAGCATTAATAATCAATACCGTGTGCTACTATGCAACCACACGTATTACTGTACTTTTACTACCAAGTAGTTCAACAGTAACAATGATAAAATTTCCGCCGTTATTTTTAATAAAATATTTTTGTCGTTTTCTCAATCCGACAAGTGGGGTCCACCAATGATTGTGTCGTTGTACGAATATTCCCTGTTAAAACGAATATTCCTCGACCAATCGAATATTATATAACAACTTGCGTACTTTACAAAATTTATAAATATTACCCACAACTATAACATTATATCAAATTAACTCCATAATATTCAAAAATGATATTTATAAAAAATTCATCTTTATTTATAAAAGTTGGGGTCTTACAACCTCCCCTTCTTATGAAATTTCGCCCTCGAAATTAGGGTACGTACCTGGTATGTCGAAGAGGTAAGGATACCTTGATTTCATTTCAGATTCTAACTCCCAAGTCATTTCCTCAACATCGTGGTTTCTCCACAAAACTTTGACTTGAGGTATAACCTTGGAGCGTAGAATATGTTCCTTCTTATCCAAGATTTGAACAGGAACTTCTTCATACGTCAAATCTTCCGCTATTTCGTCCGGTTCTAACTCAATAATGTGGTTCGGGTCTTCCACATATTTGCGTAACATGGATATGTGAAAAACGTTATGAACACGAGACATACTTGGCGGTAAAGCGAGTCTATAAGCCACAGTTCCTACTCGATCGAGGATTAAAAATGGACCGATGAATCGAGGATTGAGCTTTCCTCTCTTTCCAAATCTCGTAACTCCTTTCCATGGAGCAACACGTAAGAACACATGATCTCCTACATCAAATTCCACGTCCTTTCGATGAAGATCAGCATAACTCTTTTGTCGATCTTGTGAGGTTTTTATACGTTGTCGGATCGTTTGAATCTTTTCTGTAGTCATACGTACCAACTCCGGTCCCAACAACGTTGCTTCACCCACCTCATCCCAGCATACTGGAGAACGACATTTTCTTCCATACAATGCTTCGAATGGAGCCATGCCAATACTTGCTTGATAACTGTTGTTGTAGGAAAACTCCACCAATGGTAAGAACTTGTCCCAACTTCCCTTGAAGTCAAAGACACAGAGTCTTAATAGATCTTCAAGAGTTTGAATAGTCCTCTCTGATTGTCCGTCCGTCTGAGGATGATATGCTGAACTAAATCGTAACTCCGTGCCCATAGCTTTTTGTAAACTAACCCAAAATCGTGAAGTGAATCTTGGGTCTCGATCAGAAACTATGGATACTGGCATACCATGCAGTCTTACAATCTCGTTTATGTACATACGAGCAAGACGTTCAAGTGTATAAGTTTCTCGTATCGGTAAGAAATGAGCAGACTTGGTCAATCTATCAACAATGACCCAAATCGCATCAATACCTTGAGAAACCCTAGGAAGACCGGTAACGAAATCCATGGTAATGTGCTCCCACTTCCATTCTGGAATTTCAAGTGGTTGCAATGGACCTTTTGGTACTTGATGCTCCGCTTTGACTCGTTGACAAGTTAGACACCTTGAGATAAACAACGCTATCTCTCTCTTCATATTGCTCCACCAAAATGTATGACGAAGATCATGATACATTTTGGTACTTCCAGGATGGATTGCAAACGGTGTGTTGTGCGCCTCCATCATGATTTCATACTTTAAATCAGGGTTGTTAGGAACACAAAGTCTGGAGTTGACTCGAAGTATTCCTTCTTCATCGATTCTTGCTTCCGGCATAGCACCTTCTTGCACTTTCTTCCTCATACGCATCAGCTCCAGGTCTGTAGCTTGAGCAGCTTTAACTTTATCGATTAAAGTCGGTTCTACTCGTATATTCGCCATCATCACATGGGTCCCTGGAGTCTTTAACTCTATCTCCATCCTTTGCAAATCACACAAAATGGGCCTTTGTGTTGACAATATCGCACTCGTACTTGCATATGATCTTCTACTCAATGCGTCAGCTACCACGTTCGCTTTTCCAGGATGGTATTGAATGGTATGATCATAATCTTTCAACAGTTCAAGCCAACGTCGTTGTCGCATGTTGAGTTCCTTTTGAGTGAAAAAATATTTGAGGCTTTTATGATCCGTAAAGATCTCCACCTTCTCCCCATACAAGTAATGCCTCCAAATTTTAAGTGCAAAGACAACAGCTGCCAACTCTAGATCATGAGTAGGATAATTCCTCTCATATTCCTTGAGTTGTCTTGATGCATAGGCTATGACTTTTCCATGTTGCATGAGAACGCATCCCAACCCTTTGCTCGAAGCATCACTGTAGATGACAAATCCCTCCGAGCCAGATGGTATTGTTAGAACAGGTGCTGAAATGAGTCTCCTCTTGAGTTCTTGAAAACTCTGCTCACATTCTTCGCTCCAACCGAACTTTGTATCTTTCCGAGTCAGCTGAGTTAATGGAGTAGCGATTCGAGAAAATCCTTCCACGAATCTCCGATAATAACCAGCTAGACCGAGAAAGCTACGTACTTCGGTCACTGATTTAGGTTGCTCCCAGCTTTGAATAGCTTCAATCTTTGCCGGGTCAACAGATATTCCACGACTTGATACTACGTGCCCAAGGAATGCTACCTCTTCCAGCCAGAACTCGCATTTCTTCAACTTGGCATAAAGTTTGTATTCACGAAGCTTTTGGAGTACCAGCCTCAAGTGTTGCTCATGATCTTCACGGCTTTTGGAATAAACAAGGATGTCATCGATAAAGACGACCACAAAGTGATCCAAATATTCCTTAAATACCCTGTTCATCATATCCATGAAGGCAGCAGGAGCATTAGTCAATCCAAAAGACATAACTAAGAATTCATAATGCCCGTACCGAGTTCTAAAAGCCGTCTTTGGAATATCCTCAGTTCTAACCTTCAGCTGATGATATCCAGAACGAAGATCGATCTTTGAAAAGAATTGTGCTCCTTGCAACTGGTCAAACAGGTCATCAATACGTGGCAATGGGTACCTATTTTTGATGGTGACATGATTCAACTCCCGATAATCAATACAAAGTCGCATACTCCCATCTTTCTTCTTCACGAACAGAACAGGAGCACCCCAAGGAGAAGTACTAGGACGAATAAACCAATGTCTAACAATTCCTGCAGTTGGGTCTTTAACTCCTGAAGTTCAATAGGAGCCATTCGATATGGGGCTTTGGAAATGGGTTTTGTACCGGGTTCAAGGTCGATACAAAATTCAATTTCACGCTCTGGGGGTAGGCCAGGAAGTTCTTCGGAAATACGTCAGGAAATTTATTAACAACAGAAATATCATTCAAAGCTGACGTATTTTTGTTTAGATCTGTGACATGAGCTAAGAAAGCTTGACATCCGTTTTTCAATAAACGAATAGCTTTATGGCTTGAGATGACAGCGATTGATTTTAATGGTTTGGTTGCTTGAATTCGCATAATAGGTCGATTAGGAATATGAAAGCTAACAACCTTACGAAAACAATCAATTTTTGCATGATGAGTAGTTAACCAATCAATCCCTAGAATCACGTCAAATGCAAGTATTTTTAATGAAATAAGATCGACAGGTAATGTGTGGGTACCAACTTGAACCAAACAAGACTTATAAACCGTGGATGTAATGAAGGTTTCTCCCAATGGAGTTTCAACTGCTAAGTCAAAGTCTAATTTCTCCGGAATCAAATTTAATCGATGAGCGCAAGTAGGAGAAATAAAAGAATGGGTAGAACCGGTATCAAATAAAGTATAGACTTCGTTAGAGTTTATGATAAGCTTACCCGTGATGACCTCATTCGGGTTCCTTGCTTCTGGGAGGTCACAACAAACGCTCTCCCTTGCACAACCGGTTTTGACTTTTCTGGGACGGCCTTTGGTGCCTCCATCCTAGCTGAATTTGTCTTCGGTAAACGACAAAATCGGGCTAAATGACCTTCTCTTCCACAATTATAACATGCTTTGGACGGCATCGCGCAGTTTGGACTGATGTGCCCCTCCCCTCCGCATTTGAAACATATGATAGGTGGTCGTTCTCCTTCCTTAACGACAGGTGCTGGTGCTGACGTCTTTCCATCATTGTTGAATCTCCTCTTCTTGAAATGCCCATTCTTATTGTTTTGGCCCTGATTACCACCGAAGTGGTTACCATTTCTGGCCTGTTGATTCCCTCCACGCTTGTTGTCACCGCTTCGATGACTGCTCTCACTGGTATTATCATTTTGCCGGCTGCTCTCTTTTGGTTGCGTTGTCTCGTTATCGCGCTCCACCAACTGAGCCCTATTTACAACATCTGAATACAAACACAGTTTATGAGAAACAAGATGTTGACGTATCTCCGGCTTCAAACCTCTTAAAAACATCCGCGTCATTCTTTCTTCATTATCCACCAGGTGGGACGCAAACCGGGATAACTCCGCAAATTTTGCCTCGTACTGCGACACGGTCATATTATTCTGCTCCAATTTGATGAACTCCACCTCCTTCATGTGACGAATACTCTCGGGAAAGTATTTGTCGTTAAACAGCTCTTGGAACTTCTCCCAAGACATCTTCAGTGCGGCAGGTTGAGTACGCTTTATCGATTCCCACCAGTAATCTGCCTCTCCTCGCAACATAAAGGCGGCAAAGGGAACCTTTTGCTCCTCGGAGCAACCCAAGACATCAAATATCTTGGTGATCTGCTTTATCCATGTTTCAGCTACAAGTGGTTTGGGTTCTCCCTTAAACTCCGGTGGTCCCAGCTCCTTAAACTGTTTAGCGGTGACCGCCTGAGAGTTTCCAGTATTTCCACCTACGTTGTGGACAGGAGCCGCTTTCACCTGTTGTTGCATGAATTGCATAAAACCTCTGAACATTCCATCATTCATCATCTGGTCAGTGTTGTTGTTTGCATGAGGATTGTCACCTTCCTGATGCACATTATCCTGATTATTGATATGTGGTGAATCAACAGTCGCCTGTGCTCCATTGCTATTCTCAACATTCTCAGATGCCATTTTCAGATACTGCCACAAAATAAAAGTTAATTGATATGTCATATATTATCCTTATATTATGACCGACTAATTATATACCATGCAAATAAACTTAGGTAGGTCATACTAGCGAAGGAATTCCCCGTCTCTCCCCTCCTAGTTCTATTCTCACATCTTAGCCAGGGATCATATCCCTAAGCTCTGATACCAACTGTGACGCCCCCAAAATTAGGTATACATCACCCATCTTGGGTCGTCAGATACATAGTACAGAATACAAATATAACTTAATAATACAACTGTCGTGTACAATACGACAAAACATAAACTGTGAGTTTGAATACAAATATTATCTTCTAGAGAGTATTCATACTCAAAAGGAGTCCTCATTACATTTATTTACACACCATTACATAGAATAGTGAGGACTACTAACTAATACTATCATTCGGACCATCACTCCGTTCCCCGACTTGCCCCAACTACGTTCTCATTTCCTGAAGAGAACAGTGAAAGAAAGGGTGAGCTCAACTAGCCCAGTAAGAAATATTATGACTAAGATAATGCAGAATAAATTATCATTAGCCTTCAACAATGTTAAACTGATAAAATATAATAGACATCAAGTTTAACTGTAGCGGAATAAGCAATCCATTAAAAGAGTCAAGTAGAAAATAAACTCTACTATCTTTTATGATTTAAAAGATTTTCCAACACTTTGATCGCTGAGACTCAGCTTAATTGTAAGACCCCGAATTTTATGAAATAAAAGTATTCAATTTTTCTTATAATTACTATTCAGTAAATGGTTAAATTGATAAAAGTTTAAAGTTATGAATGAAATATGATTTTTTTTCAAAATAAGTAAGTGGTTATAAAATAATCATTGTTGTCGGGGAATATTCGTTTGGTCGTGGAATATTCTTTCTGTCGGGGAATATTCGTACGACGGCGCAGCCATTTGTGGGCCCCATAACAGAATAACTGTCGGATGAAAAAAAACGACAAATTTGAGTTTTTACAAATAACGGCGTAGTTGTTACCGTTAACACTGTTGGAATACCCGGTGGTTAAAATACAGTAATACGCGTTATTGCACAGTAGCACACGGTATTGCACAGTATTTTTGAAATTATTGATTCTTACGTAAGAAGGCACTACTCAATAATTGTTACAGTAATTACTGTTCAATATTTTATTTTATTGATTCAATAATTGCTGCGTTGATATTTTATATTATTGTTGTTTCAATAATTGTTGCTGCACAGTATTTCCATTATCAGATCAATAATTCATATTATTTGAATAATATTATTAGATAGCATTATTGGCAATGTCTAGAAAGTTCTGTCTAAGGAGAGGTTTGGTCATCTAATTGCGCGCCAGTAAGGAGAAATTCTTATTGGAAAGCCCCCTCTTTCCTGGGAACGGCCTGGTTGTCATAAATGTGATTCTGTAATATTATTTGTGAATAATTAATTATTGATTCATATGATAAGGAAATATTTATTTTATGTGGATATAAATGAGGGATATATTTTTGTGGTTAAAAATGAAGGAGTTAATGTTGAGGTTTTTATCCGTATTTTTGTCGGAATGGAGGTATTAAAAATCAGGGTTTTTGAGATATTTTGCGGGGGTTATAATTTTTAATCCGACCGTTGGATCGTGGTAATTTTTGGATATGTTATACATATATAAGTTGAGTATATGCCCACAAATTTTGAACCGTTAAAAATGAACGTATGATTTATTATGAATTTTACGAGATGACTGGTTCAGAAATTGTTGAATTTTCGGAGTTTATCATTTTGGTGGAAAATTCTAGAATTGGTGGGCCCCACTTGTGGTTGGTGAAGAAATGTGCTGAATTATATTTCAAATGTGGTGGGTGGGAATAGTAGCAGGTAAAGCCATCAGGTTGCAGGTCAAACCTACCAAAATTTTCCTATAAATAGAGGGCTAAGTTAGAATTGAAAATCACACCAGAAACATAAGCTTTCTCTCTTTCTCTCTCTATATTATGAAGCATATTTTGTGAGTTTTTAGATACTTGGTGAGTTGCTATTCATCAGTGCAAGTTTCCTTCAGCATCATATCCGATATCCAGTCAGAAGTACTGCTCTTTTGAGGTAAGGGATAGTAAGGGATAGTAAGGGATAGTAAGGGATTTTAAGGGTTGTTATGATTTTCAGTTTCGTAATTTTTCTGATCTTCAAAAATTCTGGAAAAATTTGAAATGATATTTTGATGAGTTTTCTTGATTGTGTCCAAAAATGGTGATTTTTGGATGTATAGATTGAGAGTTATGAATTTTATGAGAAAAGACTATTTTAAAAGTAACCGCTTATAATTCCTTGTGGTTAACTCCAAAATTGATGAAATTTTTATTGGGAGTACATGTATATGATAGAAGTATACTCTGTAAATTTCAGAATTTTTAGACAAAAGTACAATTTTTGATAAATGTCTAAATATTCGGCTATTTTGGCCATATGAAAAATAGTAAATGACTTTTAAAAATTCTGAGAAAAATATATGTTCACTATGGGACTATATTATGCTAAATCCCAGAAAAGAAATATTTTTGGAACTGATTTGGTATTTTTCATGAAAATGGTCTAGTTATGAGTAAATGAATTAAATATGTTTTGTGAAGAAAGAAAATTGGAAAATAGGATTTTATGGCTTGAGAATCCTATATGAGGTATATGCAGATTTTTGATGAGGGTTTTGGTTATTGATGATGAAATTGTAAGAGTTGGCATTTTATGATGATTAAATGCATTAATTAGTAAAGTGTAAACAATTAAAATAAATTGTTTATAAATTTAAGTAATGTTATTCTTTCAATATCATTATACCGAAATATTGGTATGGATTTTATTGTAGAAATTTCTATCTTTTGTGTCGGGTTACTATTCATGAGTTACTATTCACGATTTACTATTCATGAGTTACGAATATTACTCTTGAGATTAAAACTATATGTTGATCATATTATTTTTATCATCATATATAACATTTTTATAACCCTGATGTTGAAATTCTCTTTCACTGGAGTGTAAAGATGGGTAGATTATTGGTATGATCATGACTAGGGTTCTCTTTGGCCTGTAGTGCAAAGTTGAATTGTGACTGGTATGATCATGACCATTGAATTTATAATTGAATATCTTAAGCTTAAGTGCAAAGGTGAATTGATCAACATGGTTATAATTATTGTTTATATAAATTCTGAAATGATTATATATTTCTTTGAGATATGAATATATTTGGCCTGTAGTGCAAATATGAATTGTTGATGAATATCTTTGGCCTGTAGTGCAAAGATGAACTGTTGATGAATATCTTTGGCCTGTAGTGCAAAGATGAACTGTTGTTGAATATCTTTGGCCCGTAGTGCAAAGATGGTTTGTTGATGAATATCTTTGGCCCGTAGTGCAAAGATGGATTTGTTAGTATGATTATAAACAGGAACTGTGATTTGGTATAACCATGATCTTTGATGTTTCAGGTAAAGACAGGTGATGAAAATATTCTTCGTCCTGGGTGCGAAGAAAAATTTAGAATCACAATTATGATTATGAGTTATTCATATGATTGTGGAAAGGAACTGTTGATTGATGTTACAGGGATAAAACATTGTTGATGGATTTTTAACATGGAGAAGATAATAGACTTTATAGTCTATTTGACTCTTCTAATGGATTGCTCGTTCCGCTGCAACTATGGTTGAAATTTTTATCATTTACCATATGTTCTAAATCTCTGATTTATTGTTGATGAAGGCTATTGATAATTGAATTATCTTTAGTCATGATATTCTTTACTGAGCTAGTTGTGCTCACCCTTTTGCTTCACAATTCCTTTCAGGTAATAAGAGTGTAGCTGGGTCGAGCGGGGGTAACAAGGGAATAGAACGGTGGTCATCATTTAGTAGTTATATTTGGTGAAGAAAATAGGGTGAGGCGAACCCAACGTTGGAAGGGTGTTTTGTCACTATCATACAAGATGTCTAATGACATACAACCTCGTGTCATCATAGACAGGGTTGTGCTCATCCACTTGCTGAGTATATCTACGAGCACTACCTATATAATCTTGGTGTTTGTTTGAAGTATAATTCTCAATTAGAGACAGTGGAGATAATGATAAGTCAAGAGAAGACTCACCATTGGGAAGAATATGATAGTAATCTTCTCGTTTTTCTTTGGGGTCTATTGGGTCAACCAAGGATAATTCTGTGGCCATATGATATCTATCATAACCTAGACGCATGGCCTCCCATGTACGAAGGTTTCCTTGAGCACTTCCCAAAGATTCTAATTTCTAAAACAGTTTTTGACTATACCTTTATGTAAGGTACCTTTGTGAGGTGCTGATACACGATTGGTCCATGTCACATTTGGTATATATTTGTATCCAAACTCACAGCATATGTGTTGTTGTATTTTGCACGACAATTGTTGTAATAAAGTTGTAGTTGTTTTCTGTACCATGTATTTGACGACTCAGAATGGGTTGGGTGGAATGGACCTATTTTGGGGTTGTCACAGGTGGTATCAGAGCTTAGGGATATGATCTCTGGCGGAGATCGGGGAATACAACTAGGAGGGGAGAGATGAGTAAATCCTTCGCTAGTGTGTCCTACCTAAGCTTATTTGTTGGTCAGTCATAATATCGGGATATTATGTGATATGTTAATTTGTTAAATTAACACTTGTTTTGAAGCTGTATTCTAGAATGATATTTGAAATACAGGAGATGAGCAATGGAGAAATTATGATGACAGAGAAGATGGAATTTGAAATGAAAGGAAGGTATTCTCAACTCTTTGAAATACCAGGTACGTAAATTTCGGGGACGAAATTTCATAAGGAGGGGAGATTGTAAGACCCCGAATTTTATGAAATAAAAGTATTCAATTTTTCTTATAATTACTATTCAGTAAATGGTTAAATTGATAAAAGTTTAAAGTTATGGGTGAAATATGATTTTTTTTCAAAATAAGCAAGTGGTTATAAAATAATCATTGTTGTCGGGGAATATTCGTTTGGTCGTGGAATATTCTTTCTGTCGGGGAATATTCGTACGACGGCGCAGCCATTTGTGGGCCCCATAACAGAATAACTGTCGGATGAAAAAAACGACAAATTTGAGTTTTTACAAATAACGGCGTAGTTGTTACCGTTAACACTGTTGGAATACCCGGTGGTTAAAATACAGTAATACGCGTTATTGCACAGTAGCACACGGTATTGCACAGTATTTTTGAAATTATTGATTCTTACGTAAGAAGGCACTACTCAATAATTGTTACAGTAATTACTGTTCAATATTTTATTTTATTGATTCAATAATTGCTGCGTTGATATTTTATATTATTGTTGTTTCAATAATTGTTGCTGCACATATTTCCATTATCAGATCAATAATTCATATTATTTGAATAATATTATTAGATAGCATTATTGGCAATGTCTAGAAAGTTCTGTCTAAGGAGAGGTTTGGTCATCTAATTGCGCGCCAGTAAGGAGAAATTCTTATTGGAAAGCCCCCTCTTTCCTGGGAACGGTCTGGTTGTCATAAATGTGATTCTGTAATATTATTTGTGAATAATTAATTATTGATTCATATGATAAGGAAATATTTATTTTATGTGGATATAAATGAGGGATATATTTTTGTGGTTAAAAATGAAGGAGTTAATGTTGAGGTTTTTATCAGTATTTTTGTCGGAATGGAGGTATTAAAAATCAGGGTTTTTGAGATATTTTGCGGGGGTTATAATTTTTAATCCGACCGTTGGATCGTGGTAATTTTTGGATATGTTATACATATATAAGTTGAGTATATGCCACAAATTTTGAACCGTTAAAAATGAACGTATGATTTATTATGAATTTTACGAGATGACTGGTTCAGAAATTGTTGAATTTTCGGAGTTTATCATTTTGGTGGAAAATTCTAGAATTGGTGGGCCCCACTTGTGGTTGGTGAAGAAATGTGCTGAATTATATTTCAAATGTGGTGGGTGGGAATAGTAGCAGGTAAAGCCATCAGGTTGCAGGTCAAACCTACCAAAATTTTCCTATAAATAGAGGGCTAAGTTAGAATTGAAAATCACACCAGAAACATAAGCTTTCTCTCTTTCTCTCTCTATATTATGAAGCATATTTTGTGAGTTTTTAGATACTTGGTGAGTTGCTATTCATCAGTGCAAGTTTCCTTCAGCATCATATCCGATATCCAGTCAGAAGTACTGCTCTTTTGAGGTAAGGGATAGTAAGGGATAGTAAGGGATAGTAATGGATTTTAAGGGTTGTTATGATTTTCAGTTTCGTAATTTTTCTGATCTTCAAAAATTCTGGAAAAATTTGAAATGATATTTTGATGAGTTTTCTTGATTGTGTCCAAAAATGGTGATTTTTGGATGTATAGATTGAGAGTTATGAATTTTATGAGAAAAGACTATTTTAAAAGTAACCGCTTATAATTCCTTGTGGTTAACTCCAAAATTGATGAAATTTTTATTGGGAGTACATGTATATGATAGAAGTATACTCTGTAAATTTCAGAATTTTTAGACAAAAGTACAATTTTTGATAAATGTCTAAATATTCGGCTATTTTGGCCATATGAAAAATAGTAAATGACTTTTAAAAATTCTGAGAAAAATATATGTTCACTATGGGACTATATTATGCTAAATCCCAGAAAAGAAATATTTTTGGAACTGATTTGGTATTTTTCATGAAAATGGTCTAGTTATGAGTAAATGAATTAAATATGTTTTGTGAAGAAAGAAAATTGGAAAATAGGATTTTATGGCTTGAGAATCCTATATGAGGTATATGCAGATTTTTTATGAGGGTTTTGGTTATTGATGATGAAATTGTAAGAGTTGGCATTTTATGATGATTAAATGCATTAATTAGTAAAGTGTAAACAATTAAAATAAATTGTTTATAAATTTAAGTAATGTTATTCTTTCAATATCATTATACCAAAATATTGGTATGGATTTTATTGTAAAATTTTTATCTTTTGTGTCGGGGTTACTATTCATGAGTTACTATTCACGATTTACTATTCATGAGTTACGAATATTACTCTTGAGATTAAAACTATATGTTGATCATATTATTTTTATCATCATATATAACATTTTTATAACCCTGATGTTGAAATTCTCTTTCACTGGAGTGTAAAGATGGGTAGATTATTGGTATGATCATGACTAGGGTTCTCTTTGGCCTGTAGTGCAAAGTTGAATTGTGACTGGTATGATCATGACCATTGAATTTATAATTGAATATCTTAAGCTTAAGTGCAAAGGTGAATTGATCAACATGGTTATAATTATTGTTTATATAAATTCTGAAATGATTATATATTTCTTTGAGATATGAATATATTTGGCCTGTAGTGCAAATATGAATTGTTGATGAATATCTTTGGCCTGTAGTGCAAAGATGAACTGTTGTTGAATATCTTTGGCCTGTAGTGCAAAGATGAACTGTTGTTGAATATCTTTGGCCCGTAGTGCAAAGATGGTTTGTTGATGAATATCTTTGGCCCGTAGTGCAAAGATGGATTTGTTAGTATGATTATAAACAGGAATTGTGATTTGGTATAACCATGATCTTTGATGTTTCAGGTAAAGACAGGTGATGAAAATATTCTTCGTCCTGGGTGCGAAGAAAAATTTGGAATCACAATTATGATTATGAGTTATTCATATGATTGTGGAAAGGAACTGTTGATTGATGTTACAGGGATAAAACATTGTTGATGGATTTTTAACATGGAGAAGATAATAGACTTTATAGTCTATTTGACTCTTCTAATGGATTGCTCGTTCCGCTGCAACTATGGTTGAAATTTTTATCATTTACCATATGTTCTAAATCTCTGATTTATTGTTGATGAAGGCTATTGATAATTGAATTATCTTTAGTCATGATATTCTTTACTGAGCTAGTTGTGCTCACCCTTTTGCTTCACAATTCCTTTCAGGTAATAAGAGTGTAGCTGGGTCGAGCGGGGGTAACAAGGGAATAGAACGGTGGTCATCATTTAGTAGTTATATTTGGTGAAGAAAATAGGGTGAGGCGAACCCAACGTTGGAAGGGTGTTTTGTCACTATCATACAAGATGTCTAATGACATACAACCTCGTGTCATCATAGGACAGGGTTGTGCTCATCCACTTGCTGAGTATATCTACGAGCACTACCTATATAATCTTGGTGTTTGTTTGAAGTATAATTCTCAATTAGAGACAGTGGAGATAATGATAAGTCAAGAGAAGACTCACCATTGGGAAGAATATGATAGTAACCTTCCCATTTTTCTTTGGGGTCTATTGGGTCAACCAAGGATAATTTTGTGGCTATATGATATCTATCATAACCTAGACGCATGGCCTCCCATGTATGAAGGTTTCCTTGAGCACTTCCCAAAGATTCTAGTTTCTAAAACAGTTTTTGACTGTACCTTTATGTAAGGTACCTTTGTGAGGTGCTGATACATGAGTGTCCAATGTCACATTTGGTATATATTTGTATCCAAACTCACAGCATATGTGTTGTTGTATTTTGCACGATAATTGTTGTAATAAAGTTGTAGTTGTTTTCTGTACCATGTATTTGACGACTCAGAATGGGTTGGGTGGAATGGACCTATTTTGGGGTTGTCACATTAATAAAATAATTCACATCATCGAATCACCCCTGCACTACGGCCAAGGATATTCGTATATTCATTAATGGTCATGATCATGCCAACAACTGTCCATCAATGCACTACGGGCCAATGAGGACTTTTACCACATCATTCGTAACATTACGGTCATGATTACACCGAATAATCCCTGGTCATAATCATACCAAGTCCATCTATGCACTACAGGCCACAGATGACTTTCAACAGATTATAAACATGAGGATGATGACAATGATATAAGAATTCAATAAAACAAGTTCAAGAATTAATTTATCCAAGAATTAACAACGTCCAAATTGTCAACATGATACTACTTTGTGGAGTAAAATTCAAGAATGATCAGGAGAATATTTTCATGAAAGATACTGGATGAAACGCAATTATCAAGGATATTTCACAAATTTCATGGAGTATAGAAGTCAAAACTTAACCAACTGAGTACAATAAAGAATGGAATAACAAAAAAAATCACCATGCATGCGATAGACCGCACAAACAGGTTATTCCAACAGAATAATAAATAATGGAACCAGGTCCGGCATAAACGCACAGACAGGATATTCCGACAGAATAATAAATAATGGAACCAGGTCCGGCGTAAACGCACAGACAGGATATTCCGACAGAATAATAAAGAACAGTATAATAAATAATGGAACCAGGTCCGGTGTAAAACACACAGACAGGATATTCCGACAGAATAATAATAAAAACAGAACCAGGTCCGGTGTAAAACACACAGACAGGATGTTCCAACAGAATAATAGAAGAATGTCACCAAGTATAGGGTAGACCGCATATACAGGTTATTCCAACAGAATAATAAGAAATGGAATAACAGTTCTCTTCATGAATAAGAAAGAATAACACCCCTTACCGTTTTAAAGAAGAGCTGAAGTAAGGAAGTAGTTAAGTAGCAGAATACTCTTCTTCTCTCTCTCTATAGTTTCTCTCTATAGTTTCTCTCTCTAGAGTTCAGTGAATTCGTAAGAAATAATGAAGGAATGAGCTGCTATTTATAGAAAAATAGAATGCATAGTAACTAATCCATGAACGGTCCAGATTGATTACTTTAATCTGACGGTCCATATTTAAAGAAAAATCTTTTAAATAAAATAAAATATATTCTATTTATAGAATAACTTTAATAAAGTATTTTGTTTTATATAAAAAGATGTTTCTATTTTATTACGTTAATAATACGAATAAAACAAAACGTCATTATCGCTAAATAATTCATATTATTAACTGACAATAATAGAATCAAACTGAGTGACTTCTCACATAAGCATTAATAATCAATACCGTGTGCTACTATGCAATCACACGTATTACTGTACTTTTACTACCGAGTAGTTCAACAGTAACAATGGTAAAATTTCCGCCGTTATTTTTAATAAAATATTTTTGTCGTTTTCTCAATCCGACAATAATTCCGTTGTGGGGTCCACCAATGATTGTGTCGTTGTACGAATATTCCCTGTTAAAACGAATATTCCCCGACCAATCGAATATTATATAACAACTTGCGTACTTTGCAAAATTTATAAATATTACCCACAACTATAACATTATATCAAATTAACTCCATAATATTCAAAAATGATATTTATAAAAAATTCATCTTTATTTATAAAAGTTGGGGTCTTACAACGCGTATTATTGTACTTTTATCACCGGGTATTTCAACAGTTAATGGTAAAACTTTCGCCGTTATTTTTATAAAAAAATATTTCTGTCGTTTTCTAACTCCGACAATAATTCCGCTGTGGGGTTCACCAATGATTGTGCCATCGTACAAATATTTTCTGTTAAAATGAATATTCCCCGATCAATCGAATATTTTATAACAACTTGCTTACTTTGTAAAATTTATAAATATTACCCACAACTATAATATTATATCAAATCCACACCATAATATTTAAAAATATATTTCGAGAAAAATTTAATCTTTATTCATAAAAGTTGGGGTCTTACAGAATGACTCAATTGCAAAATAATAATTAGTTTAATGCAGTAATTTAAAAAATTAAAAGTTCAATGGTGTCATCAGTAAAACTTGCCGACTACAGTGACTAAATCATTAGTTTTGTCGTTATTAATATTAATTAAAATATAACAAAGCAAACACTTGCTCATTTTAATTTATCCAATACCAAAATATAACAAAAGGACAAATACCAAATTATTTTAATTGATCCCAAGTTAACTCAACCATTCAAGTTTGATGACTAGGCAATCCAAAATGTACTTTCTACTTTCCCCGTAATATATTTTGGTATTTTCAAATGTCGACTTAACAACTAAAAAAAAATTCACAAAATTTTAGTACACATTTACTATCAAAGATACCAAGTATCCTTTATCACTAATAATTGAACAAAAAAAATTAATATATCAACTAATAGTTCATATACATTTAACCCTTAATATTTTGTATTAATTTTAATAATGATTCATAAACTTAATTAATATATAATATCTCATTTAACTTACTCTACTTCGTTATAAATAAGACTATCTACACATCAAATTACACACAAAAATCTTGCAAGCTTAATAAACAACATATTTCCTTGGATTAACCATATTCACGAAAAAGATAATTTTACTATTAAAGTCCGCCATTAAAATTTTGATTGAGATAAATATAAAAACAAACAAGACTATCGACATTAATGTTATCCTATTACATAAAGAAATGCATATTTTGTAATCTACTAATCAGTGAATTACAATGACATATTATAATGCCTTTACTTGAAATTAAACGAATTATTATAATTATAAATGTTATTGCTCAAATATAGAACATTTAATTAAGTTTATGGTTATAATGCTTGTAATATATAATTAGCATATGATGGTTCCAAAATTCCAATATAGAGCCAAAATAACCTAGATAAAGGAAAGGAGGTATTTATTGGGGTTAGAGGGGACTGAAATGTTAAACTAACTCTACCGTTTGTATTTTTTTTATTTGTAAAATTCGCCCTCCAACTTTTATTTTTGCAAAACTCTCCCTCTAATATATATGGAATCGTGCAAAAATCACCTTTTATTTACTTTTTTGTTAAAAAATCTCATATACACATTATTTCACTCCAATTCATTACTTAAGAATTTTATCTTTAGAATACTCATTTAATTCCATTTAAACGACTTCCAATTAACAAAAAAATTCTCACAATACTAAAAAATATATTGGCAATATTAGATCGCCTAATTTATACGTATCACTCTCTATCTCTACTATGTCAATCGATTATTATTTTATTTTGGGTCAATGCATTTTCTTGCAGTGATAGTAATGAGGAAAATTGATCAACATATATTTATATAATTCACATAATCCGTTTTCTTGTAGTGTTGAACGAAATATTTAATGATGACGATTGACGACACATGTTCAAAACGATTGACATTTTAATATGGGTATTTTGTGCGAGACATTTATCAAAATAAAAGAATGGTTATTTGGCATATAATAAATGCAGAGAATGAGATATATGTATTAAGCAATCTAAGGTTTCAAATATGATGATATTGATTTTTTTTGTTAATTGAAAGTTGTTTGAGTGAAATAAAAGCAACATTCTTAAGTTAAAACTTTTAAGTAGTGAATTAGATGAAACAATACGACTATTTGAGAATTTTTTAAAAAAAAATACATGAAGGGTGAATTTTGCACAATTAATATATCTTGAAGGGAAACTTTTGCAAACATAAAAGATAAAAGGGTGAGTTTTATAAAAATAGTATAAATAAGAGGGCCACTTTTGCATTTAAGTCTTTTTAGAGAGTAGCATATAGATAAGATATATGAGGAGTGGAGGAGTGGAGGAGTGGGTGAGTTTGTTTGGTTTTGCTCTTTGTTTGTCTTGAGATAATTTTAGGTTGACGGAGTTTTATTGTAGTATGAGACATGATATGACATAAAAATGGGGTCGGGGGCCCAAGGGAAATGAATAGGGAAGGAGGTGAGTTTACGACATTAAGAGCATTCATAACTGTTTCTTTATCTCTATCTCTATTCTGCAGTGTTATTAGGTCATTTTATAGGATAGGGATTTAATTTTTTCACTATGTACCCAAAAGGTTCCATATATTGATTCCTTAAATATTAAATTTTAAAATTTAAAATTTAAAATTTAAAAGATATGGCTAGAAATCAAAATGTGTAACGATCAAAATCAATTGCAATTATTTGAATTTATATGTTTATGAGAACTAAAATAACATTATTTTAATTATAAAATAATAAAATTTATAATTAGTAGTAATATTTTTTACAAAAATGATCAAAAATAAAATTTGACTGATTTTTTTTTATAGTTCTCTTTCTTCTCTAAATCCTGTTTAAAAAATAAAAATGAGTGAATTTGATAGGTATACCCAAATCAGCAATTAAGTAAGATAGGATCTTTTAACCAATATAAAATTACAATAAATAGGGTGTGAAATGTTATTTTATATAAATAGGGAACACTCTTTTAATTCTCTCGTCCTGACGAGTCAAATCATATATAGAAATTAAAATAAAGAATTATATAAGAATAAGAAAACCTTTATATATTGATTTATTGTGGGAATTAAGAGCGGAAACTGTTCTTCTTATTACTGGGTTGGCGGCCCCAATTATATATATATATATATATGTCATATCTGAAACTCTTTCCTGACCACTTGGAGTTGGAGGGTCAGCCACCCACGCACCGTATTCAAATTACTCTAGGTTGGTTTGGATCAAACTGTAAGTTCATATTACTACTAGTATTGCCGTGTTAAGATCTGAATAATGATATAATAGCAGCTAGCAGCTACTTCTCTTTGTATTGTTACACTCCTTGTAAAGAAGGAAATCGTTCTCTCTCACTTTCTTTCCAACTGCTGTTTGTGTTTCTATTTTCCTTCCATTTGATTAATTATCGGTTTTTTTCGAATAACTAGAATTATTTCCTTATCAATTGATGATGCATCATTATAATTATCAGCCCAATACCTGCAAGTCTTACTGGGAACTATTTTTGGTCTACTTTGCATCCATCCACAGCCCTTCCGGACCGGTATTATGATATGATAGAGTGGTTTCTACAGTTTTGGCCACTGTTTCGGGTTTCCTTGCCTAATTTCAACTGCTACGTGGTCTTGCCTGCTTATGTTCTGAACCAAAAATGTCCGTCTTTATTGTCAATGCCACCACAGATTCATTCTTTTATCCACCCACTCCTCCGTGCTATTGTGGACGATTTTACTACTTCACGCACCAATTTCATTCGACTAATTCACTACTTATTTTATAGCAGCATAGTGTACTCATTGATTTTAGTTTTATTTTCATTAGGTATTTTGTAGGTTGTACTCAATCTTAAATCATGTGAATTTTGACCCTCATTTGGTGGACATTGTTTTCTTGTTACTCAGCTCATAGGAAAAATAATGAACTTTTTATTGCTATCTGATATCCATATGAAGGCTAAAGAAACAAACTCTAATATTTCTGGGTATGGGAAACCTCCCTGGGTATTCAAAGGTAGGTAAGTGTTTCTTTTCCCACTCTTAGCCTAATTTGTTTGTTTCCTAATTTACTTGGCTATTTTTCTCACAACAAACATAAACAAGAGTATGTAATGCTTCCTTGTGTGTGTGTGCGTGTGTTTTTATTTTTATTTTTTTATTCGTTGTTGTTGTTGTGGCTTTCAGTGCCATATACCAGCTCAATCTTGTGAAAGCAGAAACTGCCCGAGCTTTTATACCTAGAGAGTTTAGACTTGTTGAAGCTTTTGGGTATTCATATTACTAAATTGTTTCTCTTCTTTTTTTTATATATAATTTTATTAATAATAAGGACCGAGTAATGGACATTATTATTAAATACTTTCTAAGTTTATTTCTTTTCAATTAATGTTAGTCTCTAATTTATAATCTGCAGATATACTCTTGGCGGCTTCTTTCTTGCCAGTTATGATGACAGCCCTGCTGGAATCTTTGATGAGGTTGTTCTGCTCTAATAGTAAATCTCTTTTCCAAATTGAATCACCTCTTATAGGTGTGTTGCTTTACTAGTTTGAAGCGGATCATTTACTAAATCTTGGAAGATAAAATCCTGCTACTTTGAGTTTATTAAATTGTTGACATGCTAACTTGGGTACTTTATTATTGTTCAGCTGGTGGTAATTGCTGGAATTGTATGGAACCCCCCTACATCTTGCGCGTAAGTCTTCTGTTGTTTCATGCTAAAGTAGTATAACATTTTATTAAGAGGTTTTGTCTGACTGATAAGATACCCACTTCAACATTTTTACAAGTTAGGCATAACTCCAAGAAGTCTGGACTGCCTACTGGGTTTCATGCACTCTGTTTTGTATGGGTTTGATTCTAGCATGCCAAATTGAGATGATATATATTACTGTATTTCTGACATTTTTAGGCCTGTTTCTTTTACTTTACTTAATATATGGATTATGCAATGATGATACATTGAGGTGGATACCTCAATTTGGAAAATTATATTGGACCGTTTGACCTATGTTCCATTTGTCCGTCATTTGTTTGATAAAGGAATAGTTGTTGTATCACATAGCATCTGACATTTGACTGAGACAACTATTTTCAAAGACAGATTGCAAGTTACTTCTTATTTTTACTTTTATTTAATCAAGTTAATACTTACCAATTGCATTTTTGACTCATTTGTACATGTTTGATTTGATTCGTATAGGTCATGAAACTCTTAACTTAGAAGCCAGTGCAATTTTAACTTGAAATCTTTACAGATGGGCTGCTAGGGTACTTGTTAACAGTGATGAGGCATGCACTCATGGACGAAAGGTGAGAAGCTACAGAATTTAAATATTCATCTCACCAGTGCATAAGTCATCATGATGAAAAGACTTTGAACTACATTGAATATTCACTTTGACCACTGGAAAAGTTTGACTAGGCAATTGTTCAGATTTTTCTAGCATGTTTAAAATGAAGATAAAATAAAAGTCTAGCTGGATGAGAATGTCACTATGTTTTATTGGCCTTTCTCATTCTTGCAGGATGTAGGACTTCCAAGTCAAGTTGCTAGGTTTTCAAAGGTGGGCATTGAGTTAAGAACTGATTTACCATATTTCACGAGGTTGTAGTGTTCACTCATTCGGTTTTTTTCATAGCATGATATATATATATATATATATATATATATATATATATTTATATTGTTTAGAGGTCAAACATTTCATTATCCTGATTTTATGATGTAAATAATTCTTTTTGCTATGGTCAATTTCTGTAAAAACAAAGAATGTTTTCTACATATTGTCTAGGATCTCCTAGGAAATGGTTTAGGTGCACGATATCAGGACTACTCTTTTGTTATGGAAGAATTGTGAGCAGGCCACTGACAACTCATATTTGCAGATCCATTCCTGAAGTATTTTAAGAGCTATTTTTGTTTTTATGTTTTTTTTCTTCTGTTCAAGCAGAGTATTGCAGCTATTCCAAAGCCAAAAAGTAAAACCAGTGGTTTCCTAAACATGTTTGGTATGGGTACTTCCTCCGATATTCCAACAAACCGTATGGATATACAAATATCCGAAACCAAGGGTACCAACCCGGTGGACTTCTGTAACATCAACCTTGTTACTGCTGGTGAGTTCCTTGAAGGGAATCCGTTATGCCTTAATTTGCTTGTGTGTGTTTTATACAGGACGGATGATATTTGCACATTCAGGAATATGAACTTAACAGTCACAGTAGCCAATGTTTTTTCATTAACATACCAAGTTAGGGGAAAGAAAGGTACAAAAATAATAAAATGGAAACAGAAAGCTTCTCAAACTAAACAATCCGTATAGTTTTCTTTGTTTTAGAAAAATTTCAAGGTTCAGAGTATATATCTGAAACTGTTTATTAGTACGTACGCGTTAATGAATTCAAATAAATACTGTTCTCTTGATTGATCTTTTGTCTCTAATCTATTATCTAGACTTCGCAATGGCAGCACCTGAGCTGAAGTCTAGTAAATGGATGGGCCCAGTTATCAAAATGTCGCTTCCAAGCTTTAGGTAAATTTCTGCAATTGTTTTACCTGTATTACATGTATAATTTTAATACTATTAACTGCTTTCATGCTGTCAAACTGCAGTGGCCGAACGGAGCATAACCCCCACCTTCTTACGTATTCTTGCCAGATCGAGTGCAGGTTTCTTACACTTAAATTTTGCATTTTCTATATGTTTCTCAATCTTCATGAAGCTGCTAAGATCAGGAATATGGTCCTAACAATAAAAACAGATATCTCTAGCATACCTCACGTAATCCTGGAAGTGTTCCACTCAAACTTAATTGTTTTATTTCATTTGTTTGGCATTTAATATAATTTTTTTTAAAAATTTTTTAACATCGTGCTGACCATTGCTTGAATATATCTGGCATACCTAGACATGCACAATCCTGGAAGAGTTTCACTCAAGTTTACTTGCCTTCTTTTTCGGTTGGGCTTAATTTTTAATATTTTTTTTGGTTTTAGAATTAATAACACCATGATGACCAATTGACCATTGCTTAAATATCTGATCAACTTAAATAAACAATATAGATGGCTTTTTAATACCAATGAAAATAATATTCCCACCGTTCCAAAATACTAGATGAAAATGATTTTTAGTTTATTACCCAATAAACTATCAAATTTCTTTATGAAGAGGATAAGCTATTCCTTGATTTTTACATTTTTAGTTAGTGGGTAGTATTTTGGAACGGAGGAAGTACATTTTATCGCACAGCTTGAAGAAGAATTAAAACCAGTTGGGTTTCTAAACTTTCTATTTATTTATGAACTTTATGTTGATTTCATTGGAAGGATGTGTAAGCACCAAATGCCACGTCATACCCTATAAAAATTAAATGCAATAGTGTGGTTTATTCGTTTCCCTAGTTCCAGATCTACACCGTCTTTGAGTAAGAATTTCTACTTGAATAGCGGTACAATAAGATGCAATGTTTTCAGAGGTTGCTGCCCCATTAATATTGAAGAGATTCTTAAAACTAGGGGCAACTAGTATGTACCTACTGGGGCTCCAGCCAGAGGGTTTCAGATGATAGGTCTGGGAATGCATGTCACTGTTTATACTCATGGTTTGTCTTGATCTGTTGGAGTTAACCCGTGTTGATGTTGTGATTGTCATATGTTCTGATGAAATTTAGAATGACTAGTCCAAAAACTAACAATGATAAAAAGTTCCAGGTTAAAGGTTGTTTGTTTCGGCCTTCCGAGTAAGAATGCTTTGGGGTTGTTTTTCTTTCACAGGGTAAGACCAGCATCACCGGCAAAAGTGTCGAGGCCATCTGAACTGCAAAGTGACAGAGAACGACATTTTGAATGCCAAAATTCAGATTCCATGGACTCCTTGGCAGTGGAAACCAAAGATTACAAAAGAAACCTTAGCATATCTGTGTTGCTTTCAAAGCCAATTTTAGCTCTGCAGTTCAACTGTCTAAAGATGCAGGTTGAATCTCCAGTTGTAGTTTCTCAAAACTCACAGAACTCGTAGAGAAAATTGATTGTGTTCTTCCTCCCCTCCCCTCCCCCCCCCCCCCCCAACCCCATTTTGCTAACATATATTTTCTGCAAGCCGTTGAAATTGCTGCTATGTAATACCCCACTTCCCAAAGGGAAAGGATGTCACGCAGGAACTTAACAAATACATTCCTGTATTAAATTTCAAAATATTTCTAAATAGATTGAATGCTACCGTCATAAACGCCAATCTAAATAGAAAGAATTTCATATTAATATAATCTCTACTTCTGAGAATTTTGGCCAAAATATACTCAAAAACATCTGTACACAAAATATTAGTAAGCTCAAATCTAATAATAATCTCAAAATTAATCTACTTATTTGGGTTAAATGTAGTTCTTATTCCACAAATACTGATCATTTCTAATTGCCTGTCAAAAAAAGAACACATAGTAAACCAATTGTTCAGTATGAATATAAAAACGTACAAATATACCACAATATATAATGTGACCAAAAGAAATGAATGAATGCAAAATATGAATGAATTATGAATATATCAAAATTAGAGACTAGATACAAATGATGGACATTGTCGAACGGACAACTATAGTCAAAGTATTCCAAACAAAGTAAGTTCGAATCAAATGTTTATAAGGTAATAATTTCATACAGAGCTCAAATACAAATAGCCAAAGCACAAGATCGTGTGACGCCCCCAAAATAGGTATATATCACCCATCTTGAGTCGCCAAATACATGGTACAGAATACAAATACAATTTTAAATATACAACATGAGCTGTGAGTTTTAATACAAATATTGTCTTCTAGACAATATTTAAACTCAAAATAAGTCCTCAATACATTTATTATCACACTATTTCATAGAATAGTGAGGACTACTAATGCTATCATCTGGACCGTCACTCCGTTCCCCAACTAGTCTCTGCTACGTTCTCATTTCCTGAAGAGAATAATGAAAGTAAAAGGGTGAGCTCAACTAGCCCATTAAGAAATATTATGATTAAGATAATGCAGAATAAATTATCGTTAACCTTCAACAGTGTTAAACTGATAAAATATAACAAACATCAAGTTTAACTGCAGCGGAACAAGCAATACATTAAAAGAGTCAAGTAGAGAATAAAATCTACTATCTACAACTCATGCGTTTATGTCCTGCCCTTTTGCTAAACAGTGCTGGCAGTTGTTGGTCGCCCCTCCAATCCCGATTGTCCCTAATATTTTTCAGTGGGTAGTTGATGTTCTTGGCAGGTCCAAGAATAATGTTGCTGCTATGTTTTGTATGGTTCTTTGGTGTTTATGGCGTAATAGGAACGAGGTTCTGTGGAATGGCAAGGCTCAACAACCTATAAGCCTTCTCAATCTTGCAGGATCATTTCTTCACCAATGGACAACAGTTCAAGGACCTCTGGTTTATGGCTCTTTACCGGGAGTTGATGAAGGTCTGTTTCGCTGGATTAAACCCAGGCCTGGGTCTTTTAAATGCAATTTTGATGGGGCTATTTTTTCTGGTTCAAATCGGCTCGGCTATGGGTGGGTGGTTCGGGATGATAGTGGCTCGTTGGTTGCTGCTGGTCATGGCAGTTTGGTCGGCCCCTCCAATCCAGAACTCGCAGAAGCGCTGGGTTGTAAAGAAGCTCTTAGTTGGTTGAAGGCTCGTTCGATGTCAAAGGTTATGATTGAGTCGGATGCTTTCAATCTTGTACAAGCTCTAAATTCTACTGTTTCATATCCAGGATCGCTTGGCTTAGTTTTGGATGATTGTAAGGAGCTGTGTTTAGCAATCGATGTTAGTCGTATTCGTTTTGTTAGGAGGTCAGCGAATCAGGTCGCTCATTGTTTAGCTCGTGCTTCTGATTCGGTGTCTGATGCTCGAGTTTGGGAGGGATCTCCCCCAAATTTCCTTTGTAATTCACTTCTTTTTGATCTGCAATAAAATTTCCCATTTTCTCTCAAAAAAAAAAAAGGTTTTTCATCACTTTTATCGTTGGGACTCAGCTTAATAAATAATCCACATCATCCCTGCACTACGACCAATGATATTCATTAGTATCACAACCACAAATTATCAATGCACTACGGGCCAATGACATTCGTGTATTCATCAATGGTCATGATCATGCCAACAACTGTTCATCAATGCACTACGGGCCAATGAGGACTTTTACCACATCATTTGTAACATTACGGTCATGATTATACCGAATAATTCCTGGTCATAATCATACCAAGTCCATCTATGCACTACAGGCCACAGATGACTTTCAACATAATATAAACATGAGGATGATGACAATGATATAAGAATTCAATAAAACAAGTTCAAGAATTAATTTATCCAGGAGCCAATAACGTCCAAATTGTTAACATGATACTGCTTTGTGGAGTAAAATTCAAGAATGCTCAGAATAATATTTCCATGAAAAGATACTGGATGAAGCGCAAATATCAAGGATATTCCACTAATTTCATGGAGTATAGAAGCCAAAAGTTTAACCAACTGAGTATAATAAAGAATGGAATAACAAAAGAAATCACCAGATATGCGATAGATCGCACAGGCAGGTTATTCCAACAGAATAATAAATAATGGAACCAGGTCCGGCGTAAAACACACAGACAGGATATTCCAACAGAATAATAAAGACGAAATCAGGTCCGGCGTAAAACGCACAGACAGGATATTCCAACAGAATAATAAAGACGGAACCAGGTCTGGCGTAAAACGCACAGACAGGATATTCCAACAGAATAATAAAGAATGAAATAACAGAAGAATTTCACCAAGTATAGGGTAACCCGCGTATACAGGTTATTCCAACAAAATAATAAGGAATGTAATAACAGAAGTTCTCTTCATGAATACAAAAGAAATAATATCCCTTACCGTAAAAGAAACTGGATATAAGAGTAGGGAAGTAGCAGAATATTTTTCTATAGCTTCTCTATAATTTCTCTCTCTAGAGTTTCAATGAATTCGTAAGAAATAATGAAGGAATGAGCTTCTAATTATAGGAGAATGAAAAGACACTATGTAAGGATTTCTTCACAGATGAAATAATTCAAAGACTCACGGATAAAAATTTTGATACTACATATTCAAATTGTCAAACTTTCAACCAATCATAACAAAGCAAGACAAAATAATATATATATATATATATATATATATATATATATATATATATATATATATATATAATACTTCCTTTTTCCACCAATTTCGTCACCCACCACATACATCACCCATCACACCCATTTTTCTTTCTTCCAACATAACCCCACATGTTCCCTCCACCAATATCCACTCACTCATTCAATATATATATATATATATATATATATATATATATATATATATATATATATATATATATATATTCACACACTCCACCACTCACATACATATTTCTTACTTTCCCACCAACATGTCCACATCACACACATCATTCTCACTTCTTTTCCACCATTTCCCCCTCACACACACAACATATACATATATATATACACACATCACATACTTATATATATTAACTTCATCCCCTATACGTAACTCCCTCCCACCCCTATTTCTAAAATCAGTTTTTTAACACATATGGACCCCACATGTGGGCCCCACCTTTAAATAATTTCTACCGATTATTTTAAAAAATAGGTAAATGGGGGTCTATAAAATAAGCAAAACTGAGTAACTTCTCACATAAGCATCAATAATCAATACCGTGTGCTACTATGCAACCATACATATTATTGTACTTTTACTACCGAGTAGTTCAACAGTATTAACGGTAAAACTTCCACCGTTATTTTTAATAAAAATATTTTTGTCGTTTTCTCAATCCGATAATAGTTCCGTTGTGGGGTTCACCAATGATTGCGCCGTTGTACGAATATTCCCCGACCAATCGAATATAATACAACAACTTGCATACTTTGTAAAATTTATAAATACTACTCACAACTATAACATTATATCAAATCCACACCATAATATTTAAAAAAAATATTTCGAGAAATTTAAATCTTTATTCATAAAATCTGGGGTCTCACAATCGGGTATTGGTGAAGAAGATAAAATAAAAGAGTTCATTCTACTGTTTGATTGATGGAGATCTATACCGACGAACTTTTTCCTCTCTATTGTTGAAGTGTTTGGTGTCTTTCGAAGCGGTCTATGTCCTTCGGGAGGACCACGAAGACATCTGTGGGGACCATATAGGAGTGAAGGTGTTGCCTTATAAAGTGTTGAGGCAGGGTTACTATTGGTCAACTATGTTCCAGGAAGCAAAGGATTATGCGAGGAAATGTTCCAGGGGTCAACTCAATAACCCGATTCCGCGTAGCCTCCGGAGGAGTTATCTTCAGTTTTGTCCTCGATCCTATTCGCAATATGGGGAATCGATATTTTGGGTCCTTTACTGAAGGCTAAGGGCCTGTTGGCATTCGTGGCGATTGTTATTGACTACATGACTGGAGGTTAAACCCCTTCGGTCGATTACTTAACAATAATGTTTGAAGTCTTTCAAGGAGTTAATCGTCTTCCGTTTTGGCATCCCTATGGTTCTGGTATCGGATAATAGACGTCCGTTTGTTGGGGTCAAGTTCGAACAATTTTTGACAGGCCTAAACATTCAGCATCGGACAACATCGGTAGCGCACCCTTAGTCTAACGGCCAGGTAGAGGTAACGAATCGAACCTTGCTAAATAAGATTAAAAGGAGATTAGATAAAGCTAAGGGAAAATGGCCTCAGGAGTTACTTAGTGTACTATGGACATATCGAGCCACCCCTCGAACAACTACGAGAGATTCGCCTTTCAGATTGGCCTATAGAACCGATGCCCTTGTTCCAGTGGAGATCGGGTCACCATCTATTCGTGTTAGTTAAAATAAGGAACTATAAAACGATGAAGGGCTCTGGCTTAACTTAGATCTATTAGAGGAGGTTTGGGATTTAGTATTGGTACAATTAACAATCTACCAGCGGAGAACTACCCATAACTACAATCGAAGTGTTAAGCAAATGAGGTTTGAAGTAAGAGATTTGGTGCTTTGGGAGGCAGAAGCGTCTACTCCCCAGAATACAGGTAAACGTATGCCTATCTGGAAGGATCTTTATGAAGTTATTAAGATGCCGAATCCCGATACTATTCGGCTTCAGGATAAAGGTTAAGAATAATTAGCACGCAAACCAACTTTGAAATTACTATCAATAAATTATGTAATTTCGTCTTATCCTTACAGTTGTGTAACTTTATTGATTATTAATGAAATCAGTTTTATTGGAACAATTCATACCTGCAAAAGATTTTTATTTCATTCAAAAGTTTATATGTACATTAGGGATCCTTACAAAGTTGAAACAATAAAAAGAAAAAAAATATATACAAGAGTTTATTAGGTGGAAGAGGGGTTGTCTTCGGCTTCGGATTCTTCATCAGAAGAATCCATGATTTAAGGATCAAGGTCGGCTGCCCGTATCTTCTCTTTGTCCTTCATCCATGTGCTCCGGTAGCTGTCGCCAAATTATTTCCTGACCTCCTCGGTCAATTTGGGGAATGTTCGGTATTCTTCTATGAACTGTCTCTTAGTGGCTTCAGTCATCGGAGGGCCTTGACTTTTAAGTTCAGCATATTCTTTCTCCAATGCCTCGCCGACCTTGATCAAGCCTATCATCTTTATATGCATCTCCCCGATTTGGTTATGGAGGGTTGCCACGGCCTTCTTCAATTTCTTATTTTCGACCTTCAGTTCGCCTCGATCCACTAGGAGCTATTTCTTTTGTTCGGCTATCTCAAAGGATTGCCATTTTATTGTTATTAGCTCGCGTGTTAACTACTGGTAATCGAAGGTAGTGTTTGTGTGAAGGTTCCGTTCATTTTCGAGGCAGGACATCGAGGCTTAAACTCTAAGCTGATGGCGGGCGACTTTGATTTCTAACTCATTCTCTTTTATGGTTATCTGGGAAAAACGACGCAGAGTTTGGGCAAGAGCAACGTTGGACTGAAATGTGAAAAATATTATTCAGAATTAAGTAAAGAATAAGAGATTCAGATGTAGTACATGAAATTATACTTACCCGACCCTAAGTTGTTGGGGACTGAGGTCTTCGAATTTGTCACCATCCTTTGGGAGGATAAAGTTCTCGAAGAACTCGAATAGATAGTCTTTGGGATCCTCTGGCCACAACGTCATCGAGGCGCGAGCCTCTCGTGTTTGGGCGGAGATAGAAGGGGATCCAGTTGGTTGTGGGGAGGTTGTTCGTTGAAGGCGAGGTTCGGATGATGTTTTAGTGTGAGGTCTTTTGGTGGGCTGTTCGGTGGGTGATTCCTCACGCTTTTTCCTTTTTTCCTGGATGGCTTCGGGTTCATTGATTTGAATGGGTTCAAGTTCGGGTTCGATAGGTTGAGACGGTTTGGCAAAAGGTGCTTTAGATGATGCTTTTACTAACTTTGTTTCTTTTTTAGTAAGGTGTTTCTTTCTTCAATTGTCATGTCATGGGATTTTTTTTAGTAAAGGATGAAGTTGGTATAATGGATGGTTTCGACATCAGGATGGAGGAAATTAGTTTCACTAGAAGGGGGGTTCAGATTGTTGATTGGTTTGAAGATTTATATCGGTGGGTGTTGCTGTCGATTGACTTAGTTGGGAGATTATCTTTTAGTTGGGATCGAAGGTTGTTTCGGTAAGGGCTGCAGAAGTGGATGATTGGTCGGCCTCGGTGGTTGTCGCTTTGAGTATAAACATTGCATAAAAAATGGAATTAGAAAAAAATTCATATTTAATATGCTTTTATCTAAAGGAATAGGGTTCAAAACTTACATTTATGGTCATAGAGTCAGGTTTAGTCGGCTAACAGATTCATGGACCAATCCTCTGTAGGTATCTTTGAATAAAAGGATTTTAATTCATCGATTCGGCCCTTAGGGAATTTGTCAAATATGAAATTGGCCCTTAAGGAGGTGGGTGTCAGGGCCTTGGATGTAAAACTAATATGAGTGTCACCCTTTGTTACTAGAGGGGAGTTTCATCCAAATTCGCTTATTTGGTTATTTGTTTAGTTGGTGGAATCCTGGTACTTTAGATCAACACAGGCTGAACAAGGCAAAGAAAAAGTCGATAGAGGGTTGGACACTGCATTCATGACAAAATGCGATGAAGCAAATGAGGTGGATGTAGGAGTTTGGCACTAACTGTGCAAATCCAATTCCCACAAAGCCCAGGAAGGTTTAGATGAATTCATGAAGGGGGAGTCAGACTCCATACCTTAAAGCATATAGTGGAATGGTGAGCCAACCTTCGGGACGCCAATACATTTTTTCGTCAAGGTCTGGTGCGCGAAGCTCATATTGGTCGGGGATTAAGTATTGTTGGCGTATATGTAACGCCCGAGAAAATCGGATCTTTATGTGAATTAAATTTTATTTGATTATTTGAATTAAATGAATTTAATTGATTATTTATGTGAGTAAGATGTTGAAGGTCATTCTATGACCTAGAATGTGCGGATGTTGTTAGTATTCTGGCTATGTGCTAGGATTAAATGTTTTGAATTTTCAAGACAAAAATAAATATTTTCCTAAAAATTTCCATAAAAATACTATTCATCCGATTCTGCTCGGAGATTAGGTTTGAATTTCTGAGAAACGCGTAATGATAAAATACGAAGACGTAATGGAATATTCATTATTATTTCAGTTATGGCAAACGAAGTTTTCGCCTGCGGACTTAAAACCTAAGTGTTAGAAAATGTGATTTTCGAGAATTTAAGGTTTACGTATAATGATTAGGGTTATTATACGTGAGTAATACGAGTATGATACTAGTTACTATACGAGTATAGTACGAAGATTATGGCGACGTATAATACGAATTATATATGAAGAGAATACGAGAAGTGTACGCGTAGAATACGATTAGTCTAAATGGACTTTGAGTTCATGGACTTTGTAGAATCCAATTGGACTTGGATTATTTCAAGCCCAATGTGTATGAATATTTAGCCCAAGTTGGGCCCAATATGAATAAAGGCTAAGGCCCAAACTAAGAAAACGAACCGCGAATCAAACCGATGGGTCACCCGATGGGTTAAACCCATGGGGGGGAACCCACAAGGCATGTGGGCCGGCCACTTGGCCACCAAGTAAAGTGGTTACTTGGTGGCTACACAATGAATAGTAAGGAGGTTGGGCTCAATGACCATTTTGCCCTTAATTAGATTTTTCTATAAATAGGAAGCTTGACTTGTTTCATTTGTTGTTTTACAAACTTGACCAACATATTTTGAGAGAGAGAAAAGTGTGATAACAAGTAATCAAGTGAGTTCAAAGCAAAACATCAAGAGTTAATCAAGAACGCGAAGAACGTAAAGGTAATATTTCGTAAACATTAGTCTTCCATCTTTTTCGATTTCTTTTTCGTAGAAAAGTATACTTTGGTGGATCATGTCTCTTCCGGAATCATAAGGATGGCTAATAGTGGATTAAGTCATTATAAGTCACGTATGATTAGTAATCGTAAGCGTTTAAGTAAGTTTTAAATCAAAGAAAACCGTAGAACGTTTATTTGGTTGTTGATGGACAAATTGAAAACCATCATAGGGTATGTGCATCTTGTTTGGTTAGGATGTAGATGATGAATCAATAGAGTTGTTCCATTTGATTTGGCGTAGAAAATTTGAGTAACGAAGTTATGGCGAAATTTACAAAATTAGTCGTTAAACGTTGAAAACGTAGAAATCTCGGATTAGTAGTCGAAAGTTGTCGTGTAATGTGAAAACCTTGGTTTTCAATGGCATATCGTAAGATAGGGTACTCAAGAGTCGTGAACTCAAGAATCGTCGAATTCCGACTTAGAACGAAGAAACGAACTATGAACGCTCATTAACGCTCAATAATGAGCTAATCGGTGAATTCCATGTTAAAAGATTCAAAAATGAAATATTTTCTAATGAAATCATAGTGTATGTGATTTGTGAACTAATGGCTTTTTCACTACTAGAAAATCGACCTATAGCGACGGTCGCCGACCGTCGCTATAGGCCAAAAGACCGTCGCTAAAAGTTTTAGCGATGGTAGCTGACTGTCGCCATAGAAGCCGTCGGTGTAGCTTTTAGCGACGGTCTTTTGGCCTATAGCGACGGTCGGCGATCGTCGCTATAGGTCATGACAAAATCGTGTATTAGATCTTTACCAATGGTGGCTGAAAGCTATTACTACGGTTATGACCGTCGCTATAAGTGTCTATAGCGACGGTCGGCGACCGTCGCTATAGGCATGTGTTTTATGAAACACTATAGCTATGGTCGATGACCGTCGCTATAGCCTTTTTAGATTTCAAAAAAATAATAATGCACATTTATTCAACAAACACAAATACAATATAAAATAAAACATAAAAAAATATTATATATATTATTTAAAATCATTCACAATACAACATTACAATATAATCATTAGATAATTCATTCCCTAAAATATGATGAATATTATTATACCAAAATACAAAACTAATAACTTTTACCATCATCCTTATAATACAGTGATATGTAGAAGAGCTAATACAGACAATAATACATACTACAGATCTAAGTTCTTATGTTGCACTATCACTTGTACCGAATGTGTGCACCTGCAATTGCCTTGGTTTGTGAATCAACAACCTCCATAGTAGATATTGATTCTCTTGTTGCTCTAAAGTCTCCCCAACACATGCAATAACTTTCAGACCCTGAGAAAGAGCATACGCAACCTTATCTCCAACAAACTGAAACAAAAAATAGAGAACCCAATCAGCGAGAAAGTAGAGCATTCTGAGTATTAGTGTCATATATACATCTTTAGGAATCAAAGTTCCTAAAATCCTGTTAAAAATGCAAAAGAGTAAGCTTCTTACTGTCAATCTTTTCAAGTGAACAAGTTTTCATTTAGTTGCAACATATAATAATAATGCACATCATGGCTAACAACAGAAACAAAGTTAAGACATACAACAAGTCTAATTCCAGAGATGAGCATCCATTTGGATAGAGTTAGAACCTCAAGTAGATCCAAGATAATCAGCGAACAATGCCTATAAAAACAACTTAACTTTCCCTACTCATCTCAGGCTATTGTTCAATGGTACATTGATGACCAACTTGTGGAAATTTATATCCACCAACATTTAGAGACCACTAAATTACAAGTTGGAGGTTAGAGCTCTTCCAATTGCATAACAGGGCAGTAGTCAATGTACTGAATGTACCATAATCATTGTGCACTAGAAACCCATTATATGCACGACAAAACCAAAGGATGAAGAAAAAGGGTGTGCAACCAAATGTAAAAAACAAAGCAAAGGTAAAAGGAAGAAATCACCCCAAACAAAACAAAACTCGCTCATCATCAAACGAGTTAAATACTCTTGTACTAAACTAGAGGCAAAGACACTTGGATTAGATGGTAATCTTTTCGGGTTAACTACAACTCCACCATACTCATCATCAAACGAGTCAAATACTCTTGTACTAAAATATGTAGTTGTACTAGCACCATTAATTCCGTTCATTCGAAATGAGTAAGTATCCACCGTTACATTTTCTTTCCCAACTGAGCTCATAGCATTTACTGAAGTACTTATGTAAGAAGCCTTTGGAAAATTACCTAAACAATAAAATAATGGAAGTAAAGGAAAGAACAAAGAATGTATGACATTTTCATGATTATACATAAGAGAAACAGAGGAATTAGCATTTGTTCTCAATTCTACCATTAAAAGAATTTATTTATTGTGACGCCCCCAAAATAGGTATACATTACCTATTCTGAGTCGCCAAATACATGGTACAAAATACAAATATAATATTTAATATATAACAAGAGAGCTATGAGTTTTAATACAAATACTGTCTTCTAGACAATATCCACTCTCAGAATAAGTCTTCATTACATTTATTGTCATACTATTTAACAGAATAGTGAGGACTACTAATACTATCATCTGGACCGTCACTCCGTTTCCCGACTAGTCCCGGCTACGTTCTCATTTCCTGAAGAGAACAGTGAAAGAAAGGGTGAGCTCAACTAGCCCAGTAAGAAATATTATGACTAAGATAATGCAGAATAAATTATCGTTAGCCTTCAACAGTGTTAAACTGATAAAATATAACAAACATCAAGTTTAACTGCAGCGGAACAAGCAATCCATTAAAAGAGTCAAGTAGAGAATAAAATCTACTATCTTTTATGATTTAAAAGGTTTTTCATCACTTTTATCGCTGGGACTCAGCTTAATAAATAATCAACATCATCCCTGCACTACGGCCAAGGATATTCATTAGTATCACAACCACAAATTATCCATGCACTATGGCTAAGGATATTCGTGTATTTATCAATGGTCATGATCATGCCTACAACTGTCCCTCAATGCACTACGGGCCAATGAGGACTTTTACCACATCATTTGTAACATTACGGTCATGATTACACCGAATAATCCCTGGTCATAATCATACCAAGTCCATCTATGCACTACAGGCCATAGATGACTTTCAACAAAATATAAACATGAGGATGATGACAATGATATAAGAATTCAATAAAACAAGTTCAAGAATTAATTTATCCAGGAACTAATAACGTCCAAATTGTCAACATGATACTTCTTTGTAGAGTAAAATTCAAGAATGCTCAGAAGAATATTTTCATGAAAAGATACTGGATGAAGCGCAAATATCAAGGATATTCCACTAATTTCATGGAGTATAGAAGCCAAAACTTTAACCAATTGAGTATAATAAAGAATGGAATAACAAAAGAAATCACCAGGCATGCGATAGACCGCATAGGCAGGTTATTCCAACAGAAAAATAAATAATGGAACCAGGTCCGGCGTAAAACGCCCAGACATGATATTTCAACAGAATAATAAAGATGGAACCAGGCCCAACGTAAAACGCATAGACATGAAATTTCAACAGAATAATAAAGACGGAACTAGGTCTGGCGTAAAACACACAGACAGAATATTCTAACAGAATAATAAAGACGGAACCAGGTCTAGCGTAAAACGCACAGACAGGATATTCCAACAGAATAATAAAGAATGGAATAACAGAAAAATTTCACCAAGTATAGGGTAGCCCGCGTATACCGGTTATTCCAACAGAATAATAAATAATGGAATAACAGAAGTTCTCTTCATGAATACAAAAGAAATAATACCCCTTACCTTAAGAAGAAGAGTACTGGATATAGGAGTAGTGAAGTAGTAGAATACTTTTCTTCTTTCTTTCTATAATTTCTCTCTAGAGTTTCAGTGAATTCGTAAGAAATAATGAAGGAATGAGCTTCTATTTATAGAAGAATGGATTGCATAGTAACTAATTCATGAACGGTCCAGATTGATTTACTTTTAATCGGAAGATCCATATTTAAAGCAAAATCTTTTTAATAAAATATAATATATTCTATTTATAATCTAATAAAACGAATAACTTTATAAAAGTATTCTGTTTTATATAAAAAGATTTTACTATACAAAATACTATGCAGGCACTATGCAATACTATGCACAATAAAATATAATATATTCTATTTATAGAATAACTTTATAAAAGTATTCTGTTTTATATAAAACGCTTTTCTGTTTTATTACATTAATAATACTAATAAAACAAAACTGAGTGACTTATCACATAAGTATCAATAATTAATACCGTGTGCTACTATGCAACCACGCGTATTACTGTACTTTTAACACCGAGTGTTTCAACAGTTAACGGTAAAACTTCTGCCGTTTTTTATAAAATATTTTTGTCGTTTTCTCAATCCGACAATAATTCCGTTGTGGGTCCACCAATGATTGTGCCGTTGTACGAATATTCCCTGTTAAAACGAATATTCTCCGACCAATCGAATAGTATATAACAACTTGTGTACTTTACAAAATTTATAAATATTACCCATAACTATAACATTATATCAAATTCATTCCATAATATTTAAAAATGATATTTATAGAAAACTCATCTTTATAAAAAAAATTGGGGTTTTACAACCTCCACTTCTTATGAAATTTCGCCCTCGAAATTAGAGTACGTACCTGATATGTCGAAGAGGTAAGGATACCTTGATTTCATTTCAGATTCTAACTCCCAGGTCATTTCCTCAACATCGTGGTTTCTCCACAAAACTTTGACTTGAGGTATAACCTTGGAGCGTAGCACATGATCCTTCTTATCCAAGATTTTAACAGGAACCTCTTCATACGTTAAATCTTCTGCTATTTCGTCCGGTTCTAACTCAATAATGTAGTGCGGGTCTTTCACATATTTACGTAACATAGATATGTGAAAAACGTTATGAACACAAGACATACTTGGCGGTAAAGCGAGTCTATAAGCCACAGTTTCTACTCGATCGAGGATTAAAAATGGGCCAATGAATCGAGGATTGAGCTTTCCTCTCTTTCTAAATCTCGTAACTCTTTTTCATGGAGCAACACGTAACAACACATGATCTCCAATATCGAATTTCACGTCCTTTTGATGAAGATCAGCACAACTCTTTTGTCGATCTTGTGAGGTTTTTATACGTTGCCGGATGGTTTGAATCTTTTCCATAGTCATACGTACCAACTCTGGTCCCAACAACGTTGCTTCACCCACCTCATCCCAGCATACTGGAGAACGACACTTTCTTCCATACAACGCTTCGAATGGAGCCATGTCAATACTTGCTTGATAGTTGTTGTTGTAGGAAAACTCCACCAATGATAAGAACTTGTCCCAACTTCCCTTGAAATCAAGGACACAGAGTCTTAATAGATCTTCAAGAGTTTGAATAGTCATCTCCGACTACCCGTCCGTTTGAGGATGATATGCCAAACTAAACCGTAAATTTGTGCCCATAGTTTTCTGCAAACTAACCCAAAATCGTGAAGTGAATCTTAGGTCTCGATCAGAAACTATGGATACTGGCATACCATGCAATCTTACAATCTCGTTTATGTACATACGAGCAAGACGTTCAAGTGTATAAATTTATCGTATAGGTAGGAACCCAAATCGCATCTATGCCTTGAGAAACCTTGGGAAGACCGGTAACAAAATCCATAGAAATGTGCTCCCACTTCCATTCTGGAATTTCAAGTGGTTGCAATGGACCTTTTGGTACTTGATGCTCCGCCTTGACTCGTTGACACGTTAGACACCTTAAGATAAACAGCGCTATCTCTCTCTTCATATTGCCCCACCAAAATGTATGTCGAAGATCATGATACATTTTGGTACTCCCAGGATGGATTGCAAACGGTGTGTTGTGCGCCTCCATCATGATGTTATACTTTAAATCAGGGTCGTTAGAAACACAAAGTCTGGAGTTGACTCGAAGTATTCCTTCCTCATCTATTTTTGCTTCCGGCATAGCACCTTCTTGCACTTTCTTCCTCATATGCATCAGCTCCAGGTCTGTAGCTTGAGCAGCTTTAACTTTATCAATTAAAGTCGGTTCTACTCGTATATTCGCCATCATTACATGGGCCCCTGGAGTCTTTAACTCTATCCCCATCTTTTGCAAGTCACACAAAATGGGCCTTTGCGTTGATAATATCGCACTCGTACCCGCATATGATCTTCTACTCAATGCATTAGCTACCACGTTCGCTTTTCCAGGATGGTATTGGATGGTATGATCATAATCTTTCAATAGTTCAAGCCAACGTCGTTGTCGCATGTTGAGTTCTTTTTAAGTGAAGAAATATTTGAGGCTTTTATGATCCATAAAGATCTCCACTTTCTCCCCATACAAGTAATGCCTCCAATTTTAAGTGCAAAAACAACAGTTGCCAACTCTAGATCATGAGTAGGATAATTCCTCTCATATTCTTTGAGTTGTCGAGAGGCATAGGCTATGACTTTTCTATGTTGCATGGGAACACATCCTAACCCTTTGCCCGAAACATCACTGAAGATGACAAATCCCTCCGAGCCAGATGGTATGGTCAGAACAGGTGCTAAAATGAGTCTTCTCCTGAGTTCTTGAAAACTATTCTCACATTCCTCGCTCCAACTAAATTTTGTATCTTTCCGAATCAGCTGAGTTAGTGGAGTAGCGATTCGAGAAAATTCTTCCACGAATCTCAGATAATAACCAGCTAAGCCGAGAAAGCTACGCACTTCGATCACTGATTTGGGTTGCTCCCAGCTTTGAATAGCTTCAATCTTTGCCGGGTCAATAGATATTCCATGACTTGATACTACGTGTCCAAGGAATGCCACTTCTTCAAGTCAGAACTTGCATTTTTTCAACTTGGCATAAAGCTTGTTTTAACAAAGCTTTTAAAGTATCAGCCTCAAGTGTTGCTCATGATCTTTACGGCTTTTGGAATAAATAAGGATGTCATCAATAAAGACGACCACAAAGTGATCCAAATATTCCTTGAATAATCGGTTCATCATATCCATGAAGGCAGCAGGAGCATTAGTCAATCCAAAAGACATGACTAAGAATTCATAATGCCCGTATCGAGTTCTCAAGGTAGTCTTTGGAATATCCTCAGTTCTAACCTTCAGCTGATGATATCCAGAACGAAGATCGATCTTTGAAAAGAATTGTGCTCCTTGCAACTGGTCAAACATGTCATCAATGCGAGGCAACAGGTACTTATTTTTGATGGTGACCTGATTCAACTCCCGATAATCAATACAAAGTCGCATACTTCCATCTTTCTTCTTCACGAATAGAACAGGAGCACCCCAAGGAGAAGTACTAGGTCGAATGAAACCGATATCTAACAATTCCTGTAATTGGGTCTTTAACTCCTGAAGTTCAATAGGAGTCATCCGATATGGGACTTTGGAAATAGGTTTTGTACCGGGTTCAAGGTCAATACAAAATTCAATTTCACGCTCTGGGGGTAGGCCAGGAAGTTCTTCAGGGAACACGCCAGTAAATTCATTAACAATAGAAATATAATTCAAAACTGACGTATTTTTGTTTAGATCTGTGACATGAGCTAACAAAGCTTGACATTCATTTTTTAATAAACGAATAGCTTTATGGCTTGAGATGACTGTTGTGACGCCCCCAAAATAGGTCCATTCCATCCAACCCATTTTGAGTCGCCAAATACATGGTACAGATAACAACTACAACTTTATTACAACAATTGTCGTACAAAATATAACAACACATATGCTGTGAGTTTGGATACAAATATATACTAACTGTGACTCATGTCCCAACCTTGGATAGCACGTCACAATGACACCTTACATAAAGGTATAGTCAAAAACTGTTTTAGAAATTAGAATCTTTGGGAAGTGCTCAAGGAAACCCTCGTATGTGGGAGGCCATGCTTCTAGGTTATGATAGATATCATATGGCCACAGAATTATCATTGGTTGACCCAATAGACCCCAAAGAAAAACGAAAAGTTTACTATCATATTCTTCCCAATGGTGAGTTTTCTCTTGATATATCATTATCTCCACTATCTCTAACTGAGAATTATACTTCAAACAAACACCAAGATTATATAGGTAGTGCTCGTAGATATACTCGACAAGTGGATGTGCACAACCATGTCTAATGATGACACGAGGTTGTGTGTCGTTAGACATCTTGTATGATAGTGGCAAAACACCCTTCCAACGTTGGGTTCGCTTCACCCTAGATGATTCACCAAATATAACTACTAAATGATGACCACCGTTCTATTCTCCTGTTACCCCCGCTCGACCCAGCTACACTCTTATTACCTGAAAGGAATTGTGAAATAGAAGGGTGAGCACAACTAGCCCAGTAAAGAATATCATGACTAAAGATAAATAAATTATCAATAGCCTTCAACAGAATTAAATCAGAGATTTAGAACATATGGTAGATGAAAAAAAATTTCAACCATAGTTGCAGCGGAACGAGCAATCCATTAGAAGAGTCAAATAGACTATAAAGTCTATTATCTTCTCTATGTTAAAAGTCCACCAACAATGTTTTATCCCTGTAACATCAATCAACAATTCCTGTCCACAGTCACATGTATAACTCATAATCATAATTGTAGTTCTAAATTCCTCTTCTCATCCAGAACAAAGATAATTTTTATCACTTGTCTGTACCTGAAACATCAAGATCATGGTTATACCAAATCACAGTTTCTGTTCATAATCATACTAATAAATTCATCTTTGCACTAAGGGCCAAAGATATTCATATCTCAAAGAAATATATAATCATTTCAGAATTTATATAAACAATAATTATAACCATGTTGATCAATTCACCTTTTCACTTAGCTAAAGATATTCAATTATAAATTCAATGGTCATGATCATACCAGTCACAATTCAACTTTTTACTACTGGACAAAGAGAACCCTAGTCATGATCATACCAATAATCTACCCATCTTTACACTCCAGTGAAAGAGAATTTTAATATCAGGGTTATAAAAATGTTATATATGATAATAAAATCAATATAATCAACACATAATTTTAATCTCCAGAGTAATATTCATATAAATCAACGATAATTTGGTTAGAAAAAGAAACCAATTTTATCATGAATAGTAACTCGTGAATAGTAACTCGTGAATACTAACTCGTGAATACTAACTCATGAATAATAACTCATGAATAGTAACTCATGAATAGTAACTCATAAATAGTAACTCGTGAATAGTAACTCATGAATAGTAACCCCGACATGAAAAGATACGAATTTTACAAGAAAAATTCTACCAATTTTCCTGTATAATGATATTGAAAGAAATAATATCATTGAAAAAATAACATTCCTTACGACAATATCCCTTACCTCAAAAGAGCAGTACTCCTGACTGAAATAACGCTGAACGAACTTGCACCGTATAGCAACACTCAAGATATCAAAATACTCACAAGAATACACTCGATAATATAGAGAGAGAAATAGAGAGAAAACTTCAGTTTCTGGTGTGATTTTCAATTCTAACCTAAGCACCCTATTTATAGGAAATTGCTTAGAACACCAAAGTAGAAAATTTAATAAAATAATAATATAATTATAAATTTTCCTTAGCCCACCTTTGAAAATCTGGATTCAGCCATCAACATGTGCAAGTGGGGCCCACCAAAGTGTAAAAAATATTTTTGTTAATAAAAATAAATAAAACTTCCAAAAATCAATTATTTCGGAACTTCAGAACTTCAATAATTCATAATAAATAGCCCTTTTATCAGAAAATTCGAATCTCACGACTTTTTATAGGAAATTCAATTCTCTACAACTTTACAGAAGAAAGTTTTTCCAAATTCTAAATAGAAATTGACCGAAATCAACAAACGGGTGATTTTACAGTCTATAATAAATTTTCGGTCAAGAATTGTGTCCACAAACACACAAAACATGTGTTAAACATTTAATCCAACAAAAATACTCTTCCTCATTTATTCATATATCCCACGTTCATTGTAAAAATATCACCGTTAATATATTATTAAAATAATATATTTAAATGAATTATTTTATCAAAAAAAATAAAATATTAATTTTCAACAATTGTCACATTAAAATTTTTCTCCATCTATATCCACATAAAATCAATATTTTTCTCATCATATAAATCAATAATTAATTATTCATAAATAATATTACAGAATCACATTACTGACAACCAGGCAGTTCCCAGGAAAAAGGAGGCTTTCCAATAAGGATCTCTTCCTTACTGGAGGGCAATTAGATGACCAAACCTCTCCTTAGACAGAACTTTCTAGACATTGCCAATAATGTTATCTAATAATATTATTCGGATAATATGAATTATTGCTCCGATAATAGAAAATACTGTGTAATGACAATTATTAAAACAACAGTAATATAAAATATCAACGCAGCAATTATTGAATCAATAAAATAAAATACTGAACAGTAATTACTGTAACAATTATTGAGTAATGCCTTCTTACGTAAAAATTAATAATTGGTGCAATACCGTGTGCTACTGTGCAACAACGCGTATTACTGTATTTTAACCACCGGGTATTCCAACAGTGTTAACGGTAACAACTACGCCGTTATTTATAAAAACTCAAATTTGTCGTTTTCTTCATCCGATAGTTATTCTGTTATGGGGCCAACAAATGGTTGCGCCGTCGTACGAATATTTCCCGACAGAAAGAATATTCCACGACTAAACGAATATTTCCCGACAACAATGAATATTTTATAACCACTTGCGTATTTTGAAAAAAAAATTATATATCACCCTTAACTTTAACATTTATCAATTTAACCATTTACTGAATAGTAATTATAAGAAAATTGAATACTTTTATTTCATAAAATTCGGAGTCTTACAATCTCCCCTCCTTATGAAATTTCGTCCTCAAAATTTACGTACCTGGTATTTCAAAGAGTTGAGAATACCTTGCTTTCATTTCAGATTCCATCTTTTCTATCATCATAATTTCTTCATTGCTCATCTCCTGTATTTCAGATATCATTCTAGAATACAGCTTCAAAATAAAGATTAATTGACATATCACAAATTGTCAACTTAAGTAAGAAAATTCAGCTTAGGTAGGACACACTAGCGAAGGATTTACTAGTCTCTCCCCTCCTAGTTCTATTCCCCGATCTCCGCCAGAGATCATATCCCTAAGCTCTGATACCAACTGTGACAAATGTGACGCTCCCAAAATTAGGTATATATCACCCATCTTGGGTCGTCAGATACAAAGTACAGAATACAAATACAACTTACTAATACAACTGTCGTGTACAATACGACAAAACATAAACTGTGAGTTTGAATACAAATATTATCTTCTAGAGAGTATTCATACTCAAAAAGAGTCCTCATTATATTTATTAACACACCATTACATAGAATAGTGAGGACTACTAACTAATACTATCATTCGGACCATTACTCCGTTCTCCGACTTGGCCCAGCTACGTTTTCATTTCCTGAAGAGAACAGTGAAAGAAAGGGTTAGTTCAACTAGCCCAGTAAGAAATATTATGACTAAGATAATGCAGAATAAATTATCATTAGCCTTCAACAATGTTAAACTGGTAAAATATAATAGACATCAAGTTTAACTGCAGCGGAACAAACAATCCATTAAAAGAGTCAAGTAGAAAATAAACTCTACTATCTTTTATGATTTAAAAGGTTTTTCAACACTGTGATCGCTGGGACTCAGCTTAATAAAATAATCCACATCATCGAATCACCCCTGCACTACGGCCAATGATATTCGTGTATTCATTAATGGTCATGATCATGCCAACAACTGTCCATCAACGCACTACGGGCCAATGAGGACTTTTACCACATCATTTGTAACATTACGGTCATGATTATACCGAATAATCCCTGGTCATAATCATACCAAGTCCATCTATGCACTACAGGCCACAGATGACTTTTAACATTTTATAAACATGAGGATGATGACAATGATATAAGAATTCAATAAAACAAGTTCAAGAATTAATTTATCCAAGAATTAACAACGTCCAAATTGTCAACATGATACTGCTTTGTGGAGTAAAATTCAAGAATGCTTAGAAGAATATTTTCATGAAAAGATACTGGATGAAACGCAATTATCAAGGATATTTCACAAATTTCATGGAGTATAGAAGTCAAAACTTAACCAACTGAGTATAATAAAGAATGGAATAACAAAAGAAATCACCATGCATGCGATAGACCGCACAGACAGGTTATTCCAACAGAATAATAAATAATGGAACCAGGTCCGGCGTAAAACGCACAGACAGGATATTCCAACAGAATAAAAATAAAGACGGAACCAGGTCCGGTGTAAAACACACAGACAGGATGTTCCAACAGAATAATAATAAAGACGGAACCAGGTCCGGTGTAAAACACACAGACAGGATGTTCCAACAGAATAATAATAAAGACGGAACCAGGTCCGGTGTAAAACACACAGACAGGATGTTCCAACAGAATAATAGAAGAATGTCACCAAGTATAGGGTAGACCGCGTATACAGGTTATTCCAACAGAATAATAAGAAATGGAATAACAACAGTTCTCTTCATGAATAAGAAAGAATAACACCCCTTACCGTTTTAAAGAAGAGCTGAAATAAGGAAGTAGTTAAGTAGCAGAATACTCTTCTTCTCTCTCTCTATAGTTTCTCTCTATAGTTTCTCTCTCTAGAGTTCAGTGAATTCGTAAGAAATAATGAAGGAATGAGCTGCTATTTATAGAAAAATAGAATGCATAGTAACTAATCCATGAACGGTCCAGATTGATTACTTTAATCTGACGGTCCATATTTAAAGAAAAATTTTTTAAATAAAATATAATATATTCTATTTATAGAATAACTTTAATAAAGTATTCTGTTTTATATAAAAAGATGTTTCTGTTTTATTACGTTAATAACACGAATAAAACAAAACGTTATTATCGCTAAATAATTCATATTATTAACTGACAATAATTGAATCAAACTGAGTGAATTCTCACATAAGCATTAATAATCAATACCGTGTGCTACTATGCAACCACACGTATTACTGTACTTTTACTACCGAGTAGTTCAACAGTAACAATGGTAAAACATCCGCCGTTATTTTTAATAAAATATTTTTGTCGTTTTCTCAATCCGACAATAATTTCGTTGTGGGGTCCACCAATGATTGTGCCGTTGTACGAATATTCCCTGTTAAAAGGAATATTTCCCGACCAATCGAATATTATATAACCACTAGCGTACTTTGCAAAATTTATAAATATTACCCACAACTATAACATTATATCAAATTAACTCCATAATATTCAAAAATGATATTTATAGAAAATTCATCTTTATTTATAAAAGTTGGGGTCTTACAACCTCCCCTTCTTATGAAATTTCGCCCTCGAAATTAGGGTACGTACCTGGTATGTCGAAGATGTAAGGATACCTTGATTTCATTTCAGATTCTAACTCCCAAGTCATTTCCTCAACATCGTGGTTTCTCCACAAAACTTTGACTTGAGGTATAACCTTGGAGCGTAGAATATGTTCCTTCTTATCCAAGATTTGAACAGGAACTTCTTCATACGTCAAATCCTTCGCTATTTCGTCCGGTTCTAACTCAATAATGTGGTTCGGGTCTTCCACATATTTGCGTAACATGGATATGTGAAAAACGTTATGAACACGAGACATACTTGGCGGTAAAGCGAGTCTATAAGCCACAGTTCCTACTCGATCGAGGATTAAAAATGGACCGATGAATCGAGGATTGAGCTTTTCTCTCTTTCCAAATCTCGTAACTCCTTTCCATGGAGCAACACGTAAGAACACATGATCTCCTACATCAAATTCCACGTCCTTTCGATGAAGATCAGCATAACTCTTTTGTCGATCTTGTGAGGTTTTTATACGTTGTCGGATCGTTTGAATCTTTTCTGTAGTCATACGTACCAACTCCGGTCCCAACAACGTTGCTTCACCCACCTCATCCCAGCATACTGGAGAACGACATTTTCTTCCATACAATGCTTCGAATGGAGCCATGCCAATACTTGCTTGATAACTGTTGTTGTAGGAAAACTCCACCAATGGTAAGAACTTGTCCCAACTTCCCTTGAAGTCAAAGACACAGAGTCTTAATAGATCTTCAAGAGTTTGAATAGTCCTCTCTGATTGTCCGTCCGTCTGAGGATGATATGTTGAACTAAATCGTAAATCCGTGCCCATAGCTTTTTGTAAACTAACCCAAAATCGTGAAGTGAATCTTGGGTCTCGGTCAGAAACTATGGATACTGGCATACCATGCAGTCTTACAATCTCGTTTATGTACATACGAGCAAGACGTTCAAGTGTATAAGTTTCTCGTATCGGTAAGAAATGAGCAGACTTGGTCAATCTATCAACAATGACCCAAATCGCATCAATACCTTGAGAAACCCTAGGAAGACCGGTAACGAAATCCATGGTAATGTGCTCCCACTTCCATTCTGGAATTTCAAGTGGTTGCAATGGACCTTTTGGTACTTGATGCTCCACTTTGACTCGTTGACAAGTTAGACACCTTGAGATAAACAACGCTATCTCTCTCTTCATATTGCTCCACCAAAATGTATGACGAAGATCATGATACATTTTGGTACTTCCAGGATGGATTGCAAACGGTGTGTTGTGCGCCTCCATCATGATTTCATACTTTAAATCAGGGTTGTTAGGAACACAAAGTCTGGAGTTGACTCGAAGTATTCCTTCTTCATCGATTCTTGCTTTCGGCATAGCACCTTCTTGCACTTTTTTCCTCATACGCATCAGCCCCAGGTCTGTAGCTTGAGCAGCTTTAACTTTATCGATTAAAGTCGGTTCTACTCGTATATTCGCCATCATCACATGGGCCCCTGGAGTCTTTAACTCTATCTCCATCCTTTGCAAGTCACACAAAATGGGCCTTTGTGTTGACAATATTGCACTCGTACTTGCATATGATCTTCTACTACATGTGTCAGCTACCACGTTCGTTTTTCCAGGATGGTATTAAATGGTATGATCATAATCTTTCAACAGTTCAAGCCAACGTCGTTGTCGCATGTTGAGTTCCTTTTGAGTGAATAAATATTTAAGGCTTTTATGATCCGTAAAGATCTCCACCTTCTCCCCATACAAGTAATGCCTCCAAATTTTAAGTGCAAAGACAACAGCTGCCAACTCTAGATCATGAGTAGGATAATTCCTCTCATATTCCTTGAGTTGTCTTGATGCATAGGCTATGACTTTTTCATGTTGCATGAGAACGCATCCCAACCCTTTGCTCGAAGCATCACTGTAGATGACAAATTCCTCCGAGCCAGATGGTATTGTTAGAACAGGTGCTGAAATGAGTCTCCTCTTGAGTTCTTGAAAACTCTTCTCACATTCTTCGCTCCAACCGAACTTTGTATCTTTCCGAGTCAGCTGAGTTAATGGAGTAGCGATTCGAGAAAATCCTTCCACGAATCTCCGATAATAACCAGCTAAACCAAGAAAGCTACGTACTTCGGTCACTGATTTAGGTTGCTCCCAGCTTTGAATAGCTTCAATCTTTGCCGGGTCAACCGATATTCCACGACTTGATACTACGTGCCCAAGGAATGCTACCTCCTCCAGCCAGAACTCGCATTTCTTCAACTTGGCATAAAGCTTGTATTCACGAAGCTTTTGGAGTACCAGCCTCAAGTGTTGCTCATGATCTTCACGGCTTTTGGAATAAATAAGGATGTCATCAATAAAGACGACCACAAAGTGATCCAAATATTCTTGAATACCCGGTTCATCATATCCATGAAGGCAGCAGGAGCATTAGTCAATCCAAAGGACATGACTAGGAATTCATAATGCCCGTACCGAGTTCTGAAAGCCGTCTTTGGAATATCCTCAGTTCTAACCTTCAGCTGATGATATCCAGAACGAAGATCGATCTTTGAAAAGAATTGTGCTCCTTGCAACTGGTCAAACAAGTCATCAATACGTGGCAATGGGTACCTGTTTTTGATGGTGACATGATTCAACTCCCGATAATCAATACAAAGTCGCATACTTCCATCTTTCTTCTTCACGAATAGAACAGGAGCACCCCAAGGAGAAGTACTAGGACGAATAAAGCCAATGTCTAACAATTCCTGCAGTTGGATCTTTAACTCCTGAAGTTCAATAGGAGCCATTCGATATGGGGCTTTGGAAATGGGTTTTGTACCGGGTTCAAGGTCGATACAAAATTCAATTTCACGCTCTGGGGGTAGGCCAGGAAGTTCTTCAGAGAATACGTCAGGGAATTTATTAACAATAGAAATATCATTCAAAACTGACGTATTTTTGTTTAGATCCGTGACATGAGCTAAGAAAGCTTGACATCCATTTTTTAATAAACGAATAGCTTTATGGCTTGAGATGACAGCGATTGATTTTAATGGTTTGGTTGCTTGAATTCGCATAATAGGTCGATTAGGAATATGAAAGCTAACAACCTTACGAAAACAATCAATTTTTGCATGATGAGTAGTTAACCAATCAATCCCTAGAATCACGTCAAATGCAAGTATTTTTAATGAAATAAGATCGACAGGTAATGTGTGGGTACCAACTTGAACCAAACAAGACTTATAAACCGTGGATGTAATGAAGGTTTCTCCCAATGGAGTTTCAACAGATAAGTCAAAGTCTAATTTCTCCGGAATCAAATTTAATCGATGAGCGCAAGTAGGAGAAATAAAAGAATGGGTAGAACCGGTATCAAATAAAGTATAGACTTCGTTAGAGTTTATGATAAGCTTACCCGTGATGACCTCATTCGGGTTCCTTGCTTTCTGGGAGGTCACAACAAACGCTCTCCCTTGCACTATCGGTTTTGACTTTTCTGGGACGGCCTTTGGTGTCTCCATCTTGGCTGAACTTATTTTTGGTAAACGACTAAATCGAGCTAAATGACCTTCTCTTCCACAATTATAACATGCTTTAGACGGCATCGCGTAGTTTGGACTGATGTGCCCCTCCCCTCTGCATTTAAAATATATGATAGGTGGTCGTTCTCCTTCCTTAACAACGGGTGCTGGTGCTGACGTCTTTCCATCATTGTTGAATCTCCTCTTCTTGAAATGACCATTCTTATTGTTTTGGCCCCGATTACCACTAAAGTGGTTACCATTTCTGGCCTGTTGATTCCCTCCACGCTTGTTGTCACCGCTTCGATGACTGCTCTCACTGGTATTATTATTTTGTCGACTGCTCTCTTTTGGTTTTGGTTGCGTTGACTCGTTATCGCGCTCCACTAACTGAGCCCTATTCACAACATCTGAATACAAACACAGTTTATGAGAAATAAGATGTTGACGTATCTCAGGTTTCAAACCTCGCAAAAACATTCGCGTCATTCGCTCTTCATTATCCACCAAGTGGGACGCAAACCGGGACAACTCAGCAAATTTTGCCTCATACTGCGACACGGTCATATTATTCTGCTCCAATTTGATGAACTCCACCTCCTTCATGTGACGAACACTTTCGAGAAAGTATTTGTCATTGAACAGCTCTTGAAACTTCTCCCAAGACATCTTCAGTGCGGCAGGTTGAGTACGCTTAATCGATTCCCACCAGTAATCTGCCTCTCCTCGCAACATAAAGGCGGCAAAGGAAACCTTTTGCTCCTCGGAGCATCCCAAGACATCAAATATCTTGATAATCTGCTTTATCCATGTTTCTGCTATAAGTGATTTTGGCTCTCCCTTAAACTCTGGTGGTCCCAGCTCCTTGAACTGTTTAGCGGTGACCGTCCAAGAGTTTTCAGTGTTTCCACCTATATTTTGGACAGGAGCCGCTCTCGCCTGCTGTTGCATGAACTGCATAAAGTTTCTGAACATTCCATCATTCATCATCTGGTCAGTGTTGTTGTTTGCATGAGGATTGTCACCTTCCTGATGCACATTATCCTGATTATTGATATATGGTAAATCAACAGTCGCATGTGCTCCATTGCTATTCTCAACATTCTCAGATGCCATTTTCAGATACTGCCACAAAATAAAAGTTAATCGATATGTCATATATTATCCTTATATTATGACCGACCAATTAAATACCATGCAAATAAACTTAGGTAGGTCATACTAGCGAAGGAATTTTCCGTCTCTCCCCTCATAGTTCTATTCTCACATCTTAGCCAGGGATCATATCCCTAAGCTCTGATACCAACTGTGACGCCCCCAAAATTAGGTATACATCACCCATCTTCGGTCGTCAGATACAAAGTACAGAATACAAATACAACTTACTAATACAACTGTCGTGTACAATACGACAAAACATAAACTGTGAGTTTGAATACAAATATTATCTTCTAGAGAGTATTCATACTCAAAAGGAGTCCTCATTACATTTATTAACACACCATTACTGTGACGCCCCCAAAATAGGTATACAACACCCATTCTGAGTCGCCAAAATACATGGTACAGAAACAACTACATCTTTATTATTACAACACAAGAACTGTGAGTTTAAATACAAATATTGTCATTTAGACAATATCCACACTCAAATAAGCCCTCATTACAATTATTGATACATTATTTCACAAAAATAGTGAGGACTACTAAAGTAACTTCTAGAACCATTATTCCATACACCGACTAGTACTCGCTACATTCTCGCCTCCTGAGAAAAATGGAACAAAAAGGAAAAGGGTGAGCTCAACTAGCCCAGTAAAGAACATTATGACTAAGATAATACAGAACAAATTATCGTTAGTATTCAACAGGGAAAAATCTAATAGAATACAATAGACAACAAGTTTTAAATCAATAACTGCAGCGGAAACAGCAAACCATTAGAAGAGTCAAGTAGAGAATGAGTTCTACTATCTTCTAAGATTTAAAAGTCCATCATCAATATTTTATCCCTGTAACAACAATCAATAACCATCTTTAATCAAATATTCATCTTTGCACTACAGGCCAAAGATATTCATTTGTATCACCAGTCGGTCATGTTCATCTCAACACCTGTTCATCTTTGCACTACGGGCCAAAGATATTCATCAGTTAATCATTCATCTTTGCACTACGGCCAAAGATATTCAGTAATATCATCATTTAGGACTGAGGATGATGAAAAATATATTAAAGAAAACGAATCCAGTGAAACAAAATAACAAATATTAAGGATTCGTATTTCGATTTATCCATGTCCAAAAATACCTTATAATTATTCATAGTGAAGTAGAATTCAAGAATGATCAAAACATGGATACAATCAAAGCTAGTACCCAGAATAGATATTTTGGACGAAAAGAAGAAATTTTATTTTTTGGTGAATAGTAACTCGTGAATAGTAACTCGTGAATAGTAACTCATGAATAGTAACCCCGACGTGAAAAGTTCCAAATTTGATAAAAAATTCTAACCAATATTTCGGCATAATGATATTGAAGAAATAATATCATTTTTGAATAAAATAACATCCCTTACCTCGTACAGACAGTACTTCTGGTCGGAATACCGGTATAAGGCTGAAAGACACTTGCTCTGATGAATAGAAACTCTCAAATATCTAAATACTCACAAAATACACTCAATAATCTAGAGAGAGAAAGAGAGAAAACTTGTTTCTGGTGTGATTTTCAATTCTAACTTAGCCCTCTATTTATAGGAAAATGTTAGCACGCCGAAGCAGACTTAACCTGCAACCTGATGGCTTTACCTGCTACTATTCCCACCCACCACATTTGAATAAAAATCTCAGCATATTTCTTCACCAACCAAGAGTGGGGCCCACCAATTCTAGAATTTTTTACCAAAATGATTAACTCCGAAAATTCAACAATTTCTGAACCAGTCATCTCGTAAAATTCATAATAAATCATACGTTCATTTTTAACGGTTCAAAATTTGTGGACATATACTCAACTTATATATGTATAACATATCCAAAAATTACCACGATCCAACGGTCGGATTAAAAATTATAACTCCCGCAAAATATCTCAAAAACCCTGATTTTTAATACCTCCATTCCGACAAAAATACTGATAAAAACCTCAACATTAACTCCTTCATTTTTAACCACAAAAATATATCCCTCATTTATATCCACAAAAATAAATATTTCCTTTACAAATAATATTACAGAATCACATTTATGACAACCAGGCCGTTCCCAGGAAAGAGGGGGCTTTCCAATAAGGATTTCTCCTTACTGGCGCGCAATTAGATGACCAAACCTCTCCTTAGACAGAACTTTCTAGACATTGCCAATAATGTTATCTAATAATATTATTCAAATAATATGAATTATTGATCTGATAATGGGAAATACTGTGTAGTGACAATTATTGAAACAACAGTAATATAAAATATCAACGCAGCAATTATTGAATCAATAAAATAAAATACTGAACAGTAATTACTGTAACCATTATTGAGTAGTGCCTTCTTACGTAAGAATCAATAATTGGTGCAATACAGTGTGCTACTGTGTAACAACGCGTATTACTGTGTTTTAACCACCGGGTATTCCAACAGTATTAACGGTAACAACTACGCCGTTATTAATAAAAAACATATACTTGTCGTTTTCTTCATCCAATCGCTTTCCGTTATGGGGCCCACAAAAGACTGCGCCGTCGTACGAATATTCCCCGACAGGAAGAATATTCCACGACCAAACGAATATTCCCCGACAACAATGAATATTTTATAACCACTTGCTTATTTAAAATATTTACGCATTTTACCCATAACTAACCTCATTAATCAATTTAACACTTACTATTTCAAAATAATAAATAGAGGGAATTTAAATTTCATTTATTAATAATTTGGGGTCTTACAACCTCCCCTCCTTATGAAATTTCGTCCTCGAAATTGACGTACGTACCTGGTGTTTCGAAAAGATGAGGATACCTCGCTTTCATTTTCGTTTCCAACTCCCAGGTCATTTCCTCAATAGCATGGTTTCTCCACAAAACTTTAACTTGTGGTATGACCTTCGTGCGTAGGACATGCTCCTTTCTATCCAAGATCTTGACAGGTACCTCTTCGTACGTTAAGTCTTCAGCTATCTCGTCCGGTTCTAACTCAATAACGTGGTCTGGGTCTTTCACATATTTACGTAACACAGATATATGAAAAACATTATGAACACGAGACATACTTGGAGGTAACGCAAGTCTATAGGCCACATTTCCTACTCGGTCAAGAATCTGAAATGGACCAATAAATCGTGGATTGAGCTTTCCTCTCTTCCCAAATCTTGTAACTCCTTTCCATGGAGCCACACGCAACAATACATGATCCCCAATGTCAAATTCCACGTCCTTCCGATGAAGATCCGCATAACTCTTTTGTCGATCCTGTGCCGTTTGTATACGTTGTCGAATCGTTTGGATCTTCTCTGTAGTCATGCGTACCAACTCTGGTCCCAACAATGTTGCTTCACCCACCTCGTCCCAGCATACTGGAGAGCGACACTTTCGTCCATATAATGCTTCAAATGGGGCCACACCTATACTTGCCTGATAACTGTTATTGTAAGAGAATTCCACCAATGGTAGGTACTTATCCCAACTCCCTTTGAAATCTAGGACACAAAGTCTTAATAGATCTTCAAGAGTTTGAATAGTCCTCTCTGATTGTCCGTCCGTTTGAGGATGGTATGCCGAACTAAATCGTAAATCTGTGCCCATAGCTTTTTGCAAGCTAACCCAAAATCTTGAAGTGAATCTTGGGTCACGATCCGAAACTATGGATACTGGCATGCCATGCAGTCTCACAATCTCATCTACGTATATACGAGCAAGACGTTCAAGGGAATAAGTCTCCCGTATCGGCAAGAAATGAGCAGACTTGGTTAATCTATCAACAATAACCCAAATAGCATTTATGCCTTGAGAAACCGTGGGAAGACCCGTAACGAAATCCATGGTAATGTGTTCCCACTTCCATTTCGGAATCTCAAGTGGTTGCAATGGACCCTTTGGTACTTGATGTTCCGCCTTTACACGTTGACAAGTTAAACACCTCGAGATAAACTTTGCAATCTCTCTCTTCATATTATTCCACCAAAATGTATGTCGTAGATCACGATACATTTTGGTACTTCCAGGATGGATTGCAAATGGTGTATTGTGTGCTTCCATCATGATCTTGTACTTCAAATCAGAATTGTTAGGAACACAGAGTCTAGAGTGAACTCGAAGTATTCCTTCTTCATCGATTCTTGCTTCTGGAATAGAACCTTCTTGCACTTTCTTCTTCATACGCATCAGCTCTATGTCCGTAGCTTGAGCAGCTTTAACTTTATCGATTAAAGTCGGTTCTACTCGTATATTTGATATCATCATGTGGGTACTTGGAGCCTTCATCTCTATCTCCATCCTTTGCAAGTCATACAAAATGGGCCTTTGTGTTAACAACATTGCACTCGTACCCGCATATGATCTTCTACTCAATGCGTCAGCTACTACGTTTGCTTTTCCAGGATGATATTGGATGGTATGATCGTAATCTTTCAACAGCTCGAGCCAACGTCGCTGCCGCATGTTGAGTTCCTTTTGGGTGAAGAAATATTTAAGGCTTTTATGATCTGTATAGATCTCCACTTTCTCCCCATACAGGTAGTGTCTCCAGATCTTCAACGCGAAAACTACTGCTGCCAACTCCAAATCATGAGTAGGATAATTCCTCTCATATTCTTTGAGTTGTCGCGAGGCATAGGCTATGACTTTCCCATGTTGCATGAGAACACATCCTAACCCTTTGCCTGAAGCATCACTGTAGATAACAAATCCATCCGAACCAGATGGTATTGTCAGAACAGGTGCCGAAATGAGTCTCCTCTTAAGCTCTTGAAAACTCTTCTCGCATTCCTCGCTCCATACGAATTTGATATCTTTCCGAGTCAGCTGAGTTAACGGGGTAGCGATTCGAGAAAACCCTTCCACGAATCTTCGATAATAACCAGCTAAGCCTAGAAAGCTACGTACTTCGGTCACCGTCTTTGGTTGCTCCCAACTTTGTATTGCTTCAATCTTCGCCGGGTCAACAGATACTCCATGTTTTGACACCACGTGCCCTAGGAAAGCTACTTCCTCAAGCCAGAACTCGCATTTCTTCAACTTGGCATATAACTTATTTTCACGCAGCCTTTGGAGTACCAGCTTCAAATGATGCTCATGATCTTCACGGCTTTTGGAATATATGAGGATGTCATCAATAAAGACAACAACGAACTGATCCAAATAATCCTTAAATACTCGGTTCATCATATCCATGAAAGCCGCAGGAGCATTAGTCAATCCAAAAGACATAACTAGGAACTCATAATGCCCGTACCGAGTTCTGAAGGCAGTCTTTGGAATATCCTCAGTTTTAACCTTCAGCTGATGATATCCAGAACGAAGATCGATCTTTGAAAAGAACTGTGCTCCTTGTAACTGGTCAAACAGGTCATCAATACGAGGTAGCGGATACCTATTCTTAATAGTGACATGGTTTAATTCCCGGTAATCAATACAAAGTCGCATACTCCCGTCTTTCTTCTTTACAAATAAAACAGGAGCACCCCAAGGAGATGTACTAGGACGAATGAAACCGATGTCCAACAACTCTTGTAGTTGGACCTTTAACTCCTGAAGTTCAATAGGAGCCATTCGATATGGGGTTTTAGAAATGGGCTTTGTACCAGGTTCAAGATCAATAAAGAATTCAATTTCTCGTTCCGGGGGTAGACCGGGAAGTTCTTCAGGAAATACGTCAGGAAAGTCAATAACAACAGGAATATTATTCAAATTTGACGTGTCTTTATTCAAATCCATAACATGGGCTAAGAAAGCTTGACATCCGTTTTTTAATAAACGAATGGCTTTATGGCTTGATATAACAGTGATTGATTTTAATGGCTTAGTTGTTTGAATTCGTACAACAGGTTGGTTAGGAATATGAAAACTAACAACCTTACGAAAACAATCAATTTTGGCATGATGAGTAGTTAGCCAATCAATCCCTAAAATCACATCAAAAGCAAGTATCTTTAAAGAGATAAGGTCAACAGGTAAGGTGATGGTACCAACTTGGATCACACAAGATTTATAAACAGTGGATGTGATGAAAGTTTCTCCTAACGGAGTCTCCACAGATAAATCAAAGTCTAACTTCTCCGGAGTCAAGTTTAAACGTTGAGCACAAGCAGGAGAGATAAAAGAATGGGTAGAACCGGTATCTAATAAGGTATAAACTTCGCATGAATTTATGATTAGCTTACCCGTGATCACCTCGTTTGGGTTCCTCGCATGTTGACCAGTCACGACAAACGCTCTTCCAGGAACCGTTGACTTTATCTTTTCTGGGACAGCTTTTTGAGTCACCATCCCCGCTGGACTTGGTTTTGCTACAGTGCAATCTCGAGCGATATGTCCTTCCTTTCCACAATTATAACATACCTTAAACTGTTGTGGGCAGTTTGGGCTGATATGTCCTTCTTTTCCGCACTTATAGCATATAACCGGTGGTCGTTCTCCTCCCTTGGAACCAATTGCTGTTGGTGCTGACGTCTTCGTATTGTCATTGTTGAATCTCCTCTTTTTAAAATCTCCTCCCGACTCGCTTCTTCTATTTTCATAGCCACGATTACCACCAGAGTGGTTGCCGTTCTTGTCTGTATTTTTCTTTCTCCGCTGGTTATCATTGTTCTGATGACTGCTGTCACCGATATGATCCTGGTTGTGATCCCTCAGTTGACCGTACTCGTTATCTCGCTCTAATAATTGAGCCCTGTTGACAACATCTGAATAGAGAGAAAATTTATGAGAAATGAGATATTGACGTATGCCGGGTTTCAAACCTCTCAGAAACATCCTCGTCATACGTTCCTCATTCTCCACCAAATGAGGTGCAAACCTGGACAACTCTGCAAACTTTGCCTCGTACTGAGATACCGTCATATTATTCTGCTCTAGTCTAATAAACTCTACCTCCTTCATATGACGAATACTTTCAGGAAAGTACTTGTCATTGAACAGTTTTTGAAATGTCTCCCAAGACATGCTGAGTGCGGTTGGATGGGTACGCTTCACAGACTCCCACCAGTAATCTGCCTCGCCACGGAACATAAAGGTGGCGAATGGAACCTTCTGTTCCTCCGTGCATCCCAAGACATCGAATATCTTGGTAATTTGCTTGACCCACGTTTCCGCCATGATCGGATCCGGCTTTCCCTTAAATTCTGGTGGTCCCAATTCTTTGAACTGTTTGGCTGTGACAAACCGTGAATTGCTATCATTTCCTCCTGTATTTTGAACACGAGTCTCCCTTGTCTGGTTTTGCATGAATTGCAAAAAACTTCTAAACATTCCATCGTTCATCATCTGCTCATTGGTGTTGTTCACAGGAGGAACATTGCCAGCCTGTTGCACGTTCTCCTCGTTGGTAAGCACCGGTGTCTCCACGGTCTCATTTACTCCACTATTAACATTCTCAGTCGACATTCTCAAATACTGCCATAAAACAAGGGTTAATTAAATAAATTAACAAATCACATAATACCCCTATATTATGACTGACCAATAAATAAGCTTAGGTAGGACACACTAGCGAAGGATTCGTCTCTCCCCTCCTAGTTCTATTCCCCGATCTCCGCCAGAGATCATATCCCTAAGCTCTGATACCAACTGTGACGCCCCCAAAATAGGTATACAACACCCATTCTGAGTCGCCAAAATACATGGTACAGAAACAACTACATCTTTATTATTACAACACAAGAACTGTGAGTTTAAATACAAATATTGTCATTTAGACAATATCCACACTCAAATAAGCCCTCATTACAATTATTGATACATTATTTCACAAAAATAGTGAGGACTACTAAAGTAACTTCTAGAACCATCATTCCATACCCCGACTAGTACTCGCTACATTCTCGCCTCCTGAGAAAAATGGAACAAAAAGGAAAAGGGTGAGCTCAACTAGCCCAGTAAAGAACATTATGACTAAGATAATACAGAACAAATTATCGTTAGTCTTCAACAGGGAAAAATCTAATAGAATACAATAGACAACAAGTTTTAAATCAATAACTGCAGCGGAAACAGCAAACCATTAGAAGAGTCAAGTAGAGAATGAGTTCTACTATCTTCTAAGATTTAAAAGTCCATCATCAATATTTTATCCCTGTAACAACAATCAATAACCATCTTTAATCAAATATTCATCTTTGCACTACAGGCCAAAGATATTCATTTGTATCACCAGTCGGTCATGTTCATCTCAACACCTGTTCATCTTTGCACTACGGGCCAAAGATATTCATCAGTTAATCATTCATCTTTGCACTACGGCCAAAGATATTCAGTAATATCATCATTTAGGACTGAGGATGATGAAAAATATATTAAAGAAAACGAATCCAGTGAAACAAAATAACAAATATTAAGGATTCGTATTTCGATTTATCCATGTCCAAAAATACCTTATAATTATTCATAGTGAAGTAGAATTCAAGAATGATCAAAACATGGATACAATCAAAGCTAGTACCCAGAATAGATATTTTGGACGAAAAGAAGAAATTTTATTTTTCGGTGAATAGTAACTCGTGAATAGTAACTCGTGAATAGTAACTCATGAATAGTAACCCCGACGTGAAAAGTTCCAAATTTGATAAAAATTTCCAACCAATATTTCGGCATAATGATATTGAAGAAATAATATCATTTTTGAATAAAATAACATCCCTTACCTCGTACAGACAGTACTTCTGGTCGGAATACCGGTATAAGGCTGAAAGACACTTGCTCTGATGAATAGAAACTCTCAAAGTATCTAAATACTCACAAAATACACTCAATAATCTAGAGAGAGAAAGAGAGAAAACTTGTTTCTGGTGTGATTTTCAATTCTAACTTAGCCCTCTATTTATAGGAAAATGTTAGCACGCCGAAGCAGACTTAACCTGCAACCTGATGGCTTTACCTGCTACTATTCCCACCCACCACATTTGAATAAAAATCTCAGCACATTTCTTCACCAACCAAGAGTGGGGCCCACCAATTCTAGAATTTTCTACCAAAATGATTAACTCCGAAAATTCAACAATTTCTGAACCAGTCATCTCGTAAAATTCATAATAAATCATACGTTCATTTTTAACGGTTCAAAATTTGTGGACATATACTCAACTTATATATGTATAACATATCCAAAAATTACCACGATCCAACGGTCGGATTAAAAATTATAACTCCCGCAAAATATCTCAAAAACCCTGATTTTTAATACCTCCATTCCGACAAAAATACTGATAAAAACCTCAACATTAACTCCTTCATTTTTAACCACAAAAATATATCCCTCATTTATATCCACAAAAATAAATATTTCCTTTACAAATAATATTACAGAATCACATTTATGACAACCAGGCCGTTCCCAGGAAAGAGGGGGCTTTCCAATAAGGATTTCTCCTTACTGGCGCGCAATTAGATGACCAAACCTCTCCTTAGACAGAACTTTCTAGACATTGCCAATAATGTTATCTAATAATATTATTCAAATAATATGAATTATTGATCTGATAATGGGAAATACTGTGTAGTGACAATTATTGAAACAACAGTAATATAAAATATCAACGCAGCAATTATTGAATCAATAAAATAAAATACTGAACAGTAATTACTGTAACCATTATTGAGTAGTGCCTTCTTACGTAAGAATCAATAATTGGTGCAATACAGTGTGCTACTGTGTAACAACGCGTATTACTGTGTTTTAACCACCGGGTATTCCAACAGTATTAACGGTAACAACTACGCCGTTATTAATAAAAAACATATACTTGTCGTTTTCTTCATCCAATCGCTTTCCGTTATGGGGCCCACAAAAGACTGCGCCGTCGTACGAATATTCCCCGACAGGAAGAATATTCCACGACCAAACGAATATTCCCCGACAACAATGAATATTTTATAACCACTTGCTTATTTAAAATATTTACGCATTTTACCCATAACTAACCTCATTAATCAATTTAACACTTACTATTTCAAAAGAATAAATAGAGGGAATTTAAATTTCATTTATTAATAATTTGGGGTCTTACATTGGTGACATTCTTCTATTATTCTGTTGGAACATCCTGTCTGTGTGTTTTACACCAGACCTGGTTCCGTCTTTATTATTATTCTGTTGGAACATCCTGTCTGTGTGTTTTACACCGGACCTGGTTCCGTCTTTATTATTATTCTGTTAGAACATCCTGTCTGTGTGTTTTACACCGGACCTGGTTCCGTCTTTATTATTATTCTGTTGGAATATCATGTCTGTGCATTTTACGCCGGACCTGGTTCCATTATTTATTATTCTGTTGGAATAACCTGTCTGTGCGGCCTATCGCATGCATGGTGATTTCTTTTGTTATTCCATTCTTTATTATATTCAGTTGGTTAAGTTTGACTTCTATACTCCATGAAATTTGTGAAATATCCTTGATAATTGCGTTTCATCCAGTATCTTTTCATGAAAATATTCTTCTAAGCATTCTTGAATTTTACTCCACAAAGCAGTATCATGTTGACAATTTGGACGTTGTTAATTCTTGGATAAATTAATTCTTGAACTTGTTTTATTGAATTCTTATATCATTGTCATCATCCTCATGTTTATAAAATGTTAAAAGTCATCTGTGGCTGTAGTGCATAGATGGACTTGGTATGATTATGACCAGGGATTATTCGGTATAATCATGACCGTAATGTTACACATGATGTGGTAAAAGTCCTCATTGGCCCGTAGTGCGTTGATGGACAGTTGTTGGCATGATCATGACCATTAATGAATACACGAATATCCTTGGCCGTAGTGCAGGGGTGATTCGATGATGTGGATTATTTTATTAAGCTGAGTCCCAGCGATCACAGTGTTGAAAAACCTTTTAAATCATAAAAGATAGTAGAGTTTATTTTCTACTTGACTCTTTTAATGGATTGTTTGTTCCGCTGCAGTTAAACTTGATGTCTATTATATTTTACCAGTTTAACATTGTTGAAGGCTAATGATAATTTATTCTGCATTATCTTAGTCATAATATTTCTTACTGGGCTAGTTGAACTAACCCTTTCTTTCACTGTTCTCTTCAGGAAATGAAAACGTAGCTGGGGCAAGTCGGGGAACGGAGTGATGGTCCGAATGATAGTATTAGTTAGTAGTCCTCACTATTCTATGTAATTGTAAGACCCCAAATTATTAATAAATGAAATTTAAATTCCCTCTATTTATTCTTTTGAAATAGTAAGTGTTAAATTGATTAATGAGGTTAGTTATGGGTAAAATGCGTAAATATTTTAAATAAGCAAGTGGTTATAAAATATTCATTGTTGTCGGGGAATATTCGTTTGGTCGTGGAATATTCTTCCTGTCGGGGAATATTCGTACGACGGCGCAGTCTTTTGTGGGCCCCATAACGGAAAGCGATTGGATGAAGAAAACGACAAGTATATGTTTTTTTATTAATAACGGCGTAGTTGTTACCGTTAATACTGTTGGAATACCCGGTGGTTAAAACACAGTAATACGCGTTGTTACACAGTAGCACACTGTATTGCACCAATTATTGATTCTTACGTAAGAAGGCACTACTCAATAATGGTTACAGTAATTACTGTTCAGTATTTTATTTTATTGATTCAATAATTGCTGCGTTGATATTTTATATTACTGTTGTTTCAATAATTGTCACTACACAGTATTTCCCATTATCAGATCAATAATTCATATTATTTGAATAATATTATTAGATAACATTATTGGCAATGTCTAGAAAGTTCTGTCTAAGGAGAGGTTTGGTCATCTAATTGCGCGCCAGTAAGGAGAAATCCTTATTGGAAAGCCCCCTCTTTCCTGGGAACGGCCTGGTTGTCATAAATGTGATTCTGTAATATTATTTGTAAAGGAAATATTTATTTTTGTGGATATAAATGAGGGATATATTTTTGTGGTTAAAAATGAAGGAGTTAATGTTGAGGTTTTTATCAGTATTTTTGTCGGAATGGAGGTATTAAAAATCAGGGTTTTTGAGATATTTTGCGGGGAGTTATAATTTTTAATCCGACCGTTGGATCGTGGTAATTTTTGGATATGTTATACATATATAAGTTGAGTATATGTCCACAAATTTTGAACCGTTAAAAATGAACGTATGATTTATTATGAATTTTACGAGATGACTGGTTCAGAAATTGTTGAATTTTCGGAGTTAATCATTTTGGTAGAAAATTCTAGAATTGGTGGGCCCCACTCTTGGTTGGTGAAGAAATGTGCTGAGATTTTTATTCAAATGTGGTGGGTGGGAATAGTAGCAGGTAAAGCCATCAGGTTGCAGGTTAAGTCTGCTTCGGCGTGCTAACATTTTCCTATAAATAGAGGGCTAAGTTAGAATTGAAAATCACACCAGAAACAAGTTTTCTCTCTTTCTCTCTCTAGATTATTGAGTGTATTTTGTGAGTATTTAGATACTTTGAGAGTTTCTATTCATCAGAGCAAGTGTCTTTCAGCCTTATACCGGTATTCCGACCAGAAGTACTGTCTGTACGAGGTAAGGGATGTTATTTTATTTAAAAATGATATTATTTCTTCAATATCATTATGCCGAAATATTGGTTAGAATTTTTTATCAAATTTGGAACTTTTCACGTCGGGGTTACTATTCATGAGTTACTATTCATGAGTTACTATTCACGAGTTACTATTCACCGAAAAATAAAATTTCTTCTTTTCGTCCAAAATATCTATTCTGGGTACTAGCTTTGATTGTATCCATGTTTTGATCATTCTTGAATTCTACTTCACTATGAATAATTATAAGGTATTTTTGGACATGGATAAATCGAAATACGAATCCTTAATATTTGTTATTTTGTTTCACTGGATTCGTTTTCTTTAATATATTTTTCATCATCCTCAGTCCTAAATGATGATATTACTGAATATCTTTGGCCGTAGTGCAAAGATGAATGATTAACTGATGAATATCTTTGACCCGTAGTGCAAAGATGAACAGGTGTTGAGATGAACATGACCGACTGGTGATACAAATGAATATCTTTGGCCTGTAGTGCAAAGATGAATATTTGATTAAAGATGGTTATTGATTGTTGTTACAGGGATAAAATATTGATGATGGACTTTTAAATCTTAGAAGATAGTAGAACTCATTCTCTACTTGACTCTTCTAATGGTTTGCTGTTTCCGCTGCAGTTATTGATTTAAAACTTGTTGTCTATTGTATTCTATTAGATTTTTCCCTGTTGAAGACTAACGATAATTTGTTCTGTATTATCTTAGTCATAATGTTCTTTACTGGGCTAGTTGGGCTCACCCTTTTCCTTTTTGTTCCATTTTTCTCAGGAGGCGAGAATGTAGCGAGTACTAGTCGGGGTATGAAATGATGGTTCTAGAAATTACTTTAGTAGTCCTCACTATTTTTGTGAAATAATGTATCAATAATTGTAATGAGGGCTTATTTGAGTGTGGATATTGTCTAAATGACAATATTTGTATTTAAACTCACAGTTCTTGTGTTGTAATAATAAAGATGTAGTTGTTTATGTACCATGTATTTTGGCGACTCAGAATGGGTGTTGTATACCTATTTTGGGGGCGTCACAACCAAGTATAGGGTAGACCGCGTATACAGGTTATTCCAACAGAATAATTAGAAATGGAATAACAACAGTTCTCTTCATGAATAAGAAAGAATAACACCCCTTACCGTTTTAAAGAAGAGCTGAAATAAGGAAGTAGTTAAGTAGCAGAATACTCTTCTTCTCTTTCTCTATAGTTTCTCTCTCTAGAGTTCAGTGAATTCGTAGGAAATAATGAAGGAATGAGCTGCTATTTATAGAAAAATAGAATGCATAGTAACTAATCCATGAACGGTCCAGATTGATTACTTTAATCTGACGGTCCATATTTAAAGAAACTTTTTTTAAATAAAATATAATATATTCTATTTATAGAATAACTTTAATAAAGTATTCTGTTTTATATAAAAAGATGTTTCTGTTTTATTACGTTAATAATACGAATAAAACAAAACGTCATTATCGCAAAATAATTCATATTATTAACTGACAATAATTGAATCAAACTGAGTGACTTCTCACATAAGTATTAATAATCAATACCGTGTGCTACTATGCAACCACACGTATTACTGAACTTTTACTACCGAGTAGTTCAACAGTAACAATGGTAAAACTTCCGCCGTTATTTTTAATAAAATATTTTTGTCGTTTTCTCAATCCGACAATAATTCCGTTGTGGGGTCCGCCAATAATTGTGCCGTTGTACGAATATTCCCTGTTAAAACGAATATTTCCCGACCAATCGAATATTATATAACCACTTGCGTACTTTGCAAAATTTATAAATATTACCCACAACTATAACATTATATCAAATTAACTCCATAATATTCAAAAATGATATTTATAGAAAATTCATCTTTATTTATAAAAGTTGAGGTCTTACAACAAATGTCCCATCAGTGGACAGCACCTCACAATGGAACCTATCAGTTTGCCACCGCAGAACGGCGTCCCCTACAAAGAGTCTGGCTTCGGTGCATCCCCCATCAACAGGAAGTCACCAGCGAGAGGCTCGGGGCTCTTTACTTATAGCTCTGATACCAACTGTGACGCCCCCAAAATAGGTCAATTCCATCCAACCCATTTTGAGTCGCCAAATACATGGTACAGATAACAACTACAACTTTATTACAACAATTGTCGTGCAAAATATAACACATATGCTGTGAGTTTGGATACAAATATATACCAACTGTGACTCATGTCCCAACCTTTGATAGCACGTCACAATGACACCTTACATAAAGGTATAGTCAAAAACTGTTTTAGAAATTAGAATCTTTGGGAAGTGCTCAAGGAAACCCTCGTATGTGGGAGGCCATGCTTCTAGGTTATGATAGATATCATATGGCCACAGAATTATCATTGGTTGACCCAATAGACCCCAAAGAAAAATGAAAAGTTTACTATCATATTCTTCCCAATGGTGAGTCTTCTCTTGATATATCATTATCTCCACTGTCTCTAACTGAGAATTATACTTCAAACAAACACCAAGATTATATAGGTAGTGCTCGTAGATATACTCGACAAGTGGATGTGCACAACCATGTCTTATGATGACACGAGATTGTGTGTCGTTAGACATCTTGTATGATAGTGGAAAAACTATCTTCCAACGTTGGGTTCGCTTCACCCTAGATGATTCACCAAATATAACTACTAAATGATGACCACCGTTCTATTCCCCTGTTACCCCCGCTCGACCCAGCTACACTCTTATTACCTGAAAGAAATTGTGAAACAGAAGGGTGAGCACAACTAGCCCAGTAAAGAATATCATGACTAAAGATAAATAAATTATCAATAGCCTTCAACAGAATTAAATCAGAGATTTAGAACATATAGTAGATGAAAAAAAAATTCAACCATAGTTGCAGCGGAACGAGCAATCCATTAGAAGAGTCAAATAGACTATAAAGTCTATTATCTTCTCTATGTTAAAAGTCCACCAACAATGTTTTATCCCTGTAACATCAATCAACAATTCCTGTCCATAATCACATGTATAACTCATAATCATAATTGTAGTTCTAAATTCCTCTTCTTATCCAGAACAAAGATAATTTTCATCACTTGTCTTTACCTGAAACATCAAGATCCTGGTTATACCAAATCACAGTTTCTGTTCATAATCATACTAATAAATTCATCTTTGCACTAAGGGCCAAAGATATTCATATCTCAAAGAAATATATAATCATTTCAAAATTTATATAAACAATAATTATAACCATGTTGATCAATTCACCTTTGCACTTAGCTAAAGATATTCAATTATAAATTCAATGGTAATGATCATACCAGTCACAATTCAACTTTTCACTACTGGACAAAGAGAACCCTAGTCATGATCATACCAATAATCTACCCATCTTTACACTCCAGTGAAAGAAAATTTCAACATCAAGGTTATAAAAATATTATATATGATAATAAAATCAATATAATCAACACATAGTTTTAATCTCCAGAGTAATATTCATAAATCAACGATAATTTGGTTAGAAAAAGAAACCAATTTTGTCATGAATAGTAACTCGTGAATAGTAACTCATGAATAGTAACTCGTGAATAATAACTCATGAATAATAACTCGTGAATAATAACTCATGAATAGTAACTCATGAATAGTAACCCCGACATGAAAAGTTAAGAATTATACAAGAAAAATCCTACCAATATTCCGGTATATTGATATTGAAAGAAATAATATCATTGAAAAAATAACATTCCTTACGACAATATCCCTTACCTCAAAAGAACAGTACTCCTGACTGGAATAACGCTAAACGAACTTGCACCGTATAGCAACACTCAAGATATCAAAATACTCACAAGAATACACTCGATAATATAGAGAGAGAAATAGAGAGAAAACTTCAGTATTGGTGTGATTTTTAATTCTAACCTAAGCACCCTATTTATAGGAAATTGCTTAGAACACCAAAGCATAAAATTTAATAAAATAATAATATAATTATAAATTTTCCTTAGCCCACCTTTGAAAATCTGGATTCAGCCATCAACATGTGCAAGTGGGGCCCACCAAAGTGTAAAAAATATTTTTGTTAATAAAAATAAATAAAACTTCCAAAAATCAATTATTTCAGAACTTCGGAACTTCAATAATTTATAATAAATAGCCCTTTTATCAGAAAATTCGAATCTCGCGATTTTTTATAGGAAATTCAATTCTCTACAACTTTACAGAAGAAAGTTTTTCCAAATTCTAAACAGAAATTGACCGAAATCAACAAACGGGCGATTTTACAGTCTATAATAAATTTTCGGTCAAGAATTGTGTCCACCAACACACAAAACATGTGTTAAACATTTAATCCAACAAAAATATTCTCCCTCCTCATTTATTCATATATTCCACATTCATTGTAAAAATATCACCGTTAATAAATTATTAAAATAATATATTTAAATGAATTATTTTATCAAAAAAAATAAAATATTAATTTTCAACAATTGTCACATTAAAATTTTTCTCTATCTATATCCATATAAAATCAATATTTTCCTCATCATATAAATCAATAATTAATTATTCACAAATAATATTACAGAATCACATTACTGACAACCAGGCAGTTCCTAGAAAAAAAGGGGCTTTCCAATAAGGATCTCTTCCTTACTGGCGCGCAATTAGATGACCAAACCTCTCCTTAAACAGAACTTTCTAGACATTGTCAATAATATTATCTAATAATATTATTCAGATAATATGAATTATTGCTCCGATAATAGAAAATACTGTGTAATGACAATTATTAAAATAACAGTAATATAAAATATCAACGCAGCAATTATTGAATCAATAAAATAAAATACTGAACAGTAATTACTGTAACAATTATTGAGTAATGTCTTCTTAAGTAAAAATCAATAATTGGTGCAATACCGTGTGCTACTGTGCAACAACGCGTATTACTGTATTTTTAACCACCGGGTATTCCAACAGTGTTAACGGTAACAACTACGCCGTTATTTGTAAAAACTCAAATTTGTCATTTTCTTCATCCGACAGTTATTCTGTTATGGGGCCTACAAATGGCTGCGCCGTCGTACGAATATTCCCCGACAGAAAGAATATTCCACGACTAAACGAATATTTCCCGACAACAATGAATATTTTATAACCACTTACGTATTTTGAAAAAAAATTCATATATCACCCTTAACTTCAACATTTATCAATTTAACCATTTACTGAATAGTAATTATAAGAAAATTGAATACTTTTATTTCATAAAATTCGGGGTCTTACAATTGTGATTGATTTTAATGGTTTGGTCACTTGAATTCGCATAATAGGCTGATTAGGAATATGAAAGCTAACAACCTTACGAAAATAATCAATTTTAGCATGATGAGTAGTTAACCAATCAATCCCTAGAATCACATCAAATGCAAGTATTTTCAATGAAATAAGATCGACAGGTAATGTGAGGGTACCGATTTGAACCAAACAAGACTTATAAACAGTGGATGTAATAAAGGTTTCTCCAAACGGAGTTTTCACAGATAAGTCAAAGTCTAATTTCTCCGGAGTCAAATTTAATCGTTGAGCGCAAGTAGGAGAAATAAAAGAATGGGTAGAACCGGTAACAAATAAGGTATAGACTTTGCTAGAGTTTATGATAAGCTTACCCGTGATGACCTCGTTCGGTTTTCTTGCTTTCTGGGAGGTCATAACAAATGCTCTCCCTTGAACTACTGGTTTTGACTTGTCTGGGACAGTATTTTGTGTTACCGTTCCAACTGGACTTGTCTTCGGTGCACGACAAAATCAGACTAGGTGACCTTCTCTTCCATAATTATAACACGCTTTGAATGGCATCGCGCAGTTTGGACTGATATGTCCCTCCCCTCCGCATTTGAAGCATATGATAGGTGGTTGTTCTCCTTCCTTATCAACGGGTGTTGGTGCTGACGTCTTTCCATCATTGTTGAATCTCCTCTTCTTGAAATGTTCACTTTTATTACCTTGGCCATGATTACCACCAAAGTGGTTACCATTTCTGGCATGTTGATTCCCTCCACGTTTGTTGTCACCGCTTGGATGAATGTTACCACTAGTATTTTCATTCTGCCGGCTGCTTTCTCTTGGTTGCGTTGACTCGTTATCGCGCTCCAATAACTGAGCCCTATTTACAACATCTGAATACAAACACAGTTTATGAGAAATAAGATATTGACGTATCTCCGGTTTCAAACCTCTTAAAAATATCCGTGTCATTCTTTCCTCATTATCAACTAAATGGGACGCAAACCGGGACAACTCGGCAAACTTAGCTTCGTACTGCGACACGGTCATATTATTCTGCTCCAACTTGATGAACTATACCTCCTTCATGTGACAAATACTTTCGAAAAAGTACTAGTCATTGAACAGTTCTTGAAATTTTTCCCAAGACATCTTCAATACGGCAGGTTGAGTACGCTTTACCGATTCCCACCAGTAATCTGCCTCTCCTCGCAACATAAAGGTGGCAAAGGGAACCTTTTGCTCATCGGCGCATCCCAAGACATCAAATATCTTGGTGATCTGCTTGATCCACGTTTCCGCCTTAAGTGGTTTTGGCTCTCCAATAAACTCTGGTGGTCCCAGCTCCTTGAACTGCTTAGCAGTGACCGTCCGAGAGTTTCCAGTATTTTCACCTACATTTTGGACAGGAGCCTCTCTCACCTGATGTTACATGAATTACATAAAATCTCTGAACATTCCATCATTCATCATTTGGTCAGTGTTATTGTTTGCATGAGGATTGTCGCCTTCTTGATGCACATTATCCTTATTATTGATATGTGGAACCTCAACGGTCTCCTGTGCTCCATTCCTATTCTCAACATTCTCGGATGTCATTTTCAGATACTGCCACAAAATAAAGGTTAATTGACATGTAAAATAATATTTCTATACTCTAACCGACCAATTAAATACCAAATAAACTTAGGTAGGTCATACTAGCGAAGGAATTCCCAGTCTCTCCCCTCCTAGTTCTAGTCTCACATCTTAGCCAGGGATCATATCCCTAAGCTTTGATACCAACTGTGACGCCCCCAAAATAGGTATACATCATCTATTCTGAGTCGCCAAATACATGGTACAGAATACAAATATAATCTTTAATAAATAACAAGAGAGCTGTGAATTTTAATACAATACTGTCTTCTAGACAATATCCACTCTCAAAATAAGTTCTCATTATATTTATTGTCACACTATTTAACAGAATAGTGAGGACTACTAATACTATCATCTGTACCGTCACTCCGTTCCCCGACTAGTCCCGGTTACGTTCTCATTTCTTGAAGAGAACAGTGAAAGAAAGGGTGAGCTCAACTAGCCCAGTAAGAAATATTATGACTAAGATAATGTAGAATAAATTATCGTTAGACTTCAACAGTGTTAAACTGATAAAATATAACAAACATCAAGTTTGACTGCAGCGGAACAAGCAATCCATTAAAAGAGTCAAGTAGAGAATAAAATCTACTATCTTTTATGATTTAAAAGGTTTTTAAACACTTTCATCGCTGGGACTCAGCTTAATAAATAATGCACATCATCCCTGCACTACGGCCAATGATATTCTTTAGTATCGCAACCACAAATTATCCATGCACTATGGGCCAAGGATATTCGTGTATTCATCAATGGTCATGATCATGCCAACAACTGTCTCTCAATGCACTACGGGCCAATGAGGACTTTTACCACATCATTTATAATATTACGGTCATGATTACACCGAATAATCCCTGGTCATAATCATACAAAGTCCATCTATGCACTACAGGCCACAGATGACTTTCAACAAAATATAAACATGAGGATGATGACAATGATATAAGAATTCAATAAAACAAGTTCAAGAATTAATTTATCCAGGAACTAATAACGTCCAAATTGTCAACATGATAATTCTTTGTAGAGTAAAATTTAAGAATGCTCAGAAGAATATTTTCATGAAAAGATACTGGATGAAACGCAAATATCAAGGATATTCCACTAATTTCATGGAGTATAGAAGCCAAAACTTTAACTAACTGAGTATAATAAAGAATGGAATAACAAAAGAAATCACCAGGCATGCGATAGACCGCATAGGCAGGTTATTCCAACAGAATAATAAATAATGGAACCAGGTCCAGCGTAAAACGTACAGACATGATATTCCAACAGAATAATAAAGACGGAACCAGGTCCGGCGTAAAACGCATAGACAGGATATTCCAACAGAATAATAAAGACGGAACCAGGTCCGGCATAAAACACACAGACAGGATATTCCAACAGAATAATAAAGACGGAACCAGGTTCGGCGTAAAACGCACAGACAGGATATTCCAACAAAATAATAAAGAATGGAATAACAGAAAAATTTCACCAAGTATAGGGTAGCCCGCGTATACCGGTTATTCCAACAGAATAATAAATAATGAAATAACAGAAGTTCTCTTCATGAATACAAAAGAAATAATACTCCTTACCTTAAGAAGAAGAGTACTGGATATGGGAGTAGTGAAGTAGTAGAATACTTTTCTTCTTTCTTTCTATAATTTCTCTCTAGAGTTTCAGTGAATTTGTAAGAAATAATGAAGGAATGAGCTTCTATTTATAGAAGAATGGACTGCATAGTAACTAATTCATGAACGGTCCATATTGATTTACTTTTAATCGGACGATCCATATTTAAAGCAAAATCTTTTAAATAAAATATAATATATTCTATTTATAATCTAATAAAACGAATAGCTTTATAAAAGTATTCTGTTTTATATAAAAAGATTTTACTATGCAAAATACTATGCAGACACTATGCAATACTATGCATAATAAAATATAATATATTCTATTTATAGAATAACTTTATAAAAGTATTCTGTTTTATATAAAAAGCTTTTCTGTTTTATTAGATTAATAATACTAATAAAACAAAACTGAGTGACTTATCACATAAGTATCAATAATCAATACCGTGTGCTACTATGCAACCACGCGTATTACTGTACTTTTAACACCGAGTGTTTCAACAGTTAACGGTAAAACTTCTGCCGTTTTTTATAAAGTATTTTTGTCGTTTTCTCAATCCGACAATAATTTCGTTGTGGGTCCACCAATGATTGTGCCGTTGTACGAATATTCCCTGTTAAAATGAATATTTCCCGACCAATCGAATATTATATAACAACTTGCGTACTTTACAAAATTTATAAATATTACACACAACTATAACATTATATCAAATTCATTTCATAATATTTAAAAATGATATTTATAGAAAACTCATCTTTATAAAAAAAAAATTGGGGTCTTACATTTATTTTTTTGCTTCTTTGACCATTTACTTATAGCTCTGACCTGTAGAAAATTTTAATTGGTATGCGACACAAGCCCAAAAATCTTTTCAGACAAAAGTCAAATTATCAAGAACATATGGTTCTCTAGTTGGCTAATAAGAAAGTGATGAAAAAGATAACACTTTTACAAGTAACCACATTTTCCTTTCAATTCCCGTACTCTTGGATTATTGATACACAATTGTCTCACATCCCTATTGGCAGCCTCAATCTCAATGTGAAAGAGAAGAATGCCTAAGCTGAAGACGTAGCTATCACATCAAACACATTAAACAAAAGATATTTAAAAAAAAACTAATCAAACACATCATCCAGCCATCTAATCAAACACACAAATCAAGTAAACCATATACCTTTCACCATTTAACAAAAGATATTTAAAAAAAACTGTAGCATTGCAAAAAGGTCCAATAAGCCTAAATATTCATCTCCGTTCCGCTATCACCTCATAGGAACCAAAGAGAATATATTCAACCACCATACAACATAACACTTATGACTTATTCATACAAAAATGAGGAGTAAGTTTGAGCTGTTATTCAAAGATTTCCTAAGCCCATCGAAAACCAAAATCAAAAGTATATTACTCAACAGACTTTGTAAAGCTTTGACGTATAGAATGTAAGCTACAATCAAGCATAACATAATTACTTCCTATTGCTGACAAGAATAATCAAATGAACCATATCATCAATGCATGTCTTGACATCTCTGTAGTATTAAGTTTTTTGTTTATGCATACTGACATGCACATAAATTGTCCATTATTATTTTCAAAGTCAAGATCATACGTCAAGCTACAAGTAAATTCCAAGTATTGGTAAATGTACTATTAACATCTCATTTAAGAATCAAGAATTCCACTCAAAATCACTTCTCAGCAGCTGATGTGCAAGAAGATAACAAACAGTTAGATCCAAAATTGCCCAAAATCCATTTCTACCAAGTCAGACTTACTTTAATTGCATTAGCTGTCAATCAAACAATCACAACATTACTTGAACCTTCATCACATGTTGGAGGTTCTCTTCATCCACAGCGTATAATAGCACAATCTTCTCACAATATTTTAAAATTTTAGTAGATACAAAATTATAATGAAAGAGAGAGTACAAAATGTTAATGTCCAATGGTTTTCATATGTAAAATTTGCCTTCATGGCAATGCAAGTATAAGTGTCAAGTGGCACACTAGACAGTATCAAACTGTTGAGTAACATTTATAAAAGTACCGAGAACAATACCTTAAGTCGTCGTCTAACAAAAATGAACTGCTGACCGAATTGTTCGAGTCTTCTGTCATCATAACTCTCATGCTTGAAATAACCTATATAAATCAAGAAATAAATTCAAAATGAATTTAGGACAAGGAATACATCTGTATTTAGGAACAGGGGTAAACAAGTTGGTCAGTTTCAAAGGAAGCTCTATGTGCCCATAAATCAGCACAAGTCGTGGCTATACTAAAACTTACGTCTGAAGACACACTACGGGTGCCATATTTGTCGTCCCAGTACATTGTGCTGATTCTGTATAATTGATGTATGCTAAGTACCTGAAGCAACAATAAGCAAAAAAGTGAAACATGGTAAAGACGAAGCAAATAGAAAAAGAGGTAGCTACAATAAAAAGAACAAACAATTGAAAAACAAAAGCTACTCACAGGACAAAGTTCATTCATTATCTCATTTAAGGTCTTCAACTGCTAACACATCTCCAGGAATATCTGACCCAATTAAATCAAGCATGAGCTTGAACATAACCGGATTGCAAGTAGGAAAGAATAGATTCCTTCTGACTAGCACATATATGCTTTCCGAAAAAATATCATGTGCTTTTTATTTTTCACTTTGAATCACCAACCATTTTCCAGCTCATGCACAAGATTAAGAGCCATAGATGTCAACATCTAGCCCTAAATGGCACAAAGAAATAAAGAAACACAGGATTACATGAATTCTTAGAGTAAGGTACATAAAAAAATCACAGTGCAAGCACTAGCTTTGATATCTGAAGAAAACATAAACACTGTAACTAGGTGGAACTGTAAAGAGCACAGTTCAGAATTTTGCAATGGCATTCATAGTCATTCATAGCTATTTTTTGATTAAGAGAGTCATAGTTATCAGACTTATCAAAAAATAAATTAAGTCATAGCCATCAGTTTAGAAATGGAAGCATAAGCATTTCCATATACAGTACAATCTCTAGCAGGTCACCAAGGATTTTTTATTATTAACAGAATATTAAATATTTATTCTTAAAAGTGAGCAGAGGGTTAATAAGAAAATTATATTATGAAGCCTCCAACTTGATAGTTCTTTTAAAGGGAGGTGAAAACAAACATGTTGGGCCAAAGATCATGATTTAAATAGGGAAGTCATAGGCTAACAGAAAGGATTGTCCCGTATTTATAATAACCCATTCTTTTTCGCCTTCGAATTTTAAACTTCGTATACTAATATTCTCTACAAGAACATAACAAGCAAATGACTACAGTATATGTAGAAACATATTCAGTTAATCCCCCATCTTATTTTAGTTATCTCCACTGAAATATCACACATTTAATAAAGGAATGAGAGATGTTTTAAAAGTGTAATATAAGAGTGTCATTCAAAAATAGAAAATTGAGAAAGTCTGGTGTTTCTAAAAAACAAAAATGGCACAGAGGCAGTATACAACAACATGCTGTAATATGCAGTTTCATCATACCTATGTCGGTTAGTAGTCTCAGAAAAAGCCTCCTGCGGACAAATTCCCATTTCATGTGTATATGATTGTTTAAAAAACCAGATTCTCTAACTTCATGAGGAATACAGTACCAACACTTCATCTTATTACAAACACTTAAGACACTATTTCTAGAATTATCCACAAAATGTTTGCTTTCTGAGTGTTGACTAAGTGAATCAGGGCAAGCAAACACATTCTTGCAAATAACATTGAACATAGCAAAATATGAAAAACTGATTTTTTTTGTAAAACAAATCCATAAGAAAAACTAATTTTTTTTTTCCAAAACAACAATAAAATCAAAATAATCAAACTAGGGATTGGGGAACAGATGATATGCAAATAACATTGAACATAGCAATTAACCTAAACAATAAATCGATATATTTGGCTTCTGTTAACGCCAAGATCTTCTCCCACGTCCCAATCACGTAAGACGCTCTGATCCTGCACAGTTCAACAAGTCAACACCAAAAGCTTGACGGCCTGACCGTCGGGGGATAGCTCCGGCGTGAGAGTCAGTACAGGCGATCACAAGGTTAACAATGGAGGAAAAATGATGAATAGTGTCTGAGTGTGTATCAAAATGATAATGTTGTGTGTAGTGTTATGTTACCTCTTTTCCTTTTGTTATCTTTTCCCCATACGTTCCCCAGACCCGGTTTACTGTGCCACCCACTACCTCCTGACACCTCCTCCCATCTCCGGTCCTCTCAGCCGAAAGTGTGTAGCTTATTTTCCTACCTGCTACCACTGTTATCTCCCGCCGGCAATCGGAGTCCCATCCTCATTAATGCCATGCAGACAGGTGGCAGACGTAATAGTCAACTACTGCTTTTGTGATGATTATCGGTCAAAGATAAGATAAGTAATACCTTACGTAATGGATCAACCCCGTGACTAAGCCCAATATTATAGTCAAGTAACGAGGCCCAAGTTGTTTGACCCAATATGGTAAAGGTGATATAATTCAGAAGACAAGCCCATCCGGCCTGGCCTAGTAGGAAAAGTATTCTGGCCCAACATTGCCCCCCAGTCTTTTATTAAACAGGATGTTTAGTGGAAGACTGACTGTAAATAGCGCGAGTCCACAGGACGAAAGGGCCCATTAAGCGCCGGCCCACCTTGGATAACCCACCAAAGCCAAAATCGGACGTTACCCTTTCCTCTCCCACATCATTATCCCCAATTAATGCGCCGCCCTCGGCTCTCGTGCAAATTTTGAAAAAATCACTCGCTATAAAAGCCGCTGCCCATTCTCCTTGGAGGGTTCCCTGCTATTTCGAATTCATACGAGCCTATTGTCTTTTCCTCCTCAAATTTCTTCATTTTCTCTGCAAATTCTCAACAATGGCATCCCAGAACCCCGATACAAGCTCTCCCCTTCGTGTCACCCCCATCTCCACCGTGACCCCTCACTCAAATCCTGACAAAGAGGTTCCGGGCTCAAACCCCCAAATCGGTGCCGTGAGTAAGGAAGCTCCGCCCATGGAATCACTTCCCAACCCATCTGATTTTTTCCAAAACGAGGAAGACTTTCCTCATGCCAACACCCCTTCCACCGTCAATGAAGCTGAGCTCTGCAACATTAGAGCTCGCTATCAAATACCGGATACGGATAGCGGCCCCTCACGAAAGGATGTACCAGCGTCCCGACGGCTGGATCGCCGTTCCGGCAACTTTTCTGGAGAAGGGGGTGAGGTTCCCCCTTCACGCCTTCCTGATCACCCTCCTAGGGTTTGTTGGGGTGGGGTTCGCCCAATTGGTGCCGAACTCGTACATCCATATACTGGCTTACATAGCCTTCTGCTACGAGATAGGAGTTCCTCCTGCTGTGGATTCCTTCTTTACCCTCTTCTCGGTGGGGAAATCTCGGGAGAAAGGCTTCAAGGTGCTAAGTAAGATAGCCCCTAAGCCCAATGCCAGAATCGAGAAGCGGTCTCTAATGGACACTCCTTCGAGCAACCGAGGATGGCATAATAAATGGTTCTTCGTCAACGGGCCCGAAATCTCCTCTGTCCCTGACTGGACCACTTCTGATCGCGTCTCTGCAGACTTCGGAGATATATCCGAGGAGCGTATAAGAGAAATGACGCGCATCATAGAGAAGATACCCCAGAAGGAGTGGAGCTTCGGCCTCTTGGGCAAACAAGCCTGGTTGTATGACCACAAGTTGTCTCTCATTAAGCCGACTTCGATCGATCGGAAGGACTTGGATAGGTACCTTTCTGGCAAGCCTTCATCCCCTTCCACCGAAGTTCCTCAAGAAGAGTTTCCAGCCTCGGAGGCCCAGGATGCAGAAGTCTTCCGCAGATCAGAGCCTGCTGAGGAGCCTAGCCGACCTCGACAGAAGAAGAGGGCGGTTCGGAAAGTCCGGTCAAATCCTCAAGGAACTCAATCAACTTCTACAGCGAGTTTGATTGACTTGCCTGCGTCCGAGCGAATGCAAGCTCTCCGGATTAAGAAGAGGAAGACCAACGTAACTCCTCTGTCTGCCGATGAGCTTCGAGTTCCTCGTCCTGCTGCAGTTGAGCCTCCCCCCGTCATTCCCGTGGAGATCCACGTTTCAGAAGATGAGCTCGAAAACCTGAACGAGTCTCCTCTTCTGTCTCGTAAAAGGAAGCAGCCTTCCGAGGATCAACCAGCACCGCCCTCCGAACCATCAGTGCCTTCTCCGCCGAGACCCTCTTCCTCCGCCTCCCGGCGAGAAGCTGCATCTTCTCCTACTGTATGGCCGGATTTTAACGAGAACTTTCCCTTTCAGCTGTTCGACTCCTTTGTTCGGGAGACCGATGACCATCGGTTCGGAAACAGCTCGATCAGGGATTTGATCGAAGAGGGAATGAGTTACCAGGCTAAGGTGAGTTGGTTCAATTAAAATATTTAGGAATCATCTGTTTCTTCTACTAACTCATTTTAAATGTCTGCAGGCAAATGCTGTCTTCGGGAGACTTCTTCCCCGATATAGAGAGTCTGAAGCCGAAGAAGATGCGGCCAGGCGAGAGATGGCTACTATGACTTCTACTCTGGAGAGGGAGAGAAGGGCTCATGGTATCACTATCTTCAATAAAGAATGCCTTCAGAAGGACTTAAATAAGTTGAAAGAACAGCTGGAGACATCCGAGGCCACCCACCAGCTGACCGTTACTACGAACATAGACCTGGTTCGTCGGAATGAGGTTCTTGTTGGGAAGAACGAGACGATGGTGAAGACCAATAAGAGCTTGGCTATACAAGTACACGACCTTGAGGCCAGGGATCTGAGACATCTGAAGGAGCGGGCAAAACTCGAAGAGGAGCTCCGCGAACTTCGGGCTCTGAGAGACTTGGGTCCTCCTCTAACCGGAGATCTTCGGAGGGAAATTCAACAAGAATACCGGGAGTCTGCCGAGTTGAACGAGGAGGTCATCCAAATGTTCTCGGATGGGTATGACGAATGCCGAAGCAAAGACAAGGCAAGACTCGTCGCTGCCAAGGTTGACCCGACCATCCTGGACTCTTCGGAAGGCGAAGCCGACCCGTAAAGATGATTCTCTTTTCCCTTAGCTGTTAGGATTTCTGTAAAGCCTCTATTTTGTAAACAGCATTATGTAAATAAAATATCAGCATTATTCTTTATGACTTCGGTGTATTTACTGTTTACCAACACTTCAAGCTCCTTTGCGGATTTAACTTAAACTGTTAATTAACAACTAGGCAAGTCGTATAACAGATAAGATGAAAACAAAGAACGGGGTATTCCGAACTCAACACTTAGAAAAATTTATGCAATAATAACAAAGTAAAAGAATACTTATTCGTTACCAAAGTGTGAGGTATATGCCGTGATGGGCCGGACGAAGTCTGAATGACGACGCTTGCCTACCCCGAAGGGCCTGACAAGGTCTTTAGGATCGCTGCCGATGAGGCTACCATCGAATGGTCAGCGAGTCCACCCAAACCTCCTTACACCGATGACGTTCGCCTACCACGAAGGGCCTGACGAAGCCATAAGGACCACCTGCCGATGAGGCTACCATCGAATGGTCAGCGAGTCCACCCAAACCTCCTTACACCGATGACGTTCGCCTACCACGAAGGGCCTGACGAAGCCATAAGGACCACCTGCCGATGAGGCTACCATCGAATGGTCAGCGAGTCCACCCAAACCTCCTTACACCGATGACGTTCGCCTACCACGAAGGGCCTGACGAAGCCATAAGGACCACCTGCCGATGAGGCTACCATCGAATGGTCAACGAGTCCACCCAAACCTCCTTACTCCGATGACGTTCGCCTACCACGAAGGGCCTGACGAAGCCATAAGGACCACCTGCCGATGAGGCTACCATCGAATGGTCAACGAGTCCACCCAAACCTCCTTACTCTACTGTGACCTTAGGATAAATGTGAAGATCAGTTGTGAAAAAAGTGACTTTTTATTGATGATGAACGGTTATGTACAGACTCCCAGTGGACTGACTTAGTTTCTATTGAAAGTACTTTCGGAGCCTGCCTGCGTGCCACGTGTTCTTAATTTCGGATCCATCCATAGCTTTCAGTCGATACGTCCCGGGCTTTGGTACTTCGGCCACTTCATACGGTCCTTCCCAGTTCGGCATCAACTTCCCGGTGTTCTGAGGCGTAGATGCTTCGGCCTCTCTGAGAACGAGGTCTCCCACCTCAAATCTTCGGAGCTTTACCCCTTTGTTGTAATGCTTGGCAACTCTCCTTTGGTAGGCTACAAGTTTAATCAAAGCCACTTCTCTGACTTCTTCCAACAGGTCCAAGTTGGCCTTTAGTCCTTCGTCATTGTAGATTTTCCTGAACTGACTAACTCGAAGACTTGGAGATCCGATCTCAACTGGGACCAGGGCATCAGTGCCGTAGGCCAGTCTGAAAGGCGAGTCTCCTGTTGTTGTCCTCGGTGTAGTCCTGTAAGCCCACAATACGCTGAACAGCTCCTCCGGCCATCTTCCTTTGGCTTCGTCCAATCTGCGCTTGATCCCGTTTAGAAGTGTTTTGTTAGTCACCTCGACCTGCCCATTTGACTGTGGATGAGCCACTGAAGTCTTCCTGTGCTGGACTCCCAGTTCCTTCAAAAAGCCTTCAAATTTTGATCCCACAAACTGGCGTCCGTTGTTGATATCACCACTTGAGGGATCCCGAAGCGAAACACTACGGATTCTTTCATAAATTTCAGACACTCCTGTTCCGTTATCAACCGAAGTGGTTTCGCCTCGACCCATTTGGTCATATAATCGATGGCGACGATGACGAAACTAACCTGCCCTTTAGCCTTCGGTAACGGACCCAATATATCAACCCCCCAGACAGCGAAGGGTATAGGAGATAGAATCGAATATAGCTCTTCCGGTGGCTGATGTGGGATCGGACTGTTGAGCTGGCACTTCTCGCATTTCTTGACGTATTCAGTTGCTTCCTTGAAGATCGTTGGCCAGTAGTATCCTTGCCGGAGAACTTTGTATGCCAGCGACTTGGCAGCCATATGGTCGCCGCAGATGCCCTCGTGAACCTCCCGAAGAGCATAATCAGCTTCGGATGGAGTCAAACACTTTAGCAGCGGAGACGAGAAGGCCCTTCGGAATAGATCCCCATCTATCAGAACGAAATTAGCACTCTTGTACTTGATTTTCTTGGCTAGCATCTGATCTGAAGGTAGAACGTCGTCTGCTAAATATTCCAGGTATGGGGTCAGCCAACAGTTGGTTCGATCAACACACATTACCGATTCATGATGAACACTAGGATGTTGCAGAATTTCCAAGTATACTGATCCATCAAAAACGTTAACATCCGTAGTGGCTAATTTGGAGAGTGCATCGGCGATGGAATTTCCATCACGTTCGACCCCCTGGAATTCGTAGAACTGGAAATACTGAAGCCGTTCTTTCAATTCCGCCAAGTACTTAATCATTCGATGACCTCGGGCTTCATATTCCCCAGAGACTTGTTTAACGACTAACTGAGAGTCGCTAAAGATAACTATTCTTTGCACTTCAAGACTCTTAGCTAGTCGTAAACCCGCCAACACTGCTTCGTACTCTGCCTCGTTGTTCGTTGCTTTAAACTGAAATCTGATGGCCTGTTGCACCTTGAATCCCTCCGGACTAGTCAGAATAATCCCTGCTCCGCTGACGTCTACGGTAGAGGACCCATCTGCATACAGCGTCCACGAACCCTGTTTCTGCTGAAGAGCCGCCACTATGCTGTCAGATCCTCCAGCTTCTGCTACATCCTCATCAGCTTCAGAAAACGAACACTCGACCACAAAATCAGCCAAGGCCTGCCCCTTGATGGCAGTTCGAGGATGATATTCAACGAAGAACTGAGATAGCTCCATCGTCCACGCAGCTAATCTCCCCGATACCTCAGGTTTGCCCATAATTTTCTTCAACGGCTGATCTTGTTTCGGCATCCCGAAGGACATGGCTTACATAATAAACCGGGTGCTGCTTACCCCCAACCTCGCGCACCAAAACTGCTCCTACTGCCAACGAACTAGCTGCTAAGTACAAATATAAGGGCTCAGCAGGAGCGGGCTTCACCAACAGAGGCGCCGAAGATAAGTAGGACTTGATGCTCTGGAAGGCGTCTTCGCATTCCAAAGTCCATTGGAACGTCTTGGCATTCTTCGGCCCTTTCAACGTGTCAAAAAATGGCAAACACCTTTCTGCCGATTTGGACATAAACCTCCTCAAAGCTGCAATCCTTCCAGTCAGACGCTGAACGTCTTTAAACGACTGAGGAGTCTTCATGTCCAAAATCGCTTTAATCTTTTCTGGATTGGCTTCAATTCCCCTCTGACTGACCAGGTAACCCAGAAATTTGCCAGCCCCTAATCCGAAGGTGCACTTGGTAGGATTCAGTCGCAAATTGTGGTGACGGACTGTCTGAAAGCATTCCTCCAGGTCATCCAGATGTTTGTGCACCAATATGCTTTTAACGATCATGTCATCCACATATACCTCCATATTTTTGCCCAACTGACGCCTGAAGACAAAGTTCATCATCCTCTGGTAAGTGGCTCCGGCGTTGATGAGGCCGAAGGTCATTTTCTTGTAGGCGTATACCGACCGATGCGTAATAAATGCCGTCTTTGGTATATCCTCTTTACACATGGAGATTTGATGATAACCAGAGAATGCATCCATGAAGCTTAACAAGGCATACCCCGAAGTTGCATCGATGAGCTGGTCAATATGGGGTAATAGATAGAAGTCTTTCGGACAAGCTTTATTCAGATCTGTGTAGTCAATGCAGACCCGCCATTTCCCGTTCTGCTTCTGGACCAGTACCACGTTTGCCATCCATTGCGGATAATCGATCTCGAAGATGAAGTCAGCAGCCAGCAGCTTCGCAATCTCTTCATCGATGATCCTCTGGCGCTCGGGCGCGAAGATCCTCCTCTTTTGCCGAACCGGCTTCTTCGACGGATCTACCTCTAGCCGATGCTCAGCAATATCCCTGCTCACTCCCGGCATGTCCTGAGGCTCCCAGGCGAAGATGTCAACATAGCACTGTAGGAGTTCAATGAGGTTCTTTCTGAGAGGTTCTGGTAGACCTGAACCTATTTTCACTGTCTTGTTAGCTTTGCCCGGGATGAGTTCAATCTCCTCTGTCTCTTCGGCTGGCACGACCAATGGTTCTGAGCTGCTTTCCGTGAAAGGCTTAATCTCTATCTCTATCGCCATAGCCTGTTTTTGCTTCGATACTCCTACTCCCGAAGTGATCACGGCATTTCTATAACACCTTCTGGCCAGATCCAGATCTCCTTTTACCTCCCCAACACCATGAGCCGTAGGAAATTTGATTTTGAAATGAGGGATAGAGGTTATAGCTTGTAAAGCAATCAAAGTGGGTCTCCCCAAAATAGCATTATAAGCAGAATCTACATTCACTATGTAAAATTTGCAAGTGATTTCTACCTGTTGGGGGGCTGTTCCGAAGATAACTGGCAGCTCAATGGTTCCAGCCACTTTGACCGGATCGTTACTGAAGCCGTATAAAGGGGCCTCCTGCCCGATCTCCATCTTCTGCCCATCAAGATGCATCCTCTGATAAGCATGAGCATATAGGATATCCACAGAAGACCCGTTGTCGATCATCATGCGTTTCATGTCCACCGAACCCACTTGTGCTGTCACGACCAATGATCCCTCATGTGGTTCGATGGTTTCCGAAGGGTAATCCTCATCGGTAAAGGAAATTACATTACCCGGGAAGGGTCTGTCAGGCTTCGGGTGAGTACCCGCTACCGACATTACCGAATCCAGATAGCCTCGGCGCTTCTTCCCAACAAGCTTACCTGAAGTGCCCCCAATGATGACATCAATTACTTGCCTTGCGGGCTGTTCGGGAGCAGGGAACACTGGTTGAATTGGTTGGGCTGCCTGAACGGGTCCCTGATTCTGCTGCCGGCTCGCTCGGGCGGCCACATAATGAACTAACGCCCCGTCCTGCACCTTCCTCTCGATAAAATCTTTCAGGCTCGCACAGTCGTTCGTATCGTGACCCGAGGCTTGATGATAGTCACAATACTTGCGAGAATTCCCTTTTCCGGGCTTAAAGTTATCTCGAGGTGGCTCGAAAATAGGTTGATTCTTGATCTGCTCCAAGATAACAGCCCTGTCGGCGTTGAGCGCGGTATATGTCCTGTTTACTCTCTGAGAGGGGGCGGACAAGCGTTCTCCACCTTGCCTCCAATTATTACTGTATTTCTTTGATTTGCCGTCGCGACGGCCTCTATCTCCTTCATTTCTACCCTGGTCACCCTCTGCTCTGTCCTGATCTGTCTCTTTAAATCGCTCTGAAGAGGGACGTTTGAGGCTATTCATGGCCTCTTCTACCACAATATAGCCTTCTGCTTTGTCGAAGGCTTCGGCGAGACTCTTCGGGTGGTGAAACATCAACTTCTTCACCAACTTTTTCGATTTGACCAGATCTAATCCGTTCTGAAACAGTCCCACAGCCTGTAGATCGTTCAGCTCTGTTACTTGGCCGACTGCTTCACGGAATCGCTTCACATATTGGCCCAAAGACTCATTCGAGAACTGCCGAACTTGAGCCAATGATCCAGTTGGTTTCCCTCTTCTTCTGTTGCTCCCGAAGCGGGCGTGGAACTGACTGCACATATCCGCCCAGGATGAGATCGAATCTGAAGGCAAAGTCCCCATCCACTGTCTGGCATCCTTTCGGAGTGTCGTGACAAAAGTATGACACTTAGCAGCATCGCTAAAGTCATAATAATCCATCAGTCGGTCGAACGCCTGACTGTGGTCGTAAGGATCCCCCGATCCGTCATAGCTTTCAATGTGAGGCAACCTCTTGGTGGGGTCAGCCTTTTCTCTCAGAATCTCCGCGGAAAAAGGGGATGCCTTCTTTCCCGAAGTCTCCTTCACTTTCTGCACCTCGGCAAGCTGCCTCCGAAGCTCCTTCACTTCCTTCACTAGATAATCCACGCCCTCGGGTTGGGACGATGCTTCTTTTTCCGGTGACCCTTCCCTCTTCTGGGTGGACCGGTGCTTTACAATAGAATCCCCAACTTTCGAGGGGGTCTTCTGAGGATGACGGTCCCCAGAGCGTCGTGCCCTCGGTGGATTTTCGGGTGTATGGCCTCTCGATCTGCTTCGTCTCGGTGTCCGGCTGCTGCGGTGGGAGTGCGCAACAACGAGCGCCCCCTTAGTATTCTCCGGAGTATGTTCTCTGGATCGACCTCTTCGTTCGCTTCGACTCAGCTCCTTATAACCGACAGGGAGATGTGTCCTCTTCGATCTTTGAGGAGTAGGGCTCCTGGATCTTCTTCTTTCCCGAGGTCGATCCTGATTTTCACGCTCGGAACGAGCAGGCTCCTTTCCGCTCCGATGCCCCCGTTCTTCAGACTGGACATAGCTGGAGGCTTCGTCTCTTAATTCTGCCATTCGGGTCATCTGCTCAGCTATATCCCGCCGTTGCTTCACAAGCGCCTCCATTGCCCTATCAGCTTCATCTGCCATCTTAGCCAAGCGGGCAGCCTTTTCGTCCTGGTTGTCCCGGTATCGAGCGCTAGGCGAGGCGCCTTCTACTCGTTTCCGGCCATGACCGGCCCCTTTCTCTGCTGTAAAAATTAGATGCCGCTTGGCTTTGTTCACAGCTCTCGGACGAGAATCTCTATGCGATCGTTTGGACGCCGTGCTGGCATGAACACTTAATGCAGGCCCCAAACGGTCCTTCACAGATACTCGCGGTACCGATTCACTGGCAGCCCTCGGCTGCCCCTCAGGTGTAGGTGTTCTACTCTTCCCCATAAAATTCGACGTAGAACGACCACAATGTGTGATTGAAAAATACTCAGGACACTAGAAAAAGCCCTCCTTCTAGCGCCAATGTTAACGCCAAGATCTTCTCCCACGTCCCAATCACGTAAGACGCTCTGATCCTGCACAGTTCAACAAGTCAACACCAAAAGCTTGACGGCCTGACCGTCGGGGGATAGCTCCGGCGTGAGAGTCAGTACAGGCGATCACAAGGTTAACAATGGAGGAAAAATGATGAATAGTGTCTGAGTGTGTATCAAAATGATAATGTTGTGTGTAGTGTTATGTTACCTCTTTTCCTTTTGTTATCTTTTCCCCATACGTTCCCCAGACCCGGTTTACTGTGCCACCCACTACCTCCTGACACCTCCTCCCATCTCCGGTCCTCTCAGCCGAAAGTGTGTAGCTTATTTTCCTACCTGCTACCACTGTTATCTCCCGCCGGCAATCGGAGTCCCATCCTCATTAATGCCATGCAGACAGGTGGCAGACGTAACAGTCAACTACTGCTTTTGTGATGATTATCGGTCAAAGATAAGATAAGTAATACCTTACGTAATGGATCAACCCCGTGACTAAGCCCAATATTATAGTCAAGTAACGAGGCCCAAGTTGTTTGACCCAATATGGTAAAGGTGATATAATTCAGAAGACAAGCCCATCCGGCCTGGCCTAGTAGGAAAAGTATTCTGGCCCAACATTGAATGTTAACGCCAAGATCTTCTCCCACGTCCCAATCATGTAAGACGCTCTGATCCTGCACAGTTCAACAAGTCAACACCAAAAGCTTGACGGCCTGACCGTCGGGGGATAGCTCCGGCGTGAGAGTCAGTACAGGCGATCACAAGGTTAACAATGGAGGAAAAATGATGAATAGTGTCTGAGTGTGTATCAAAATGATAATGTTGTGTGTAGTGTTATGTTACCTCTTTTCCTTTTGTTGTCTTTTCCCCATACGTTCCCCAGACCCGGTTTACTGTGCCACCCACTACCTCCTGACACCTCCTCCCATCTCCGGTCCTCTCAGCCGAAAGTGTGTAGCTTATTTTCCTACCTGCTACCACTGTTATCTCCCGCGGCAATCGGAGTCCCATCCTCATTAATGCCATGCAGACAGGTGGCAGACGTAACAGTCAACTACTGTTTTTGTGATGATTATCGGTCAAAGATAAGATAAGTAATACCTTACGTAATGGATCAACCCCGTGACTAAGCCCAATATTATAGTCAAGTAACGAGGCCCAAGTTGTTTGACCCAATATGGTAAAGGTGATATAATTCAGAAGACAAGCCCATCCGGCCTGGCCTAGTAGGAAAAGTATTCTGGCCCAACAGCTTCCATGCACAGTCAATACAGTCACGTAGTGAACCAGAAAAATAGGGAGAAATGGGAAATCACCTACAGCTATACGAGTCACTAACGGAGGGCTACTTTTGAAACCAGAGGATCGAGAAGGCGACCAGATCGTGTGAGAAGGCGACCAGAGGATCGATCTTGTGAGAGAGGAAAGAGATGGCTAATTTAACTGAGAACGGGTGAAAAGCAGAGAAGAGGAAAGGAAAGAATGGGTTCATACGACCTTTGTAATCAGAGGAGCAGAGGAGATGAAAGAAAAGAATACGGGTTCAAATCAAAAAACGGGTTCATACGACCTTGTAATTTTCTCAAAAAATTGATTTGGGGTGACCTTTGTAATTGGGGGAAATCACTAGGAGGGATTTGTACGCACCAAACTAACCCCCAAAAATGATTTGTACCGACGGCCAGAGTAGGACCCTCGGAATAAATTAATATTAAAGTCCTATACCAACGGTCACACCATGACCGTAGCTATTGACACACTATAGCGACAGTTCCGCCCTGACCGTCGCTATAGGGCGTCGCCTTTTCTTAATTTTTTTAGTAGTGTTTGAACGAGCCAATTCGGACATAAAACGAATAAGTTATGAGCTCGGGAATTTCACAGAATAAGAAAACTGTCAAAACTATTTGAGGCTTAGAGTCGGCGCCGCAGCACCACCCCAAGCTTTAATCACTCGTGCCACAGCGCCGGGTCGAGGGCATGGACACTGCAGAGTCGAGCTACAGCGCCACTCTTGCATAGGAGTCTCGCGCCGCAACGCCGAGACATGAGGTTTGCTACTGTTAGTTGGCGCCGCAGCGCCAATGGTAGGCATAAGGCCGGCGCCGCAGCGCCGAGTCAGGGGAAGAGTTGGACTAGTTAGGTTTTGAACTCAAATGTTATAAGATCTTATGAGGCAAGTGTATATACTTAGTATACATGATAAGACCAATCCTATGTCACATCTATGGTGATGACCTTAGGAATTTAACGTAAGTTATTGATAATAAAACGATGAACGTTAATAAGCCGTAAGGGCGGATAAATACTTAAAATGAGTTTTATTAATGAAATAAATTCGGTTAAGTTATAGAAGAGAAAGAAGTTGGTAGAAACAATGTGATTAGATTGTTTAGTAGCTAATTATAGTGTGCTATGTGAATATATCATGTAGATACTGTAAAGACTAAGAACTGTTGAATATTAATTTAAAGACGCTTGAAGGCAAGTTTTCTTAACACTTGTCTAACCTCCGTGTTAGCCAAGTTTTCTGTGATTCATGATATGAGATGCATGAATTATTTTAACGAAAGGGTCGATGCCAGATTTAACTCGGCTAGACTAATCTTAAAGAGTTGATTGATTTATTTACAATTCTTTCAATTTAGAATTGTTAACGCTATCCTACGCCAATTATTTGGTACGGATTCAAGGTAAGCCTGAGTATGAATAAATAAATGTATTTTACATCGATTATTCGATGGGCACGCGAGGTTGCCAAAACTTAAACATGAATACGTTTAACGGATGAATGTTAATCAACATAGAGTACTATATGTTGATCACCTAAAAGTGCTCGTAAGATATATCGAACTTACGGTCTTAGTGCCGGGTTGTCCTTTTTCATGAATGAAAACAAAAAAAGAATGTTCATGGTCTTGTGACCTACTCTGAATTCCTAAGTTCCTATAAGTACTTCGGAATTATTTATGAGAAAGAAAAGTGCTATACAATGTTTCATAGTATGTACTTCATAGCTATTTGTTCAGTTATTAAAGAATAATCATATGATTCTCGATGTGGTATTTATATTATACATTGTTAGACTTGCTGAGCTAGTTATACTCACTTCTTGCTTGAATTATATGATTGCAGCTAAGGCCGAACGAACTGAGAGTTCTAAGAGAGATAAAGGCAAGGCTAAGATGGATAATTAGTTATCCTGTAATAGACTAGTATGTTTGTATGTATTATACTTATGAACACTAAAGAATGTATTCGGTTTCAGAACCTGGGAATGGATTTATTATGATTGTAATAAGAATGTAGTTAATACACTCATTTTGACGTTGTTTCAATGGAATGAATGTATAGTTAGTAGTACCGTATAACACCATCTGTCGGGTTGGAAGATACCTGGATTTGGGGGCGTCACAAGTTGGTATCAAAGCATTAGGTTATAAAACTTAAGGGGGGAAGATCCTTAGGCTAATAACATTGTTAGTAGATGAGAAGTAGAAGCGAATGAACTCTAGTAGAACGAGTTAAACAAGTATTGAGGAAACTCAGTACAGAAAGATTTAAAAGATGAAAAGTAACCCTAAATACATTAAATGTGATTTGTGCCTATATTATTATGTATTATGTACTAATCAACATGTTATGTGTTATTGTAGATGTCCATCGATAGCTAGATGTATAGGGATATACACGTAGTGAGCGAAGAATCAGTGAACAGAATAGAGCGTGTACCAGTGCCAATAGCGGCAGTACCAGTGATAAATTTAGAAGAGTCCGAGCCTGAGGAGGACTATTCAGAGGGGGAGATGGGATTGGCATCATACCTTGATATGATGATCGATGTAGAGGATGATATGGAGGTAACATCGGTTAATACGGTGATGCCTGCACTAGAGCCAACACATCTGGATACAATGAGGGCATTGTATCTATCGGTGCTTGACCGTAACGTACAACTGAACAATATTGTGCAGAACCAGAAAGAGGAGATTAGTGATCTCCATGAGGCTAAGGAGTCTAGAGAAGCAAATTTTGAGATTGAGCATGATGAGAAGGTGCTAATGAAGGATGAGACCACAGAGTATAAGAAGGAGGCCGTAGAGCTTCGTAGAGAACTGGGGTTGAGGGACCAGAAAATAGCACGGATGTCTTACATCCACGAGAGTGCTCATGAGGATTTCAAGCTAAAGATTGCTTGTTATTCCATTGAGTCGGGACAAACTCGACATACTATAAGTCGGGATATTGTGTCGATTCTGGAGAATTAGAAGCACGAGAATGTTGTTATGCAGTATTAGAACTTAGAAGTTTAGAGCGGTAAATACTTTTGTGTTGTGACGTAAAGCCTTTTTTTGTATAATTAAAGGGTAATCTTTTTGTAAATCCCAACTTTTGTGAACTTCAATTGCGGGATAGAAATGTAATAGCTTTTGGCTATAGAAAACAAATTGTAAATAGTTTCAACTATGAAGAAGCATATGAATATAATGAAGTTTTTATTAAATGTGTTTTATTCTGTATGAGTTATTGTTTGGCGAATAATAACTAAGTAAGCAAATAAGTAATAATGAAACTTTATTTATTTAATCAGAAAATGTCGTCAAGAAGGAGACAACGTAATCAGGAGGCTGAGTCCCATAACGATAATCAGGGGGGTCAAAATAACCTTATGCAGGAGTTTGTTAATTTATTAACGGCTGCATTTAACCAAACCGGGGGTAGAGCTCCCGCAGTACCTAAGGTAGCCAAAATGACTACCTTTAAAGAATTTAAAAGTGTAGGTCCGCTTGAGTTCAAGGGAACCACGAACCCGATAGAAGCCCAGACATGGGTAAAAAAAATAGAAAAGGCGTTTGTTATTACAAACGTGGGTGAGGCGCAAAAGACTTTTTTTGCGACTTACATGATGAAAGGGGAAGCCAACTTTTGGTAGGAGGCTCATCAGGGTGGGGCTAGAACTGAGGCTGTTACATGGGAACAATTTAAGAAGATTTTCTTCGAGAACTACTTCCCTACTAGCATGCAAAGGAGAATGGAGATTAAGTTCCTATAACTTAAACAAGGGGACAAGACGGTTCCCCAATATGCGACCAAATTCAATGAATTGGCAAAGTTCGCTCCACACCAAGTGGACACTGATGAGAGGAAGGCTCATAGGTTTGGGCAGGAATTGAAACCCTAGCTCTATAGTAAGATTTATGTGTTCCAGAGTGCTTCTTATGGGACCATTCTGGAGAAGACAATCATTGCGGAGGGTGGTAGTAAGGCGTTGACCTAATACCACAAAGAGAGGAAGAATAAAGGAAAAAGAGAGGGAGGATCCAAGGCGGAGGGAGCCAGTGGAAGTGGCAATATGCCAAAGAGGAAGAGTTTTAACTCCGGGAATAATGGAGTGAAACAAGGGGATCCTAAGCGTAGGATTGAGGCATGCAAGACTTGCGGAAAGACTCATCTAGAAGTCTGTATGAAGGGGAAGTCAGTTTGTTACAACTGTGGGCAGGAGGGGCATATATCACCCAATTGTTCTAATCCTAAGAAGAACCAGGGATGTTTTGTTTGTGGGTCGATGGACCACATGGCAAGAAATTGCCCAAATAAGGGAAAAGAGGGTAGCAAGGGTGCTAGTGGTGGTAAGTTAGCAATTACTGGACCAACACCATCGGGTAGACCTACTGCCCGTACTTTTAATATGACTGTCCAATATGCGGTTGCATCGGCAGATGTAGTAGCAGGTATCATCCCAGTCAATGAAATAAATGCTTATGTGCTGTTTGATTCGGGTCCTACTTGTTCTTTTATAGCATGTGGATTTGCTAAGCAATTAAGTTTAATTCCGGAAAGACTAGAAATACATTTAGACGTTAAGGTAGCGAACGAAGAGATAATTCTCGTTGAACACATTCATAGGAATTGTTTCGTAGATATTAGAGGTAACAAACTATAGGTAGATCTTTTACCGATAAGATTGAGAGAATTTAATGTAATTCTCGATATAGATTGGTTAATTAACCATAAAGCGATAATAGATTGTTATAAGAAAAGTGTGAACCTTAAGCTTTCTAAGAAACCCGAGGTGGTGTTTTACGGTAATAAATCACTGGGACGTTCTTGTTGTCTAACCATGACACAAGCTAGGAAAATATTGAGGAAGGGATGTATAGGATACCTGTGCCATGTTGTGGATACCCAGAGAGTGGAAGCATCATTGGAACAGATACCTATAGAACAAGAGTTCGCAAATGTATTTCCGGTGGAGTTACCAAGTATTTCGCCGGATAGGGAAGTCAAATTTGTGATTGACTTGGTACCGGGTACGACACCAGTTTCTAAGGCACCTTATAGAATGGCGCCGGTAGAGATGAAGGAGTTAATGATTCAATTACAGGAACTATTAGACATGAAGTACATTCAACCGAGTGTGTCTCCGTGGGGAGCACCAATGTTGTTTGTAAAGTAGAAGGATGGATCGTTACAACTTTGTATCGACTATCGAGAGTTGAACAAGTTAACGATTAAGAATAAATACCCATTGCCCAGGATCGATAATCTATTTGATCAGTTGAAAGGGACAGTATTTTTCTAAAATAGATTTGCGATGGTAGAAGGTTGTGACGGTTGTGTTGATGGTAATGTTACGGTGGGAGGTTAGGTATCAGGAACATATGCGATGGCGATGGTGTTAGCGATAATTGGTAAATATGGCTTGGGCACTATTATCGTTGGACATGGTTGGTTGTTGGGTATGATGACTTGATTTGGCCGAAAAAGAGAATTTTTGCAGCGGGGAAGAGATTGCAGAAAATGCTTGAGCTCTAAAATATTTTGAATCTAGGAGATGAAATGTGGCGATTGATTTTTGGGAAAAGACTTTTGAAATGACCAGTTGCTTCTGCACGTTTCCCAAGTTGTAGTTGGTAATGATGGTAGTGGGGTTCAGCTGGGCACGTGGAGTATGGAAGTGATTGTTTGGCTTCGGTAACCGTATTTTCTCATTTATTAATTATTTATTGATCATGTATTGTATATGGCCCATTATAACAAGAAAGTTGGGGCAATGTTGGGACGTGATTTTATGGGCCGGTTGATTTGATTGGACCTATCCTATGTGGCTGAATTTTCCCACGTGACGGTATATTTTTGTCAGGAGGCTTGACACTAAGAAATCTATAGTCCTCATTGACTTGTGATTCTTTTTTCCAAATTGACTTCCTACTTTTATGAAAACAGTTCGGATTAACTTCGATTTCTCATATTTGAGGAGATTGAGTTTCAACCATACATGGTAATTAACGTAATAAGGAGTCATATTCCTACTCAGGAACGGGTGTGATGAGTTGGTGTGGTAAGGTTATAAATACACGGTTATACCCAAATTCACATGTAACAACACTTTGTCAATTTTACGCACCAAGGCATTAATGTGTTACCATTGTTAAGCAATTATTCAACATGTACTTATTTTTATATCGGAGCTATCTTCCGACGGCTCCGATTGTCATGCTCCTTGTTATTTGATAATTGTGCGAATGGACGAATTTGTGTTAACGCCCGCAATTAGATCTCCCATTAGATCTCTTAAGATAGGCTCATATCATTGGAGAAATCAACTTAAATTATAAAGAGCAAAGTCTAATTTATTTACCCTCCTAAACTCAGTTTGACAGAAACTAAATTATTCATGCATAAAAAATGAGTAAAATCTGAGTGAGTTGTAAAAGCGTAAAATTTTCAAAAGGACAAAACATTAAAATTTTATGGAAACAACTTATAATGAAAATACACACCTCATTTCATATTTTGTATTTGACTATAAATTTAAAAATACTATTATTAAATAATAGATTTAGGGTAAAAAAAAAAGAATTTTAATTACAATTTTTTTTCTGATCCAGTGGCAGTAACCCACCCACTATTCATGTGGGAATGATGATGTGAAAATATTAAGTATAAGTTCCATGATAATAAATTTTGTGATTCACCTTAATCATGGAAGCACGACTTCCGTCAGAGTAAGTTTCTTCTCCTAACTTTAACCAGGATCTTTTCTGATCCTATAGCTACAGCAAGACGCACTTGATTAGGTTGGGTTTATTCTGTTGATGTTACTCTGGATCCTCCCTGCTAAGTAGTAAATGGGGACTGGCAATCTTTAACTCTTTTTGTAGGATTTGTTGGAGTTCCAGTTTTAGTATTATCTGCCCCCTTCATGCTGAAAGCTTCGGTAGCTCTCAATGTGATCAAAACAAATTCTCTCACCCTACCCCATGAACTTGAACTTGGTTTCTCTTGCAACTCATTCGGCTCTCCTTCTCTCTACTTTTCATAATTTAAGTGAATTTTGTAGATACTTTTTAGGACAAAATAAGTATTTTTCACATTTGGATATTTGATGATTACAAGAAGTCATTTTCACATAAATAGTAAAATATTCTATCAGCAAGTACTCATAGCTTCGCCCACAGGGCATATGTAACTGCCAGCACTGGAATGGAATACCTTAAACTACTTGGTCGCTACTTGTATTTTACAGATTTTTAGTACGGATCAGGAATTCCACTCCAAAAAACCGTACGACTAACTCCCCTCCCTATAAATTTATTTTTTGATTGCCAGTTTTTTTTAAAAAAAAAACAAATAAATAAATAAACAAAAGAAATAAATATATTCGTTCTTGGCAGGACAGCGGAGGAAAACAGTTTAACGAGTAATTGAGTAGTCATCACCGTCTTAGTAGTCGTAATTCCAAGATAACCCACCGTCTTTATTTTGGGATCATCAAAGGAAACAACAAAATTTGAGCTGGATTCATTATCCTCTCTCGTTCTCTCTCACACGAAAATCACTCAATAGGATCACTCCGTATTCAGTTTTTATAAGTGTTATCAATTGTGCAGCCATTTATATTAAATTTTTATTCTTCCACAGTTAACCTCCAAAAGCAGCATCTGCTCCCATATTTTACTCTGATAAAACATAACTTGCCAAACCCTTGTTTTCAAGGAGTGCTTGCTTCCCCACACAACAGGCCCCCAGTACCTAGAACCCAGGTCCAACCTCCTCCTCCTCCTGTCTAGGCCCTCATCACCATCATCGTCCCCTCCCCCAAAATTGCCTAGACCATGTAGGTGTGCGGGTAGGTGGTTGGGTGGGTGAACGAACAATCAGCAAACTTGCAAATATACAAGGGTGCAACCAGGCCAGGAGGCAATACCAATCATAAATTTTAACCTTCTTATAACAAGTCCTGGTTGGCAGTTGGCAGTTGGCAGTTGGCAGTTGGCAGTTGGGTTGGGTTGGTTCCTTCACCGACTAGCATGTAAAACTTGCAATATGCTTCAGGTAATTTTTATTTAATTTTAACCACCGGGAAAGCAAGGGGTAAAATATTTATGGTTTGACGGCAAAATCATGCTCATTGGCTCTTCGATACAGCAAAGCTGAAGCTTCCACCCTGGTTTAAGTTTTTGTGCAATTGACAAAAAAAACTAACATGTTAATCCAAATTACGAAAAATAGTCCAACATATGGGGGCATCTTAAGCTGAAACTTGCAGTTCTTACCAGCCAGGATGCACAACAAATCTTCCTGTGGAGAGAGCCCAATTCACCTGTTTCAAAAATTCATGTCAGGGTTCAAATTAATCCCATAAGACTGTAATCTAGGCCATAATGGACATCCATTAAGCAATCCCCAATTCCTTCCCTAATTGCACAAAGGATTATATGATTTTTTTTTTTCAAGGAGGGGAGGGGAGGGGAGGGGAGGGGGGGGGAGGGGGGAAAAAAGAGAATCCTAGGGATTATCTTTCCAGTCCAAAAAGGAAAAGAAACTTTTCATCTTAATAAGTAAATGCAGTATAAGTATATTACTCCAGAAATTCAAGAGATTCCTAACAAAAACCAAACAAAAAATCTACTGCATATTCTTTTCTTCACCCCTCAACGATTCATGATAACAAATTTTTAAGTACCTACTCCTAATTTATTACTTAAAGAAGTTAAAAGATTTCATATATAATAAAAAATAAGGGGGAGGTGGAGACAGGTACCTTGTCAGTCCCCAATGAATTCGCAACTACATGGGTGACTTGTTCATCTATCTGATTAATGCACACAGCACCAAATTGCTCAGCTGTCTGCCACAGCGGATGCAAGTGAGGATTGGCTTCGCCAACTGGAAATACCCTGCTAAAAACAATACGGCAACCACCTAGAATCTTATGCTGCTCTGCTGCTAGGATGTTTCTAACATCAGCTTCATCTAAGGAACGATGTGAGAAAAAATTCTGATGTATTCTCTCAATGACCTATTTTAAGGCCACAAACACATAATTAGGAGAGGAAGGTAAACTGTCACACTTCAATGGCAAGATAAAATATATCTTACCCCTAAAGAAGATGCCAAAGTCCCATTTTCTGACCTCTCATCGTGATCAATCTCAAGTAGGGAAGGACCCGGAAGCCCAAATTGACGTCTACTACAAGGAAAGAATATGTACCTGCAAAACAGACGAGTTTAAGAAAAAAGAGAGAAAACCGCAAAACCAACACAGAAGACAGAAGGCGGAAGGCGGAAGGCGGAAGGCGGAAGGCGGAAGGCGGAAGGCGGAAGGCGGAAGGCGGAAGGCGGAAGGCGGAAGGCGGAAGGCGGAAGGCGGAAGGAGAGTTCATCATTTCAGACGTTTAAGAAACGAAACATAATTACCTTTCTACAACTATCAAATTTAGTTTGTTGTGTGGCCAGACTCTTAAGGAATCATCTATAATTACAACAGCTGACTCCATACCCAAAACCCCCTCCAAATCCTTTGTCTTAGGAACCCTGTCATCACCGTCAATAAGATCCCCGTCATCACCCTTAGAAATGACACGCCCAGCAAATAAAATCCCTTTTGGATCAAGCACTTTCGCCATCTCCGTAGCATACAACTTGTTTCCCATCGTGTAAAGATGCATCTCAAAGAGCTTACTAGCCTAAAATGCAAACACAAGACATGTACTTATCACAAAAGGACAAAAAACTAAAAAAACAAGACATGTTATAAGTCCAACAATCAAGTTAACACCACCAAAATAACAAGGAATATTATTACCTTCTCCAAAAAATTCCAGATCCCGGGTCTCAATTTGGTCCACATTCCCATGTGAGGAAATCGGAAAAGATGCCTCTGTGGCTTTTCACGGTCTTGTTCTTCTTTCTTCCTCAAGAGCTCATCATGCATGGGGTCTATTTCAACAAACTGCACCAATCCAAGTTATTAAAAATTATTCCACGTACAATTTCACTGTCAGACCATATACAATTGTTTTGTACAGTAACAAGTTACAATACCTTTGCAGAATTTAAAAGAGTATGATCAAGATCCAAGACAAGGCAGAGCTTGTGGGTAGCAAACATTTTCTTCTGTTCTTCAATCCTCCTTGCCCTCTCCCTCTGTATATCAGCCTTTTGCTGGTCATCAAACCCCTCGAATAAATGCTCAACATCTCCCCAATTGTTCGGCGATTGAGAAGGGCCAGCAATTACATCTTCAGATGCCAAGCCAGTCTCACTCTGCAGGTTACCTGATTCTGTAAGTACTCCTTTTAAATCCACCCAACTTGGATGAACTTGTGCCGGTTGAGATGAAGAAATCTGCGGAACTGCTGGCAGAGTCATAGACGCTTGGGTAACAGACATTATATCAGCAATATTTTTTAAATTCTTGGTGAATTGCCTAGCAATATCTGGTGGTGAAGTGGATTGGGAGGAAATATTCTTCTTCACCAACTGATCTTCTTGTTTCTGGACATTCAGGTTCCCCATTCCCTGCATGCTTAATGTTTTTGTTTTAGATTGATCAGATCCCAAATTCCCACCCTTGTGAGATGAGTTGCTTTGAAGAGCACGGCGAGGGTCCCGGGGTTTCATACGAAGTTTCCCAAACTCATCCTGCGAATTTTCCCAAAAGTTCCAATCACAAAATTAGTTTTCTGTTGGAAAATGTGACTAATTGAGCACATGTTTCAAGTTTAAACAGACAAATTAATTAATTTATTTTTCTAATTTTCGTTGACAAGTGAAAGAACAAAATTAACTTTAATAAATCCAGATCAAAAGAAGTCATTTGAACTACATAATTTGTATAGTATGACGCCAAGACCTATTAAAGTTTGAATTGATATAGATTTCACTTTGAAAACAAGTAACTCTATAGGCAGCTGGGAAAGATAAAAATTAAAGAAATCAAAAATTATAAAAAGGAGCTGCAACACAGAAAAGTAAGAGGCCAAGGTAAAGTTCCAATTACAAAAAATTAACTTGGCAAAAAATTTCCCAGAAATAGGTACGATTAAATACTCACTGACGAAGCTGTCTGAGGAGTCTGAAGTATCCCTGCTGATCTCTGCTCAAATGTCGGGTTTTTCGGAGATGGGATATTCATAATTGGTACTGCTCCCAAAATAGAAATCGAGCTTTGAGTTTGATTAGTAACTTCTGCAGGTACAACTATCTTCTGTTGTTCCATCTTAAATATATTCATCCACATAGCTGGATTCACAGCAATATCCTTCAGCAAAGAATTCAAGGAAGCTGTGGTGGTGGCACCTGTAACCGGTAAGTGCTCTTTTTCATTAGTCACAATATTGGGTGTACTGCTGGTAGTACCAGAGCAAGATAATGCATTTTCAAATTTCCTAGGCTGAATGCCTTTGTTCTCTACCAACCAATCTTTGCTTGTAACCTGTAATCCAACTGTACCTCGGTCTTCTAACCAACCACCAAATCCTGAGACAGATTCTACATACCTAGCAGCCCCAAAATCTGACAATTCATTCCTCTGCCTCTTCAATGCAGGACCATCCAATGCAGACTCCTGAACAATCTTCTGCTTTCTTGAACTTATCATTTCCCCCAGGGGCACCACCGTAGGTTCATTATTTGACACAGGCAAGATGTTTTGGTTGAGATCCATAACAGCTGCACTAGAATTGGCAAACCGGATCCTTGGATCTCTACTTCTTACTGAACCTCTTACTTCAGTAATAGACCCAGAACTCAAAGGGGTAGCATTCCTGGCATTCATTAGACCTTGTTCGCTAGAAATATCCATATGGGGCACAGAAGAAACAATAGTTTTTGACAAATTTGGTGCATTTATAGGATTGACATTCCCTAGAATTGAAGAACTAGAAACCTCTCCACCAGTATCCACCTCTCCATTGTCACTCTCTTCTGAAGGGGTTGGGCTCGGAAGTCTGTTAGTCATAAGAAATGAGTTTCGACCAAATTTTTGTTGATAGGTAGAAACAGCTTTAAGGGCATCAGTTTCGTAAGACTGCACTACAGTACTTTGTGTATCAAGAGCTGGTCTAGGAACAGACCACTCTGGTTTCACCACTCCATCTCCAAAGGCCAGTGCTCTTTCTATGGGCAAGAGTGGTGGGGTCTCTCGTGTCGGTGATGGAAGGCTCTCTGCATCATGATCCTTGTGAAGATCTAGCAGGGGAAGCAATGCCCCTCTACCCTTATAACTAGCTACTCCTGTCTTCAACGATTCCAACATGATGTAGGGAACGTTCTGCTCTGATGATTCAACAGATACTGAATCTAGAACGCACTTCTTCAACGAATTTACATTTTCATAACCAATATGTGCTGAAACATCATATTCATTCTGATTCACCCTCTCGGCGATTTGTAGCACTTTTTCAGTAACAATGTCTTCAGAATTCAAAGAAATATCAAGAGAACCCAAAAATGGAATCATGACCTCTATCTGTCATAATGGTGAAATGTCACCATGTTAATTTATCATAATTATGAAATAATCTTAAATTAATGACTTGACAGAATCAAACCTCTTTCATCTGCTCAGAGGAAAAAAGAGGAGGATTTTGGCTGGTTATATGAACAAGTAACCTGCACGCAGATCGCACCAGAGTGTAATAAGCAACCTCTTAGAACAACCATAGGAACCAAAAAAAATTGACCATGTACACAACACAACAAGCACAATAAAAACCTTAATAATGTGTCCCTATTCTGTTCCTTTTGGTTTTGGCTCATGGAACAGAACACCTGCAAATTCATGAAGTATTAGTGTCTGAAATGCAATCACCATTTTCACTGATCTAATGTGTAAATACTAATTAGTAATCTTTGAAGCAGAAATAAAATATATATATACAATAAGAAACAGTGCAAAGGACAGCAAAATTATCAAATTCTTACGCAATTAACAGTTTGAATTGCAGAAAACGACTTCTGAACCAGGGCAGCCTTATTAGAAACAGAATTTTCTGAAGTCATTTCCCCAAGCTGTCCAACAGTTTTTGCATCCTGGAACAAACTCCATCAAACGATCTATGACAAACAAATCAGAAACATTAATTTACATTGTAAAATATGTACACTTCTTTGTAATTTCAAAGTTTTAATTGGCCTGACTAACTAATAGTTTCACAATGAGCACACATCATTCAACCAAAGAGAATAACTTACTTCACCGCATCATTCACAGTCACAGTCTCAAGCTCTTGGCCAATTAAATTCAACCGCTCCTCGGTCTCAACATTCCAATTCACATCAATGTCCGATTTATTAGCACACAATACATTATTGTTCAAACCCGCTTCACCAGGAACCTCCGAATATAAATCAATCTCACCCTCCTCCAATTCGCCATCCTCCTTCTCAGCTTCCTCCATCTGAGTGACATCATCAACCTCAATTACAACCTTACTACCCTCCTCTGTATTATTATCAGTCAAACTACCACCATTACTATTCTTATTATTATCATCCACCGAATTTGAGGAAACTAAGCACTTCGGGTTGGAATTCTCACTGTTCTTAAACTCCATCACCAAGTACTCATCCAAAGGCTTGTTCTGCACGGCCTGTGCCCACGCCAGATTGTACAACCCCGACGCATAACCACCTGACATCTGATACTTATTCTGATACTTGTACAGATCTTGCATAGTCCAAACCCTAGGCTTTGGATCCGAATTGGTAGAAACCTTATTAGTAGCCTCCTCCACGCCAGTAAAATCCTTTTCACTTATCTCCTCAACTGAACCCGAATCGGATATTTCACCTTCCTCTACATCTTGAATCGATACACATTCCTCTTTTTTGGTCATTCTAATTAGGGTTTCGTTTAAAACTAATGGATTCAGAACGGTTACAAGCACATGTCACCACAACCAGGCAGATTACAAAAATTATTTGTGTAAATGCAAAAGGATTCTATATAACGATCTTACCGAAAGCAAAAAGGCACAAATTTAATTTAGGGTTTCAGTAAATTTTTGCCCTAAATCTGACGGTTTGTACGAAAAAAAATTAATTTTTTATCCTAGAAGCCGATCGTGATCTAGTATCAGATCGGATTGGAGTATAACCGATAATGTTATTCCCGATCGAAATTCTAAAACAAAGAATACGAGATAAATAGAGAGCGAGAGGTAGACGATGAGAAAAGTCTTGGGCGGTATGAGAGAGGATATAAAGTGGGGGAACCAAATCTAGGATCTGAGCGGGGGTTTAATCTTCTCCGTACACGTCATCGATCCGAAACAAAAATAGGGCGGGTGCCAGCCAGGTATGTAAATGGTTCGTGGATGCTGATGTCATCCACCTCACTCCCTAGGATTGGGTGGCTGAACAAATTCCAATTACAAAAACTGACATGAAAATTGGACTCTGTATTGAGTTCTTCCGAGTAGACATAGAAATTAGACATTAGTGAAACTCAAATATACTCGTATTCACTTAAAAGAGTTCTTCGACTTATTTCCATCTCGGCATTTTGGTTCTTGGAGAAAAATATGTGACCCACACGAGTGTAAACGAGTTGAGTCGCTTACCAAAAAAAGGTAAAGAGTCAAATTGGATCGAACTTTTAAATGAGTTTAGACGTGGCATTCAAGTTCAATTTGTTTAAGTGAATTGTTAAATCCATAATATTTTTTATTATTTTCATAATAAAAATATTTTTGTAGATGTATAGCGATGGTAAAAATTGTCGTTATAAAATCTATAGCAATACTTTTGTTGTGAAAATAATATTTTCTGTTGTGGATTTAACAATTTTCTTTGTTTAATAAATGAGTTAATTGTGAACTTTGTTTATTGGGTCGAGTTCGAGTGAAGCTTAATTTTTTTTAATTAATGATAAAAATTTAGTATTACTTTAATATTTAAAACTTAACTTGTCTATATTAACATACTAAAAAACTTGTTTGAGTTCAACCAACTATCTTGAGGTGGCGAGATTTCTCGAGGAGAGTCGAACCAAATTTGTTTACATCCCTCCCTCCCTATTATGAGTGATTGATTATAAGCACGGGCGGAATCAGGGGGGGCCAGGGGGGGCACCTGCCCTCGGTAGACTGCTGGCTATAATACTATTTGGGCTAAGCAGTAGAATGATAGTTAAGGTTTGGAGAGAAAAAAATGGTATTTACATACATTTTATATCTTTTCTGTAATTTTTTTCTTATAGGTCCTACATCTCAATGCGAGTGAGAAATATAAATTTGAATTGTCTAAATAATGACAAAATGTTTGCAAATAAAAATCATAAAGAGGCGATTTTGTTTTGTTCAATATAAAATTATTATGAACTTTTTAAAATCAAATTAAGATATTTTTAAACTCTAAATTAATATAATTTTTTTAATTTTAAAAATTCCGATGCACATGCTCTCAATAGTCAAAATCAATTAAAAGTCGCATGAAAACACAATTTCTTTCTTATTTGATGCATTAGAAACTCCAAATTAACCTTTAATTAATATGTAATCAAGAAATCTTTGTGAAGAGATTCAATCAAATATGCTCATTTCTATATTCCCACAATTTTTACGAACACATTGAATTATTATATTTTTCCAACAATTGAAAACGAGCAAATTTTGAGACGTTTTCAAACTATACAGACTCGCATGATACAGTTACCTACTCTTATTCGTACAACCAAATAAGCATTTCAAGTGTCAATAAATAAATTTTTTTTACTCATATATTTTGACCCCCCTATGAAAACCTTCTGGTTCCGCCACTGATTATAAGTAGACCTGGCAAACGGGCCCAAAGCCCGCGGGTCGGCCCGGTCCGGTCCGCCAAAATCCGGGCTTTGGACCGCTGTTTTTAAGCTCATGAAAATTTGGGAAAATAAAGTGTTAGGTTGTGAGGTTTGAACACAAGACTTGTAAGTAAATAAATAAGAGTTCAAACCAACTGAGCTACAACAACTATTTATTTTTAATGTAATCTTCAATATATTTTAACTATAATTAAAAATTATAATTAAGATATGTAGTTAATGTAATTTAAACAACAAATTCAAATTGCAGTAGCAAATGCAAACAAGGAAAGAATGACATTACACACAAGATAATATGAGTTTGGTCATTACAACAAAAGCTTCAACCTTGATATTATCTAATTCATATAATTCCTGACAAGTAACAATGTATAAAACTACAAATTAAACACTTACTGCAAAAGATCATTCTCAATAAGTACAATCTCTACTCTCTGAGCAGCACTCGGTAACATAAATCCAAATTATCATCATAAATAATGTAGGTAATTAATTAATAATACTAATTTATAATACTATTACAATTTTAATTAATTGAGATATGTATTTAATGTATGTAATTAATTAATCGTGTTTGTTTGTATTATTGTTTATTATTAATTATTTTATTATTTTTAATATTTATTATTATTATTTTTGGTGTAACAAATAGTTTACAAAAAAAATGGCCGAAGCCCGCGGGCCGGGCCCGCCCTCCCGCCCGCCCGCCACGGGCTGACCATTTCCAGCCCACCAAAACCCAGACCTTTTTTGCCCGGCCCGCCCGTTTGCCAGGTCTAATTATAAGTGATGGCAATGGGCGAACCGGGAGTAGTTTCACTATATGATTTTATTTTATTGGGTTCATTTTAGTAGGGCTGAGCAAGTAACCAAATTGAAACCGAAATCGCACCAAAACCACACAAACCGCACCAATTAAAACCGCACCAACGGTTCCGGCGTATGTTGCGGTTTTAGGTTGGTTGAATAACCAAATTTATGGTTCCGATTTGGTTACTAGCCAAAATCGCAACCATAAAACCGAAACCGCACCATATGTGTGTATGTATGTATGAAAGGGCAGATCGAGTACAAGGGAAGCTTAATAGAGTTTGATATGATATTATCATGTTCTTTATCCAATAACTAATAGTTGCATTTCTACATAATAGAGTTTTAATCCTATGAGTGAACCAAATGATGATTGGTCATGCAAGTTTGATGATAGTCCAGCATTGGAGAAAAGTCGCATGAAAATATTTTCAAGTGAAACTACAAATAATCCTGCTGAAAGCCCTGAAGAATCTGGTAATGGGGATAATGACTTCACATTCTCAAGTGGGCCTAAAACAGTAGAGGATGATGATGAAGTTACTGAATTGAAAATTAGAGCTTTCCTAGATGAAAAGGTGTTACTTGCGCTAAAATTTCTCCTTTTTCTTTTTCTTTTTCTTTCTGTGAACATATGATGAGAACAGGTCACCATATTTATATTTTTATTTGTATTGTGCTATATTAAGGTAGAAGCCTTGCTCGTTTCACTTTTTTTGAAAAACTTTTTCAGGCTTTAGATTTGAAGAAGCTGCAATCATACAGATAAGAGAGCTTATTTTATATCAATTTTTGTTTCAATTGGTTTTGGAACCGAAATCGCACCAAATGAAACCGCACCGCACTTTTAAAACCGAACCGCACCAATCACAAGCGGTTTCATGTGTGATTTTGAATTTATCAAACCGCACCTAAGCGGTTTCGGGTGCGGTTTCGGGTGCGGTTTCAGGTGCGATTTCGGCTTCAAACCGCACCATGCTCACCCCTAATGTTTAGTAATACCAATCCGGGAGTAGTTTTACTTTTTTCAATATATAATGTTATTGGGTTCAGGTGTAGTGTAGTAATATCAATCCAATTTTTAATAATACCTAATAGTATTCATTGGAAATTCGCTATTTTATTTTACATGCTTAATTATCAACATAATATAATTATATAATTAAACATTCTAAATTACAAATATATGTATAAGTGTGAAAAATATATAAATTATAAGTACTTAAATTATATATGGCATGTATGTCTATTGAAATGTTAAAAATGTTGTTAATAATGTGACAATAAATATATATTTAGCGACACTTTTACACTCATTTTAAGTTTTTAACGATATTTTTAAACTTTTAACGACGCTAATTACACCGGCAACATAACCATTGCTCTTGCATTATTATTAATAGACATATGTAAACATTGAGATAATTATTACCATTATATAAATAAAAGGGGTAATGACAAAAGTGTTTTTTAAAGTTAGCAATTTCTTCATTTTTATCCCATAATTGAGCGTCGTTTTTACGAAAAACCCTCACTTTACTAGGAACGTTCTGATTGTCAGAATTCTAAGTCTATAATATATATATTCATAAGAAATTAAAGTTGGATAATGAATATCGGTCAACTGTAGCAATCACATAGATGTGGGAGCCTTACATTATTAAACCAATAAGTGTCATCGTAACAAGGGTAATAATAGAAAACTACGTAATTAAAAGTCATTGTATTAAGTAGTTAACTAGACTCATTATTTGAAGAATACTAATATATGTGATATTAATACATTAAGTTAATAATGTAGAAGACGAATAATATAATAATAATTGATGAAGTGTATAAATTAAGCGTAAGGTTGTGTTTGATAAATCTGGAAATTAAGATCTGAATGATTATGATGTCTTAATAAATTAGATCATTTGAATGGTTATGAGGTCTGAATCTAAAAAATTGTTTGATAACAAAAAAATAAGTTGTCTCTTAATGACACTATTTTACCATTTTAAAGGGTAAAATTTTATTTAATAATTTTAAATATTCAATTTAATAAAAATGAGTGCATAATATTGTTGAATATATTTATATAAAAAAAAATTATCAAAAAATTTTTATTAAGAGGTACCTCTTAATTATTAAGATTTCATTTTCTGTCTTATCGATTAAGAGGCATTCAGAGGTAACAAAAAACAAAACAAACAGAATCATGCCTCTTAGCGAATAAGAGGCAGTCCATTAAGAGGCAATCAGATGTAAACAAACAGCACCTAAATCTATATATACATCTGCTTTACTAACTCCTTCTCGATGTGCAACTCCTGATGTCGTTTTGAGTATTTTATTTTTTTTAATTCTTTCTCCTTCTGCTACAAAGCCTCTGCTCTCCTACAACTCTCGCCCAAAAACTCATTCACTCCCTATCTATCCGATTAAACTCCTTCTGTGCTCAACATCTCCAATTAATCCCTCTCTTTCCTCCTAGAACCTCCGCACAATATTTGATCCAGCGCAAATTAGCATAAGAGAGTTTATCTTGCGCCATGTTCACCTTCGAAAATTTCCCCTTTCCGTCGATTTGAAGAAAGGTTTACAAACACTCCACCATTTGATTCTCTCTCTTCAAACCGGACAAGTATTCTTCGTATCTTTTTTATTAGCTTGTGAAGTTTAATTATCTAAGTATTCTTCCTACTTATGATTCTAAAATTCGAATTTGATTTTCATTGGCACGGTTTGTTTCCAGTAATTATGTACTCTTATTCTTGAAATCGGCTTAAAGTTCCCATTTTTGGAGGTGGGATTTGTTTTGATTGTCAATTGGTTGAATGTGTTTGTTAATTTAGGTGGGATTTGTTTGGATTGTCAATTGGACTAAGGGTTTGGTTTTGAGTGTTATTGTAGTCTCTTTTATTTTAATTGTAATTCATTATTGGAAATTTATATTCAAATATGTGAAATTGGTTGAATGTGTTTGTTAATTTAGGTTCTATTTTATGTGTTGAATTGTTGTTTTGTTGTACTTTCTGCAGAAGGAATTTTAAGGACTAGTTTAGATTTGAAAAGGTTGAGAATTTAGATTGGATGGATGTAGAGGTGGATGTGGGGAATACACCATCAGTTGAAATGGAAGCTCAATCGACCCGGGTTCTATCGGGTTGGAAAAAAGGTAAGTTATTTTGGCCTTTTTAAGTTTCAGGTTGAAATATTTACCTTTGTTTTTGTTGGTTGAATTTGTAAAAATATTGTTTTATGAGTTCATTAATGTGTTAAGGTGGTTGAAAGAATATTAGGGAGGAGGTGAAAATTTGTATGTGCTTATCACGTTGAAATGGACATACATACCTGAAGAGATTACTTAGTGTACTTCATGGTTAAGTCATGACACCTCGATGCTATATCGTTAGATGGTAACTGGTAAAAAAAGATGGATCATCACATTGGTAATATTTTGGATGTATATCTGTGTGAAAATTTTGGTTTTAAGAATGTGATGACATGTGACTCTAAAAAACGAGCCGCAAGAAAATGAGCTTGTTTTCTTAGAAGGAAATTAAATAAATTAAAGTTTGAATATTAAGCCCATTGTTTCATCTATGTTTACTAAAGAAGGATTTGTGATCGACAAAAAAGAAGTATTTGTGCACTTCAATTTACACAACAAAAAGTCTCCCAACTTGTAAACCTGTTCTGACACCAGCATGGGTAACTGCATGAACACAAAATTAGAATATCAAAATCTCTTCCAAGGTCATTATCTGTAGATATTTGTTTGCGATTTAGGAAGCTTTTTTTCTTTACAGGTCATCACGATATACTTTTTGATTGGTTTCGTTTTTGTTTTTTACTCAGGTAAATGGGCAGACAATGCTAGGGGAAAAAGAGATGGAGAAAATATTTCAACTGGTGAAAGAAACAATACAACTGGGAGGACGACTGAAGAAGATTGTGACTGATAATTCATATTGTTTAAGGAATATAACTTAAGAAGAATGTGTGACTGTTAATATATTTTTAGGGCATATAAATCTATAATGACTGATTATGTACATGACTGCAATGGGTGGTAAACAGATGTAATACTTTTTGGTTGTTCCTGCTAGTTTACAACACTTTTATGTAGTTGCTTAGTGTTTCAGACATTTTTATGTAGTTTGGTAGTTCATATTAAGGCCTATTTAAGGCAGTTTATGTACTTATATTTTGGATGACTGATTTTTAGAGGTTTTTGGATGCAATGATAATAAAGTTTTTTTTTGAAATGGTTCTGTTTGTTTTTAGAATGGTGTGTTTTTTTGGAGTGAATGGTTATTTTGTTGGATGCATTTATAGCTGAAGTTATTTATGTACATGGTATCAGCATGTTGACTGTTTTTGGTACAACCTATTATAGTGAAATGAATGTGTTTGTTTCAGATGTGGTTGGTCTCATCTCCATTTTGGATTTTTTGACAGTTTACATATAACATATATGGGACTATTTTGGTACTTTCTTTTATTGGATTAAATGTGTGTTTATGGAGTGAATACACTGACAGTTTACATATAACACATATGGAGATATATTTCTCAGTTATACAGGGGATGTATATTCAATCACTTTTAGTCTGAAATGATGATATTCATCCCAATACACAAATTCAGTTTACAATGGGGATATATTTCATCCCAATAAACAAGTTGTGTCATATTCATCCCAATACACAAATTCAGTTTACATTGACAAATCTCTACGATCGTGGAGTAAAGAAGTCATGACTTTAGCCAACATTGGAAGTGCCTTCACCTATAGACCTAAAATTTCACATCGTGCCAAGATTCAGAAGTTCATCTCCCCATATGGATTCCTACAAGTTACCGAAAGAACCATCGATGTTATGTGAGTTCATACATCTGAACTTTATGATCTATGAAAGGTAAAGCTTAAACCAATCTATAAACATATATACACCTTTAAAAATGCTCACCAATAAAGTAAAAATAGATAACCATATAATATGAAGAAGAAAAAATCATTACTCACATTCAAGTTAATATTTCCATGATGACTCCCTTGTGTCTCATGAAAAACAGGTGACTGATTAATAGTCGTATCAAGCTCAAAGGCCAGAAATAAAAGAAGCATAATTTCTCATTTTACAAGATAATATTAATCGAAAAAAATGTTACAATATACAGATTGCACACACACACACACACACATATATATATATATAACAAAAAAGAAAAATCATACCTTTTTCATATTCTTTGTGTTTCTTGATTCAGACTTATTTCTACCTTTTTTTTGTTCCTTCAGTTTGAATTTTTTCGAAACTTGTTCCATCTTACTTACCTTCCTTTCAGTAGGAGGACGCCCCTTGCATCGGTTCTTTTTTGGTGAAATTAATTTGTGGCTTTCATTTGGGCCGTTATTTTCATATTCACACGCATTTAACTTTTGAGTAGGATGCCTTTTTTCACAAACTCCATCTTCCATATTCCATTCACCTTTAGTTCAAGAAGCCGATCCACAAGTTGGTCACATCTTTTTTGAGTGTCATATGCAATGTCCGCAACATCGAAAAAAATATTGCACACCTTGTCATATCTCTGTCTCGGTTCCGTTGTCTTTCCAAACATTTATAAGTGACTTTAGCTTTGGTATGGCGTCGCTTTATGTCCTTTCTCCACCTCCTCAAAATGTATTTCGTTGAACAGTAAATATAAACCTTTCAAAATGAAGCACCTTAACTATATGCTTACTTAAAAATTCCTCGAAATTCGAATATTTTACAGTTACACTTCACATCAAATTCAGATTCATTTTCCCCTTCAATGAAGCAAAACTTTGAAGTTCACAATTTTTGGCGATCTTTTTTT
>CM029022.1:2646336-2831336 GCA_016801055.1 Panax notoginseng
TGTTGATGAATATCTTTGGCCCCGTAGTGAAAAGATGGATTTGTTAGTAATGAAATTATAAACAGGAATTGTGATTTGGTATAACCATGATCTTTGATGTTCAGGTAAAGACAGGTGATGAAAATATTCTTCGTCCTGGTGCGAAGAAAAAATTTATAGTCACAATTATGATTATGAGTTATTCATATGATTGTGGAAAGGAACTGTTGAGTGATGTTACATGGATAAAATATTGTTGGTGGATTTTTAACATGGAGAAGATAATAGACTTTATAGTCTATTTGACTCTTCTAATGGATTGCTCGTCGCTGCAACTATGGTTAAAATTTTTATCATTTACCATATGTTCTAAATCTCTGATTTATTATTGATGAAGGCTATTGATAATTTAATTATCTTTAGTCATGATATTCTTTACTGAGCTAGTTGTGCTCACCCTTTTGCTTCACAATTCCTTTTCAGGTAATAAGAGTTGTAGCTGGGTCGAGCGGGGGTAACAAGGGAATAGAACGGTGGTCATCATTTAGTAGTTATATTTGGTGAAGAAAATAGGGTGAGGCTGTTAGAGTTTATGCCCTAGAGGCCAATTATTTGATGTGATTGCTTAACATTTGATATTATTGTTGATTGAATAAATAAATAATTTTATTATGGTTTTAATTACTGCGTAATATAATTGTTAACATAATAAAATTCCTTAGAATAGTGATACAAATTATATAGTTTCAAGTATGTGACTTGAACATGAGATTATATAATTATAATTAGTATCATTGTTCTTAAATGTCCCTAGTCGAGTATCATTGTTGATGGGACAACAATGATGCATTGAGACTAGTATGTGGATTGACTGATGACCAAATCTCATTGGTCATAAATATATGAGATATTAAGTCAATGCATAGGTACATGTTAGAGAACAATGTACTGGACAGACCCACCATGAGAATTCTATATGGAGCATTATGCGAAGTGTCATTAGTAATTCTCATAGTGACAATGATGTAATGGTCCTCCGACCTGAAACCGCTATATTACTACACGAGAATATATGTACTTTGATATAATCAAATGTCACCTTTAATAGGGTGGACTATAAAGGTGATTATTGGGTTCATTATGAATCGTGTGAGTAATATGAGTGATCTAGATGGAATTTAACCATCCTATATTTTATAGGTGATATCCATAGGCCTCTTGATTGAGTAGGACTATGAAATGCATGGCCATGCTCAAATAGTGATTTGTTTCATATAGTCTACTCATTGATCAAGAAAACTCAGATTAAATTATGAAGAGTATGACACATTCCATGACTCGAGTTTAATCTAGGATATTAAGGTTAAAAGGATTAAATTACATTGAAACATTGGTCACGAAAAGGTTGCATCGAATCATCGATCTTATTATTACTTGGGTAGCAGTGATGCATTACTAGATGCCGCTCACTGTTTATAACTTTATAATATGATTTTAAGGTTATTGCCAACGTAATAATAACCTATAGGGTCACACACAAAGAACGTAATTAAAAGGAAATTAATTTAAATTGTAAAGATTTAAATATGTCAATATGATTGATATAATTTTAAATTACGAATTTAAATTAATAGGATAATTTATATATAGGTATATTAATTAAGTAAGACTTAATTAAGATATATATAAATTCGGATTTTAATAATATTAGGTTTTGATTAATTCCTCCTGACTGCTATATATATGATGTATATCAGACTTTAGGTTTTTACGTCAAAACAAAACCCTAGCCGCTCTTAGAGAGAGACTAGAGAAAACAGTTCCGAAAATCCTCATCCTTGGTGGCTAGTACCGCGATTCCTTCTTCTGCAGATCGTAAGACGATTCGCGGAGCGTTCGTGTGGATACCGTAGAGACGCAGTCGGTTTGTATTGCGTTGGAGATTCGAGGCGCAGTCGATTTCAGACTCTCGTTTTCATATTCAGTATAATCTCTAAACCTCTTAATTAATTGATTTTTCGCATGGATCCTGTTTTAGGGTTTCGGAAATTGCTTTAAAATTTTAATTTCCGCTGTGCGTTTCTGTGCCGAAACCCTACAGTGGTATCAGAGCTACTTGCGAAACGATTAATTTAGATTACGTGTTTTACTTGTATTCGATATATATGATATATGATGATGCATGTTTACCGATATGAAATTGAATATATGATATTCCGTTGTATGTGTATTCTGGTAATATATATGATGATAATGTTAATCGTATCTTTAATCGATGGAATAACAATATAACTGTTCTAATCGGATTAGAAACATGAAGAATCGTTTTAATATGATTAATCGAAACTGGAAATATATGATAAATTCTGGGTGTACTGTTATTCGTTTTAATATGATTAAATCGAAACTGGTATTATATGATTTGTTATTATGGTGTTTTGGTGGATTAAAATGTATGATTCTGAAACTGTTTCAGAGATTTTATGGAAAAATTCTGCAATACAGATTCTGCAATATGATTCTGAAACTGTTTCAGAGAATTTTATGGAAAAATTCTGCAATACAGCCGGACCACCGCCAGGGGGGGAGACCCCCCTTGGACCCCCCCGTCGTAGCGCACGATGGTCGTGTCCCCTATATGTTATATATTGTTTTCTTTAATTATATATAAATTGTTATGTGCTTATTGTGATATGCATGGTGCACAGTTATGGCCTTTTGACCCATAGGTTAGTGGTTTTTGGTTTTGAAATACGGCTTGCATGTCGTGCCTTTCTATAAATTCTGATGTAATATTCTCTTCTCATCTAAATCCCCTCGAATGTAACTCGAGGTTTCTTTATGTCATGTAATAATCTGTAATTGATGAAGATGTCAAGATGGAGAGGAGGCACATGCTTGAGGAAGATCCAAGGAGGCTATTTATTTTAAGATCTTTTACCACCTTAGATTGACCTTCAATCTTTCATTAGCTTGAAAAGATTGACAGTGGATTGGGCCATAACTGTGACACATTTAATTTTGCACTTTATTTATGCTTGTATGCGATATGATATGATAAATAATGTGCATGCTTAATAAGATTAAAATTGGTGAGATCTAAATTAATCCCTCATTAAATTATTAAGTCTAAATCAGATGCCTTCCAATGAATAACACTCATCAAGACCTTGATCAATAGATGTAGGTTTGCCAAAGCAAAGTACCCTATTTATCTAGGTAAGATGCGATAGGATAATTGTGATATCCAAACTGTTAAAATCATTGGGGCCGACTTAACTAAGTTATCTCAATAGGATTGTGGACTTAGAGGCATAGAGTTTGGTAGGTACCATTAGATGGACTAAAAATAATTGTTGTTTACCAAACTATCCAGGAGTTATATATGATATAATTGACAAAGGATTGTCTACCTAAATAATTATGTTTTAAGAGATTAGCCAAAGCTAACTTAAGTCATAATGAAATATGGATCTTGGCTCACTAGAAAGATTTAATAGAAAATGCTTTCCGAATTAATGGTGAGGGCTATTAATTTGAATAAAATAGTGGGAGGTATATTTTGAATGTACTATTATCAATTACATAATATCAACTCTGCAATTTGACTTATTATTTTGGCACTTATAAATTGTAGATATCAATGGCAAACAACAACAACAACACAAGTAGTCTTTCACTACGATCAGTCCTTGAGAAGGACAAGCTGAGTGGGATTAATTTCCTTGACTGGCACAGGAACTTGAGGATTGTCCTTAAACAAGAGCGTAAGCTATATGTCCTTGATGGGCCCATTCCTGTAGCACCGGCTGTCACTGCACCACGTGCGGAGCATAATGCTTACAAGAAGCATCAAGATGATGCTCTGGACGTGAGTTGTCTCATGCTAGCAACCATGAACGCTGAGCTTCAGAAGCAACATGAGTTAATGGATGCTTATGAGATGATCGAGCATCTCAAGAAATTGTTCGAAGGGCATGCTCGACAGGAGAGGTATGATACAAGCAAAGCGTTGTATCACTGCAAGATGGGTGAACGTGATCCAGTTGGTCCACATGTGCTGAAAATGATTGGGTATATTGAGTACCTGGATAGGTTGGGTTTTCCAATCACTCCGGAAGCCCAAACTGATCTTGTTTTACAATCTTTGAACAACAGCTACTCTCAATTTGTTATGAACTATCTTATGAATGAAATTGAGAAACCCTTACTGAGTTGTTGAGCATGTTAAGAACTGTCGAGAACAACATGAAAAAGGCAGGACCCGCTCCCATAATGATGGTGCAAAAGGGGAATGCTAAGGGAAATTGGAAAGGCAAAAAGAAGATAGGATCTAAGTCTGTTGCCAAACCCAATTCCAAAACCAAACAGGCTTTAAAACCTAAAGGTGGGGTGGCTAAAGAAGGTGAATGTCACTTATGTGGAAAACCTGGACACTGGAAAATGAACTGTCATGCTTATTTGGAAGAAGTGAAGAAAAGGAAAGGAAGTACGACTTCTGATTCAGGTATATATGTTATAGAAGTCAATTTGTCTACTTCTACATCATGGGTATTGGATACTGGATGTGGTTCTCACATTTGTGTTAATGTGCAGGGACTCCGAAGGAGTAGGACTTTGGCGAAAGGAGAGGTTGACCTACGAGTTGGGAATGGAGCAAAAGTTGCTGCACTGGCCGTAGGAACTTATCATTTATCTTTGCCCACTAGGCTAGTTTTAGAATTAGAAGATTGTTATTTTGTGCCTGCTATAAACAAAAATATTATTTCTGTTTCTTGTTTGGACAAGAAAGGGTTTTCATTTATAATTAAGAACAATGGTTGTTCATTTTACTTAAATGATATTTGCTATGGTGTTGCACAATTATTTAACGGTCTTTATATTCTTGATTTAGAAATGCCTATCTATAACATAAACACAAAACGATTTAAATCAAATGATTCAAATCCGACATATCTCTGGCACTGTCGTTTGGGCCATATAAATGAGAAACGCATATCAAAACTCCATAAAGATGGATTTTTGGATTCATTTGATTTTGAATCATATGAAAAATGCGAATCTTGTTTATTAGGCAAGATGACTAAAGCCCCTTTCACTGGACACAGTGAACGGGCTAGCGATATATTGGGACTTATACATAGTGATGTATGTGGACCCATGAGTTCGTTAGCAAGAGGTAGGTTTTATTACTTCATTACATTTACAGACGACTTCAGTAGATATGGATATGTGTATCTAATGAGACACAAATCCGAATCCTTTGAAAAGTTTAAGGAATTCAAGAATGAAGTTCAAAACCAATTTGGCAAAAGCATAAAAGCCCTTCGATCCGATCGAGGAGGTGAATACTTAAGCCAAGACTTTGATGACCTTCTAAAGGAGTGTGGTATTATATCACAGCTCACTCCACCTGGAACACCACAATGGAATGGTGTGTCTGAGAGGAGGAATCGAACCTTGTTGGACATGGTACGATCAATGATGAGTCATGCAGATCTTCCAATAAGCTTCTGGGGTCATGCCCTAGAGACAGCTGCATTCACACTTAACCGTGTTCCTACAAAGACGGTTCAGAAGACACCATATGAGATGTGGACTGGGAAACGTCCTAGTATGTCGTTCATGAAGATTTGGGGATGCGAGGCGTTTGTAAAACGTCTAGATTCTGATAAGCTCGGACCCAAATCTGACAAATGAAATTTTGTGGGATACCCAAAAGAAACAAAAGGGTATTATTTCTACAAACCTTCTGAGAATAAAGTGTTTGTTGCTCGAACTGGTATTTTTCTAGAAAGAGAATTTGTCTCTAAAGGAAACAGTGGGAGGAAAGTAGAACTCGAAGAAATTCGAGAACCACAAAATATCATTGAACCTGAGTTGGAACGTGAGCAGGAACCACAAGAAATTGTGGAAAGTGAACCTGCTCAAATTACACAAGGAATTCGTAGATCTGGTAGGACACGCCAAGAGCCTGAGAGATATTATGGATATCTTGTGACTCAAAATGGTGATGTGATGCTCATAGATCAGGATGAGCCTACTTCCTACCAAGAAGCTATGAATGGACCAGATTCTGAGAGATGGCTTGAAGCCATGAGATCTGAAATAGATTCCATGTATACTAACCAAGTATGGACCTTGGTTGATCCACCCGAAGGGGTAAAACCAATCGGGTGCAAGTGGGTTTTCAAGAAGAAAACCGACATGGATGATAATGTACAAACCTATAAAGGCCGACTGGTAGCAAAAGGTTTCAAACAAATTCAAGGTGTTGACTATGATGAAACATTTTCTCCAGTGGCAATGGTTAAATCCATCAGGATCTTACTTGCTATTGCAGCTTTTTATGATTACGAAATCTGGCAGATGGATGTCAAAACTGCTTTCCTTAACGGAAATCTACTTGAGGATGTGTATATGACACAACCTGAGGGTTTTGTCATTCCAAAGGATGCTGGAAAGGTATGTAAGCTGCAGCGATCCATTTATGGATTAAAGCAAGCCTCTCGGAGTTGGAATCTTCGATTTGATGAAGCAGTCAAAGAATTTGGCTTTATTAAAAATGAAGATGAACCTTGTGTATATAAGAAGGTTAGTGGGAGTCACATTGTATTCCTAGTATTATATGTTGATGACATATTAATTATTGGGAATGACATTCCTTCCTTACAGGCTGTAAAAACATGGTTAGGAAAATGTTTCTCCATGAAAGATTTGGGCGATGCTGCCTATATTTTAGGTATCAAAATCTATAGAGATAGATCGAGAAAAATGCTCGGCCTAAGTCAAAGTACATATATTGATAAAGTGTTGAAACGGTTCAACATGCAAGAGGCGAAAAGAGGAAATTTACCCGTGACTCATGGTATAAAGATCTCTAAGGCCCAATGTCCTAAATCACAAGATGATGAGGAGCGTATGAGAAAGATCCCTTATGCTTCGGCAATTGGATCTATCATGTATGCAATGATATGTACTCGTCCGGATGTCTCGTATGCTTTGAGCATGACGAGCAGATACCAGTCGAATCCAGGTGAAGGTCACTGGACAGCAGTCAAGAATATCCTCAAGTACCTGAAAAGGACTAAGGATTCATTCTTGGTATATGGATGTGAAGACGAACTGGCAGTAAAGGGTTACACAGATGCTAGTTTCCAAACTGACAATGATGACTATAAGTCTCAGTCAGGTTTTGTGTTTTGCCTTAATGGTGGTGCTGTTAGCTGGAAAAGTTCAAAGCAAGAGACAGTCGCTGATTCTACAACAGAGGCTGAGTATATTGCTGCTTCTAGTGCAGCCAAGGAGGCTGTATGGATTAAAAAGTTCATCACTGAACTTGGTGTTGTTCCAACCATTGTTGATACGGTTGCTCTATACTGTGATAATAATGGAGCCATTGCACAGGCTAAGGAACCCAGATCTCACCAACGATCCAAGCATATACTTAGGCGGTACCATCTCATCCGTGAAATCATTGACAGAGGAGATGTACATATAGGAAGAGTGCCAACAGATGATAATGTTGCAGATCCACTGACCAAGGCTTTGTCGCAGCAGAAGCACGACGGTCACATTAGTTCCATGGGTATTAGATACATGAGTGATTGGCTCTAGTGCAAGTGGGAGACTGTTAGAGTTTATGCCCTAGAGGCCAATTATTTGATGTGATTGCTTAACATTTGATATTATTGTTGATTGAATAAATAAATGATTTTATTATGGTTTTAATTACTGCGTAATATAATTGTTAACATAATAAAATTCCTTAGAATAGTGATACAAATTATATAGTTTCAAGTATGTGACTTGAACATGAGATTATATAATTATAATTAGTATCATTGTTCTTAAATGTCCCTAGTCGAGTATCATTGTTGATGGGACAACAATGATGCATTGAGACTAGTATGTGGATTGACTGATGACCAAATCTCATTGGTCATAAATATATGAGATATTAAGTCAATGCATAGGTACATGTTAGAGAACAATGTACTGGACAGACCCACCATGAGAATTCTATATGGAGCATTATGCGAAGTGTCATTAGTAATTCTCATAGTGACAATGATGTAATGGTCCTCCGACCTGAAACCGCTATATTACTACACGAGAATATATGTACTTTGATATAATCAAATGTCACCTTTAATAGGGTGGACTATAAAGGTGATTATTGGGTTCATTATGAATCGTGTGAGTAATATGAGTGATCTAGATGGAATTTAACCATCCTATATTTTATAGGTGATATCCATAGGCCTCTTGATTGAGTAGGACTATGAAATGCATGGCCATGCTCAAATAGTGATTTGTTTCATATAGTCTACTCATTGATCAAGAAAACTCAGATTAAATTATGAAGAGTATGACACATTCCATGACTCGAGTTTAATCTAGGATATTAAGGTTAAAAGGATTAAATTACATTGAAACATTGGTCACGAAAAGGTTGCATCGAATCATCGATCTTATTATTACTTGGGTAGCAGTGATGCATTACTAGATGCCGCTCACTGTTTATAACTTTATAATATGATTTTAAGGTTATTGCCAACGTAATAATAACCTATAGGGTCACACACAAAGAACGTAATTAAAAGGAAATTAATTTAAATTGTAAAGATTTAAATATGTCAATATGATTGATATAATTTTAAATTACGAATTTAAATTAATAGGATAATTTATATATAGGTATATTAATTAAGTAAGACTTAATTAAGATATATATAAATTCGGATTTTAATAATATTAGGTTTTGATTAATTCCTCCTGACTGCTATATATATGATGTATATCAGACTTTAGGTTTTTACGTCAAAACAAAACCCTAGCCGCTCTTAGAGAGAGACTAGAGAAAACAGTTCCGAAAATCCTCATCCTTGGTGGCTAGTACCGCGATTCCTTCTTCTGCAGATCGTAAGACGATTCGCGGAGCGTTCGTGTGGATACCGTAGAGACGCAGTCGGTTTGTATTGCGTTGGAGATTCGAGGCGCAGTCGATTTCAGACTCTCGTTTTCATATTCGGTATAATCTCTAAACCTCTTAATTAATTAATTTTTCGCATGGATCCTGTTTTAGGGTTTCGGAAATTGCTTTAAAATTTTAATTTCCGCTGTGCGTTTCTGTGCCGAAACCCTACAGAGGCGAACCCAACGTTGGAAGGGTGTTTTGTCACTATCATACAAGATGTCTAATGACATACAACCTCGTGTCATTATAGGACAGGGTTGTGCTCATCCACTTGCTGAGTATATCTATGGGCACTACCTATATAATCTTGGTGTTTGTTTGAAGTATAATTCTCAATTTGAGACAGTGGAGATAATGATAAGTCAAGAGAAGACTCACCATTGGGAAGAATATGATAGTAATCTTCTCGTTTTTCTTTGGGGTCTATTGGGTCAACCAAGGATAATTCTGTGGCCATATGATATCTATCATAACCTAGACGCGTGGCCTCCCATGTACGAAGGTTTCCTTGAGCACTTCCCAAAGATTCTAATTTCTAAAACAGTTTTTGACTATACCTTTATATAAGGTGTTATTGTGAGGTGATGTCCACGGTTGGAACATGAGTCACATTTGGTATATATTTGTATCCAAACCCACAACATATGTGTTGTTGTATTTTGCATGACAATTGTTGTAATAAAGTTGTAGTTGTTTTCTGTACCATGTATTTGACGACTCAGAATGGGTTGGGTGGAATGGACCTATTTTGGGGTTGTCACAGGAGTCCTCATTATAATTATCACACTATTTTATAAAATAGTGAGGACTACTACAGCCACCATCTCGGACCATCACTCCGTTAAAGGGTGAGTTCAACTAGCCCAGTAAAAAATATTATGACTAAGATAATGCAGAATAAATTATCGTTAGCCTTCAACAGTGTTAAACTGATAAAAATACAATAAATATCAAGTTTAACTACAGCGGAACAATCAATCCATTAGAAGAGTCAAGTAGAGCATGATATCTACTATATTCTATGATTTAAAAAGTTTATCATCAATTTTATCGCTGAGACTCAGCTTAATAAATAATCTACATCACTAAATTATCTATGCACTATGGGCCAAGGATATTCGTATTATTACCAATGGTCATGATCATGCCAATTACTGTCCATCAATGCACTACAGACCAATGAGGATTTCATCACATCATTTGTAACATTACGGTCATGATTATACCGAATAATCCCTAGTCATAATCATACCAATCAACAGTTCATCTATGCACTACGGGCCAAAGATGACTTTCATCACAATATAAGCATGAGGATGATGACAATGATATAAAAATTCAATTAAATGAAAGTAAGGATAAATTTTAAAGATTTATAATTTAATTTATCCAGAATTTAATAATGTCCAAATTGTCAACATGATACTGTTGTGTGGAGTAAAATTCAAGAATAATATTGTATCAAAAATGATTTGGACTGAAAAAGAATCAATTTTTATCATGAATAGTACCCCGGGTGAATAGTACCCGAGTGAGTAGTACCCCGTAAATAGTACTTCGAGAATAGTACCCCGTGAATAGTACTCCGGCATGAAAAGATTAAAAATTATCAAGAATGCTCAGAATAATATTTTCATGAAAAGATACTAGATGAAGCGTAAATTTCAAGGATATTCTATTAATTTCAAGGAGTATAGAAGTCATACTTTAACAAAATAAGTGTATAATTTAGAATCTGAAACGAAATAATATTACTTACATACTACAGAGTATGGAAGAAAATATTATTTCTTACAAATATTGAACTAAAATAATATCTCTTACCTTAAAAAAAGAGTACTTCTGACTGGTAAGGCGGAAATATTCTTGAAAAAAATTATACTATTTTCTACACTAAAAGCTTCCTAAAACTCCAAATAAATACGCTCAATATTATAGAAGAAGAATCCTTTGATTCAGGTGTGATTTTCATTTCTAAACTAAGCATCCTATTTATAGGAGAATGGAAGGATACTATTTGAAAATTAAAAACACGGACGCACAGTAAACATAATCACGAACGCAATCGGCGAAAGAATTTTTTTTTTTCTGATTTACTATGCAAACACTATGCATAATAAAAATATAATATATTCTATTTTTCATAAAAAACAAAACTTAAAAAATATATTATATATATACTCCCTCCAATTCATCCCATCTCTTTTTTTTTCATTCCCGTGATTCCCCCCCTCCCCCACCACCACCAAAACATCATTATCATATATATATATATATATATATATATATATATATATATATATATATATATATATATATATATATATATATTATCACACTCATAACACATACTTTTTTGAAAAATGAGTAGATGGAAGGTCCATATAATAAGCCAAGTTTATAACAAATACTTCATAAAAATTTTCTCAATATTTTTAACAACATTTATTCATCAATAATATAACTTGTAATATTAACAACCAGATCATTCTCAGGAATGAGGGGGCTTTCCGATAAGGATTTTTCCCTATTGGCGAGCAATTAGGTGACCAAACCCCTTTCCTCGACAGAACTTTCTAAACATTATCAATAATACAAATAATAATATGAATAACTTGTCATCTCAATTATTGATTTAATAATATAAAATATTGTGCAGATGATAATGTGACAATAATAGAATCAATAATGTGAGATACTATGCAACAATTACTGTAGCAATAATTGAGTATCACTAAGTGACTTCTCACGTAAGCATCAAATACCGTGTGTTACTATGCAACCACGCGTGTGACGCCCCCAAAATTAGGTATACATCACCCATCTTGGGTCGTCAGATACATATTACAGAATACAAATACAACTTAATAATACAACTGTCGTGTACAATACGACAAAATATAAACTGTGAGTTTGAATACAAATATTATCTTCTAGAGAGTATTCATACTCAAAAGGAGTCCTCATTACATTTATTTACACACCATTACATAGAATAGTGAGGACTACTAACTAATACTATCATTCGGACCATCACTCCGTTCCCCGACTTGCCCCAGCTACGTTCTCATTTCCTGAAGAGAACAGTGAAAGAAAGGGTGAGCTCAACTAGCCCAGTAAGAAATATTATGACTAAGATAATGCAAAATAAATTATCATTAGCCTTCAACAATGTTAAACTGATAAAATATAATAGACATCAAGTTTAACTGTAGCGGAACAAGCAATCCATTAAAAGAGTCAAGTAGAAAATAAACTCTACTATCTTTTATGATTTAAAAGATTTTCCAACACTTTGATCGCTGAGACTCAGCTTAATAAAATAATCCACATCATCGAATCACCCCTGCACTACGGCCAAGGATATTCGTATATTCATTAATGGTCATGATCATGCCAACAACTGTCCATCAATGCACTACGGGCCAATGAGGACTTTTACCACATCATTTGTAACATTACGGTCATGATTACACCGAATAATCCCTGGTCATAATCATACCAAGTCCATCTATGCACTACAGGCCACAGATGACTTTCAACATTTTATAAACATGAGGATGATGACAATGATATAAGAATTCAATAAAACAAGTTCAAGAATTAATTTATCCAAGAATTAACAACGTCCAAATTGTCAACATGATACTGCTTTGTGGAGTAAAATTCAAGAATGATCAGGAGAATATTTTCATGAATAGATACTGGATGAAACGCAATTATCAAGGATATTTCACAAATTTCATGGAGTATAGAAGTCAAAACTTAACCAACTGAGTACAATAAAGAATGGAATAACAAAAAAATCACCATGCATGCGATAGACCGCACAGACAGGTTATTCCAACAGAATAATAAATAATGGAACCAGGTCCGGCGTAAACGCACAGACAGGATATTCCGACAGAATAATAAATAATGGAACCAGGTCCGGCGTAAACGCACAGACAGGATATTCCGACAGAATAATAAAGAACAGTATAATAAATAATGGAACCAGGTCCGGTGTAAAACACACAGACAGGATATTCCAACAGAATAATAATAAAGACGGAACCAGGTCCGGTGTAAAACACACAGACAGGATGTTCCAACAGAATAATAATAAAAACGGAACCAGGTCCGGTGTAAAACACACAGACAGGATGTTCCAACAGAATAATAGAAGAATGTCACCAAGTATAGGGTAGACCGCGTATACAGGTTATTCCAACAGAATAATAAGAAATGGAATAACAGTTCTCTTCATGAATAAGAAAGAATAACACCCCTTACCGTTTTAAAGAAGAGCTGAAGTAAGGAAGTAGTTAAGTAGCAGAATACTCTTCTTCTCTCTCTCTATAGTTTCTCTATATAGTTTCTCTCTCTAGAGTTCAGTGAATTCGTAAGAAATAATGAAGGAATGAGCTGCTATTTATAGAAAAATAGAATGCATAGTAACTAATCCATGAACGGTCCAGATTGATTACTTTAATCTGACGGTCCATATTTAAAGAAAAATCTTTTAAATAAAATAAAATATATTCTATTTATAGAATAACTTTAATAAAGTATTTTGTTTTATATAAAAAGATGTTTCTGTTTTATTACGTTAATAATACGAATAAAACAAAACGTCATTATCGCTAAATAATTCATATTATTAACTGACAATAATAGAATCAAACTGAGTGACTTCTCACATAAGCATTAATAATCAATACCGTGTGCTACTATGCAACCACACGTATTACTGTACTTTTACTACCGAGTAGTTCAACAGTAACAATGGTAAAATTTCTGCCGTTATTTTTAATAAAATATTTTTGTCGTTTTCTCAATCCGACAATAATTCCGTTGTGGGGTCCACCAATGATTGTGTCGTTGTACGAATATTCCCTGTTAAAACGAATATTCCCCGACCAATCGAATATTATATAACAACTTGCGTACTTTGCAAAATTTATAAATATTACCCACAACTATAACATTATATCAAATTAACTCCATAATATTCAAAAATGATATTTATAAAAAATTCATCTTTATTTATAAAAGTTGGGGTCTTACAACCTCCCCTTCTTATGAAATTTCGCCCTCGAAATTAGGGTACGTACCTGGTATGTCGAAGAGGTAAGGATACCTTGATTTCATTTCAGATTCTAACTCCCAAGTCATTTCCTCAACATCGTGGTTTCTCCACAAAACTTTGACTTGAGGTATAACCTTGGAGCGTAGAATATGTTCCTTCTTATCCAAGATTTGAACAGGAACTTCTTCATACGTCAAATCTTCCGCTATTTCGTCCGGTTCTAACTCAATAATGTGGTTCGGGTCTTCCACATATTTGCGTAACATGGATATGTGAAAAACGTTATGAACACGAGACATACTTGGCGGTAAAGCGAGTCTATAAGCCACAGTTCCTACTCGATCGAGGATTAAAAATGGACCGATGAATCGAGGATTGAGCTTTCCTCTCTTTCCAAATCTCGTAACTCCTTTCCATGGAGCAACACGTAAGAACACATGATCTCCTACATCAAATTCCACGTCCTTTCGATGAAGATCAGCATAACTCTTTTGTCGATCTTGTGAGGTTTTTATACGTTGTCGGATCGTTTGAATCTTTTCTGTAGTCATACGTACCAACTCCGGTCCCAACAACGTTGCTTCACCCACCTCATCCCAGCATACTGGAGAACGACATTTTCTTCCATACAATGCTTCGAATGGAGCCATGCCAATACTTGCTTGATAACTGTTGTTGTAGGAAAACTCCACCAATGGTAAGAACTTGTCCCAACTTCCCTTGAAGTCAAAGACACAGAGTCTTAATAGATCTTCAAGAGTTTGAATAGTCCTCTCTGATTGTCCGTCCGTCTGAGGATGATATGCTGAACTAAATCGTAACTCCGTGCCCATAGCTTTTTGTAAACTAACCCAAAATCGTGAAGTGAATCTTGGGTCTCGATCAGAAACTATGGATACTGGCATACCATGCAGTCTTACAATCTCGTTTATGTACATACGAGCAAGACGTTCAAGTGTATAAGTTTCTCGTATCGGTAAGAAATGAGCAGACTTGGTCAATCTATCAACAATGACCCAAATCGCATCAATACCTTGAGAAACCCTAGGAAGACCGGTAACGAAATCCATGGTAATGTGCTCCCACTTCCATTCTGGAATTTCAAGTGGTTGCAATGGACCTTTTGGTACTTGATGCTCCGCTTTGACTCGTTGACAAGTTAGACACCTTGAGATAAACAACGCTATCTCTCTCTTCATATTGCTCCACCAAAATGTATGACGAAGATCATGATACATTTTGGTACTTCCAGGATGGATTGCAAATGGTGTGTTGTGCGCCTCCATCATGATTTCATACTTTAAATCAGGGTTGTTAGGAACACAAAGTCTGGAGTTGACTCGAAGTATTCCTTCTTCATCGATTCTTGCTTCCGGCATAGCACCTTCTTGCACTTTCTTCCTCATACGCATCAGCTCCAGGTCTGTAGCTTGAGCAGCTTTAACTTTATCGATTAAAGTCGGTTCTACTCGTATATTCGCCATCATCACATGGGTCCCTGGAGTCTTTAACTCTATCTCCATCCTTTGCAAATCACACAAAATGGGCCTTTGTGTTGACAATATCGCACTCGTACTTGCATATGATCTTCTACTCAATGCGTCAGCTACCACGTTCGCTTTTCCAGGATGGTATTGAATGGTATGATCATAATCTTTCAACAGTTCAAGCCAACGTCGTTGTCGCATGTTGAGTTCCTTTTGAGTGAAAAAATATTTGAGGCTTTTATGATCCGTAAAGATCTCCACCTTCTCCCCATACAAGTAATGCCTCCAAATTTTAAGTGCAAAGACAACAGCTGCCAACTCTAGATCATGAGTAGGATAATTCCTCTCATATTCCTTGAGTTGTCTTGATGCATAGGCTATGACTTTTCCATGTTGCATGAGAACGCATCCCAACCCTTTGCTCGAAGCATCACTGTAGATGACAAATCCCTCCGAGCCAGATGGTATTGTTAGAACAGGTGCTGAAATGAGTCTCCTCTTGAGTTCTTGAAAACTCTGCTCACATTCTTCGCTCCAACCGAACTTTGTATCTTTCCGAGTCAGCTGAGTTAATGGAGTAGCGATTCGAGAAAATCCTTCCACGAATCTCCGATAATAACCAGCTACCAAGAAAGCTACGTACTTCGGTCACTGATTTAGGTTGCTCCCAGCTTTGAATAGCTTCAATCTTTGCCGGGTCAACAGATATTCCACGACTTGATACTACGTGCCCAAGGAATGCTACCTCTTCCAGCCAGAACTCGCATTTCTTCAACTTGGCATAAAGTTTGTATTCACGAAGCTTTTGGAGTACCAGCCTCAAGTGTTGCTCATGATCTTCACGGCTTTTGGAATAAACAAGGATGTCATCGATAAAGACGACCACAAAGTGATCCAAATATTCCTTGAATACCCTGTTCATCATATCCATGAAGGCAGCAGGAGCATTAGTCAATCCAAAAGACATAACTAAGAATTCATAATGCCCGTACCGAGTTCTAAAAGCCGTCTTTGGAATATCCTCAGTTCTAACCTTCAGCTGATGATATCCAGAACGAAGATCGATCTTTGAAAAGAATTGTGCTCCTTGCAACTGGTCAAACAGGTCATCAATACGTGGCAATGGGTACCTATTTTTGATGGTGACATGATTCAACTCCCGATAATCAATACAAAGTCGCATACTTCCATCTTTCTTCTTCACGAATAGAACAGGAGCACCCCAAGGAGAAGTACTAGGACGAATAAAACCAATGTCTAACAATTCCTGCAGTTGGGTCTTTAACTCCTGAAGTTCAATAGGAGCCATTCGATATGGGGCTTTGGAAATGGGTTTTGTACCGGGTTCAAGGTCGATACAAAATTCAATTTCACGCTCTGGGGGTAGGCCAGGAAGTTCTTCGGAAATACGTCAGGAAATTTATTAACAACAGAAATATCATTCAAAGCTGACGTATTTTTGTTTAGATCTGTGACATGAGCTAAGAAAGCTTGACATCCGTTTTTCAATAAACGAATAGCTTTATGGCTTGAGATGACAGCGATTGATTTTAATGGTTTGGTTGCTTGAATTCGCATAATAGGTCGATTAGGAATATGAAAGCTAACAACCTTACGAAAACAATCAATTTTTGCATGATGAGTAGTTAACCAATCAATCCCTAGAATCACGTCAAATGCAAGTATTTTTAATGAAATAAGATCGACAGGTAATGTGTGGGTACCAACTTGAACCAAACAAGACTTATAAACCGTGGATGTAATGAAGGTTTCTCCCAATGGAGTTTCAACTGCTAAGTCAAAGTCTAATTTCTCCGGAATCAAATTTAATCGATGAGCGCAAGTAGGAGAAATAAAAGAATGGGTAGAACCGGTATCAAATAAAGTATAGACTTCGTTAGAGTTTATGATAAGCTTACCCGTGATGACCTCATTCGGGTTCCTTGCGTTCTGGGAGGTCACAACAAACGCTCTCCCTTGCACAACCGGTTTTGACTTTTCTGGGACGGCCTTTGGTGCCTCCATCCTAGCTGAATTTGTCTTCGGTAAACGACAAAATCGGGCTAAATGACCTTCTCTTCCACAATTATAACATGCTTTGGACGGCATCGCGCAGTTTGGACTGATGTGCCCCTCCCCTCCGCATTTGAAACATATGATAGGTGGTCGTTCTCCTTCCTTAACGACAGGTGCTGGTGCTGACGTCTTTCCATCATTGTTGAATCTCCTCTTCTTGAAATGCCCATTCTTATTGTTTTGGCCCTGATTACCACCGAAGTGGTTACCATTTCTGGCCTGTTGATTCCCTCCACGCTTGTTGTCACCGCTTCGATGACTGCTCTCACTGGTATTATCATTTTGCCGGCTGCTCTCTTTTGGTTGCGTTGTCTCGTTATCGCGCTCCACCAACTGAGCCCTATTTACAACATCTGAATACAAACACAGTTTATGAGAAACAAGATGTTGACGTATCTCCGGCTTCAAACCTCTTAAAAACATTCGCGTCATTCTTTCTTCATTATCCACCAGGTGGGACGCAAACCGGGATAACTCCGCAAATTTTGCCTCGTACTGCGACACGGTCATATTATTCTGCTCCAATTTGATGAACTCCACCTCCTTCATGTGACGAATACTCTCGGGAAAGTATTTGTCGTTAAACAGCTCTTGGAACTTCTCCCAAGACATCTTCAGTGCGGCAGGTTGAGTACGCTTTATCGATTCCCACCAGTAATCTGCCTCTCCTCGCAACATAAAGGCGGCAAAGGGAACCTTTTGCTCCTCGGAGCAACCCAAGACATCAAATATCTTGGTGATCTGCTTTATCCATGTTTCAGCTACAAGTGGTTTGGGTTCTCCCTTAAACTCCGGTGGTCCCAGCTCCTTAAACTGTTTAGCGGTGACCGCCTGAGAGTTTCCCGTATTTCCACCTACGTTGTGGACAGGAGCCGCTTTCACCTGTTGTTGCATGAATTGCATAAAACCTCTGAACATTCCATCATTCATCATCTGGTCAGTGTTGTTGTTTGCATGAGGATTGTCACCTTCCTGATGAACATTATCCTGATTATTGATATGTGGTGAATCAATAGTCGCCTGTGCTCCATTGCTATTCTCAACATTCTCAGATGCCATTTTCAGATACTGCCACAAAATAAAAGTTAATTGATATGTCATATATTATCCTTATATTATGACCGACCAATTAAATACCATGCAAATAAACTTAGGTAGGTCATACTAGCGAAGAATTCCCCGTCTCTCCCCTCCTAGTTCTATTCTCACATCTTAGCCAGGGATCATATCCCTAAGCTCTGATACCAACTGTGACGCCCCCAAAATTAGGTATACATCACCCATCTTGGGTCGTCAGATACATAGTACAGAATACAAATACAACTTAATAATACAACTGTCGTGTACAATACGACAAAACATAAACTGTGAGTTTGAATACAAATATTATCTTCTAGAGAGTATTCATACTCAAAAGGAGTCCTCATTACATTTATTAACACACCATTACATAGAATAGTGAGGACTACTAACTAATACTATCATTCGGACCATCACTCCGTTCCCCGACTTGCCCCAGCTACGTTCTCATTTCCTGAAGAGAACAGTGAAAGAAAGGGTGAGCTCAACTAGCCCAGTAAGAAATATTATGACTAAGATAATGCAAATAAATTATCATTAGCCTTCAACAATGTTAAACTGATAAAATATAATAGACATCAAGTTTAACTGTAGTGGAACAAGCAATCCATTAAAAGAGTCAAGTAGAAAATAAACTCTACTATCTTTTATGATTTAAAAGATTTTCCAACACTTTGATCGCTGAGACTCAGCTTAATAAAATAATCCACATCATCGAATCACCCCTGCACTACGGCCAAGGATATTCGTATATTCATTAATGGTCATGATCATGCCAACAACTGTCCATCAATGCACTACGGGCCAATGAGGACTTTTACCACATCATTTGTAACATTACGGTCATGATTACACCGAATAATCCCTGGTCATAATCATACCAAGTCCATCTATGCACTACAGGCCACAGATGACTTTCAACATTTTATAAACATGAGGATGATGACAATGATATAAGAATTCAATAAAACAAGTTCAAGAATTAATTTATCCAAGAATTAACAACGTCCAAATTGTCAACATGATACTGCTTTGTGGAGTAAAATTCAAGAATGATCAGGAGAATATTTTCATGAAAAGATACTGGATGAAACGCAATTATCAAGGATATTCACAAATTTCATGGAGTATAGAAGTCAAAACTTAACCAACTGAGTACAATAAAGAATGGAATAACAAAAAAATCACCATGCATGCGATAGACCGCACAAACAGGTTATTCCAACAGAATAATAAATAATGGAACCAGGTCCGGCATAAACGCACAGACAGGATATTCCGACAGAATAATAAATAATGGAACCAGGTCCGGCGTAAACGCACAGACAGGATATTCCGACAGAATAATAAAGAACAGTATAATAAATAATGGAACCAGGTCCGGTGTAAAACACACAGACAGGATATTCCAACAGAATAATAATAAAGACGGAACCAGGTCCGGTGTAAAACACACAGACAGGATGTTCCAACAGAATAATAATAAAAACGGAACCAGGTCCGGTGTAAAACACACAGACAGGATGTTCCAACAGAATAATAGAAGAATGTCACCAAGTATAGGGTAGACCGCATATACAGGTTATTCCAACAGAATAATAAGAAATGGAATAACAGTTCTCTTCATGAATAAGAAAGAATAACACCCCTTACCGTTTTAAAGAAGAGCTGAAGTAAGGAAGTAGTTAAGTAGCAGAATACTCTTCTTCTCTCTCTCTATAGTTTCTCTCTCTAGAGTTCAGTGAATTCGTAAGAAATAATGAAGGAATGAGCTGCTATTTATAGAAAAATAGAATGCATAGTAACTAATCCATGAACGGTCCAGATTGATTACTTTAATCTGACGGTCCATATTTAAAGAAAAATCTTTTAAATAAAATAAAATATATTCTATTTATAGAATAACTTTAATAAAGTATTTTGTTTTATATAAAAAGATGTTTCTGTTTTATTACGTTAATAATACGAATAAAACAAAACGTCATTATCGCTAAATAATTCATATTATTAACTGACAATAATAGAATCAAACTGAGTGACTTCTCACATAAGCATTAATAATCAATACCGTGTGCTACTATGCAACCACACGTATTACTGTACTTTTACTACCGAGTAGTTCAACAGTAACAATGGTAAAATTTCTGCCGTTATTTTTAATAAAATATTTTTGTCGTTTTCTCAATCCGACAATAATTCCGTTGTGGGGTCCACCAATAATTGTGTCGTTGTACGAATATTCCCTGTTAAAACGAATATTCCCCGACCAATCGAATATTATATAACAACTTGCGTACTTTGCAAAATTTATAAATATTACCCACAACTATAACATTATATCAAATTAACTCCATAATATTCAAAAATGATATTTATAAAAAATTCATCTTTATTTATAAAAGTTGGGGTCTTATAACGCGTATTATTGTACTTTTATCACCGGGTATTTCAACAGTTAATGGTAAAACTTTCGCCGTTATTTTTATAAAAAAATATTTCTGTCGTTTTCTAACTCCGACAATAATTCCGCTGTGGGGTTCACCAATGATTGTGCCATCGTACAAATATTTTCTGTTAAAATGAATATTCCCCGATCAATCGAATATTTTATAACAACTTGCTTACTTTGTAAAATTTATAAATATTACCCACAACTATAATATTATATCAAATCCACACCATAATATTCAAAAATATATTTCTAGAAAAATTTAATCTTTATTCATAAAAGTTGGGGTCTTACAGAATGACTCAATTGTAAAATAATAATTAGTTTAATGCAGTAATTTAAAAAATTAAAAGTTCAATGGTGTCATCAGTAAAACTTGCCGACTACAGTGACTAAATCATTAGTTTTGTCGTTATTAATATTAATTAAAATATAACAAAGCAAACACTTGCTCATTTTAATTTATCCAATACCAAAATATAACAAAAGGACAAATACCAAATTATTTTAATTGATCCCAAGTTAACTCAACCATTCAAGTTTGATGACTAGGCAATCCAAAATGTACTTTCTACTTTCCCGTAATATATTTTGGTATTTTCAAATGTCGACTTAACAACTAAAAAAAAAATTCACAAAATTTTAGTACACATTTACTATCAAAGATACCAAGTATCCTTTATCACTAATAATTGAACAAAAAAAATTAATATATCAACTAATAGTTCATATACATTTAACCCTTAATATTTTGTATTAATTTTAATAATGATTCATAAACTTTATTAATATATAATATCTCATTTAACTTACTCTACTTCGTTATAAATAAGACTATCTACACATCAAATTACACACAAAAATCTTGCAAGCTTAATAAACAACATATTTCCTTGGATTAACCATATTCACGAAAAAGATAATTTTACTATTAAAGTCCGCCATTAAAATTTTGATTGAGATAAATATAAAAACAAACAAGACTATCGACATTAATGTTATCCTATTACATAAAGAAATGCATATTTTGTAATCTACTAATCAGTGAATTACAATGACATATTATAATGCCTTTACTTGAAATTAAACGAATTATTATAATTATAAATGTTATTGCTCAAATATAGAACATTTAATTAAGTTTATGGTTATAATGCTTGTAATATATAATTAGCATATGATGGTTCCAAAATTCCAATATAGAGCCAAATAACCTAGATAAAGGAAAGGAGGTATTTATTGGGGTTAGAGGGGACTGAAATGTTAAACTAACTCTACCGTTTGTATTTTTTTTATTTGTAAAATTCGCCCTCCAACTTTTATTTTTGCAAAACTCTCCCTCTAATATATATGGAATCGTGCAAAAATCACCTTTTATTTACTTTTTTGTTAAAAAATCTCATATACACATTATTTCACTCCAATTCATTACTTAAGAATTTTATCTTTAGAATACTCATTTAATTCCATTTAAACGACTTCCAATTAACAAAAAAATTCTCACAATACTAAAAAATATATTGGCAATATTAGATGTGAAACCCCAGATTTTATGAATAAATATTTAATTTTTCTCGAAATAATTTTTTTTTATATTAATGTGTGGATTTGATATAATAGTTATGGGTAGTATTTATAAATTTTGCAAAGTATGCAAGTTGTCATATTATATTCGATTGGTCGGAGAATATTCTTTTTGTCGGGGAATATCCGTACGACGGTACAATCATTGGTGGACCCCACAACGGAATTATTGTCGGATTGAGAAAACGACAGAATTATCTTTCTATAAAAATAACAGCTGAGGTGTTACCGTTAAAATCGTTAAAACTGTTGAACTACTTGGTAGTAAAAGTACAGTAATACGCGTGGTTGCATAGTAGCACACGGTATTGATTATTGATGCTTACGTGAGAAGTCACTCAGCTATACTCAATTATTGCTACAGTAATTGCTGCATCATATCTCTTAAATTATTGTCATAGTATCATCTGTATAATATGTTATATTATTGAGACGTTGTGGTAAGTTTGGTTATTTTATGGGGGGCCATATGTCATCATCTAAGAGTCTCTTCGTCAATAGTAATTACCGTCGTCAATAGTAATTACCGTCGTCAATAGTAATTACCTTCGTCAATAGTATTTACCTTGGTCAATAGTAATTACCTTCGTCAATAGTATTTACCTTGGTCAATAGTAATTACCTTCGTCAATAGTATTTACCTTGGTCAATAGTAATTACTTTCGTCAATAGTAGTTGTCCCTTCAATATTACCAAGAGTCATTTGACCCTTCGTTAAGACCAAGAGTCATTTGACCCTTCGTTAAGACCAAGAGCCACCCTCAGTTTTTCTATAAATAGAGGCCTAGGGCTTCATTATTTTTCACGAATTCATTCATGCTATAGAGAGAGAAAGTATAGAGAGAATAAGAGAGAGAGAGACTAAGAGTATTCTGCTACTTAACTACTTCCTTACTTCAGCTCTTCTTTAAAACGGTAGGGAATATTATTTCTTTTATATTCATGAAGAGAACTTCTGTTATTCCATTTATTTATTATTCTGTTGGAATAACCAGTATACGCGGTCTACCCTATACTTGGTGATATTCTTCTATTATTCTGTTGGAACATCCTGTCTGTGTGTTTTACACCAGACCTGGTTCCGTTTATTATTCTGTTGGAATATCCTGTCTGTGTGTTTTACACCGGACCTGGTTCCATTATTTATTATTCTGTCGGAATATCCTGTCTGTGCGTTTACGCCGGACCTGGTTCCATTATTTATTATTCTGTTGGAATAACCTGTCTGTGCGGTCTATCGCATGCATGGTGATTTCTTTTGTTATTCCATTCTTTATTGTACTCAGTTGGTTAAGTTTTGACTTCTATACTCCATAAAATTTGTGGAATATCCTTGATAGTTGCGTTTCATCCAGTATCTTTTCAAGAAAATATTCTTCTAAGCATTCTTGAATTTTACTCCACAAAGTAGTATCATGTTGACAATTTGGACGTTGTTAATTCTTGGATAAATTAATTCTTGAACTTGTTTTATTGAATTCTTATATCATTGTCATCATCCTCATGTTTATATTCTGTTGAAAGTCATCTGTGGCCTGTAGTGCATAGATGGACTTGGTATGATTATGACCAGGGATTATTCGGTATAATCATGACCGTAATGTTACAAATGATGTGGTAAAAGTCCTCATTGGCCCGTAGTGCATTGATGGACAGTTGTTGGCATGATCATGACCATTAATGAATACACGAATATCCTTGGCCGTAGTGCAGGGGTGATTCGATGATGTGGATTATTTTATTAAGCTGAGTCTCAGCGATCGCAGTGTTGAAAAACCTTTTAAATCATAAAAGATAGTAGAGTTTATTTTCTACTTGACTCTTTTAATGGATTGCTTGTTCCACTGCAGTTAAACTTGATGTCTATTATATTTTATCAGTTTAACATTGTTGAAGACTAATGATAATTTATTCTGCATTATCTTAGTCATAATATTTCTTACTGGGCTAGTTGAGCTCACCCTTTCTTTCACTGTTCTCTTCAGGAAATGAGAACGTAGCTGGGACAAGTCGGGGTACGGAGTGATGGTCCGAATGATAGTATTAGTTAGTAGTCCTCACTATTCTATGTAATGGTGTGTTAATAAATGTAATGAGGACTCCTTTTGAGTATGAATACTCTCTAGAAGATATATTTGTATTCAAACTCACAGTTTATGTTTTGTCGTATTGTACACGACAGATGTATTAATCAGTTGTATTTGTATTCTGTACTATGTATCTGACGACCCAAGATGGGTGATGTATACCTAATTTTGGGGGCGTCACAGTTGGTATCAAAGCTTAGGGATATGATCCCTGGCTAGGATGTGAGAATAGAACTAGGAGGGGAGAGACGGGGAATTCCTTCGCTAGTATGACCTACCTAAGTTTATTTGCATGGTATTTAATTAGTCGGTCATAATATAAGGATAATATATGACATATCAATTAACTTTTATTTTGTGGCAGTATCTGAAAATGGCATCTGAGAATGTTGAGAATAGCAATGAAGCCCAGGCGATTATTGATTCACCACATATCAATAATCAGGATAATGTTCATCAGGAAGGTGACAATCCTCATGCAAACAACAACACTGACCAGATGATGAATGATGCAATGTTTAGAGGTTTTATGCAATTCATGCAACAACAGGTGAAAGCGGCTCCTGTCCACAACGTAGGTGGAAATACTGAAAACTCTCAGGCGGTCACCGCTAAGCAGTTTAAGGAGCTGGGACCACCGGAGTTTAAGGGAGAACCCAAACCACTTGTAGCTGAAACATGGATAAAGCAGATCACCAAGATATTTGATGTCTTGGGTTGCTCCGAGGAGCAAAAGGTTCCCTTTGCCGCCTTTATGTTGCGAGGAGAGGCAGATTACTGGTGGGAATCGATAAAGCGTACTCAACCTGCCGCACTGAAGATGTCTTGGGAGAAGTTCCAAGATCTGTTTAACGACAAATACTTTCCCGAGAGTATTCGTCACATGAAGGAGGTGGAGTTCATCAAATTGGAGCAGAATAATATGACCGTGTCGCAGTACGAAGCCAAGTTTGCCGAGTTGTCCCGATTTGCATCCCACTTGGTAGATAATGAAGAGAGAATGACGCGGATGTTTTTAAGAGGTTTGAAACCTGAGATACGTCAACATCTTATTTCTCATAAACTGTGTTTGTATTCAGATGTTGTGAATAGGGCTCAGTTAGTGGAGCGCGATAACGAGTCAACGCAACCAAAAGAGGGTAGTCGGCAAAATGATAATACCAGTGAGAGCAGTCATCGAAGCGGTGACAACAAGCGTGGAGGGAATCAACAGGCCAGAAATGGTAACCACTTCGGTGGTAATCAAGGCCAAAACAATAAGAATGGTCATTTCAAGAAGAGGAGATTCAACAATGATGGAAAGACGTCAGCACCAGCACCCGTTGTTAAGGAAGGAGAACGACCACCTATCATATGTTTCAAATGCGGAGGGGAGGGGCACATCAGTCCAAACTGCGCGATGCCATCCAAAGCATGCTATAATTGTGGAAGAGAAGGTCACTTAGCCCGATTTTGTCGTTCACCGAAGACAAGTTCAGATAGGATGGAGGCACCAAAGACCGTCCCAGAAAAGCCAAAGCCAGTAGTTTAAGAGAGAGTATTTTTTTTTCGTGACGAGGAACCTGAATAAAATTATCACGGGTATGTTAGTCATAAACTCTTGCGAAGTCTATACCATGTTAGATACCAGTTCTACTCACTCTTTTATTTCACCTAGTTGTGTTAAATGTTTGAAGTTAACTCCGGAGAACTTAGACTTTGATATGTCTGTTTAAACTCAGTTGGGAGAAACTTTCGTTACCTCTACTATTTATAAATCTTGTTCAAATCAACACTTTCACGTTACCTGTCGATCTTATCTCTTTGAAAATACTTGCCTTTGATGTGATTTTTTTGAAACGATTGGTTCACTACACATCATGCTTCTCGTAAGGTTGTTAGCTTTCATATTCCTAACCAACCTGTTATGCAAATTCAAAGTAACCAAACCACTAAAGTCAATCATTGTCATATCAAGCCATAAGTAAAAATCCCCGTTCCTTTCGCTGTTGACTTCCTGGTGTGGAATGCACTGAAGCTAGACTTTCCGTAGGAGACGTTGTAAATGACGATGACAAGTTGATAGGTATCAATGTGACGTGTTATCCAAGTCTTGGATGAGGGTCACAGTTTTGAACGATATTTCTATTGTTAATAAATTTCTTGACGTATTCTTGAAGACTTCTTAGCCTACCCTAGAGCGTAAAATCGAATTTTGTATTGACCCCAGTACAAAATCCATTTCTTAAACCCTCAAATATTTCTTCAACTAAAACGAACGTAACATGCGCCAAAGACGTTGGCTCGAGCTGTTGAAGATTACGATCGTACCATTCAATAACATCGTGGAAAAGTGAACGTGGTAGCTGACGCGTTGTGTAGAAGATCGTATACGGTTACAAGTGTGAATATTCGAACCCACGTGAAGATAACGAATATACGATTAAAATCGACTTTAATCGATAAAGTTAAAGCCGCTCAAGCTACATACTAAGAGCTGATAAATGTGAAGAAGAAGGTTCAAGAGGGCGTTATTCTAGAAGCAAGAATCGACGAAGAGAGGAAATCTCAACTCTCGATTTAATTGGCCCATTTGAAATCCTCGATGAAGTAGGAACTGTGGCCTATAGACTCGTTTTACCGCCAAGTATGTTGCGTGTTCAGAACATTTTTTTTACGTATCGATGTTACGTAAATATGTGGACGACCCGAACCGCATTATTAATTTAAAACCGGACGAAATAGCGAAAGATTTAACATATGAGGAGATACGTGTTAACATCTTGGATAAGAAGGATCATATTCGATGCTTAAAGGTTATACCTCAAGAGTTAGAATTTGAAGTGAAGTCAAGGTATCCTCACATGTTCGGCATACCAAGTACGTACGTAAATTTCGAGGGCGAAATTCTATAAGGAGGGGAGATTGTGAAACCCCAGATTTTATGAATAAATATTTAATTTTTCTCGAAATAATTTTTTTTTATATTAATGTGTGGATTTGATATAATAGTTATGGGTAGTATTTATAAATTTTGCAAAGTATGCAAGTTGTCATATTATATTCGATTGGTCGGAGAATATTCTTTTTGTCGGGGAATATCCGTACGACGGTACAATCATTGGTGGACCCCACAACGGAATTATTGTCGGATTGAGAAAACGACAGAATTATCTTTCTATAAAAATAACAGCTGAGGTGTTACCGTTAAAATCGTTAAAACTGTTGAACTACTTGGTAGTAAAAGTACAGTAATACGCGTGGTTGCATAGTAGCACACGGTATTGATTATTGATGCTTACGTGAGAAGTCACTCAGCTATACTCAATTATTGCTACAGTAATTGCTGCATCATATCTCTTAAATTATTGTCATAGTATCATCTGTATAATATGTTATATTATTGAGACGTTGTGGTAAGTTTGGTTATTTTATGGGGGGCCATATGTCATCATCTAAGAGTCTCTTCGTCAATAGTAATTACCGTCGTCAATAGTAATTACCGTCGTCAATAGTAATTACCTTCGTCAATAGTATTTACCTTGGTCAATAGTAATTACCTTCGTCAATAGTATTTACCTTGGTCAATAGTAATTACCTTCGTCAATAGTATTTACCTTGGTCAATAGTAATTACTTTCGTCAATAGTAGTTGTCCCTTCAATATTACCAAGAGTCATTTGACCCTTCGTTAAGACCAAGAGTCATTTGACCCTTCGTTAAGACCAAGAGCCACCCTCAGTTTTTCTATAAATAGAGGCCTAGGGCTTCATTATTTTTCACGAATTCATTCATGCTATAGAGAGAGAAAGTATAGAGAGAATAAGAGAGAGAGAGACTAAGAGTATTCTGCTACTTAACTACTTCCTTACTTCAGCTCTTCTTTAAAACGGTAGGGAATATTATTTCTTTTATATTCATGAAGAGAACTTCTGTTATTCCATTTATTTATTATTCTGTTGGAATAACCAGTATACGCGGTCTACCCTATACTTGGTGATATTCTTCTATTATTCTGTTGGAACATCCTGTCTGTGTGTTTTACACCAGACCTGGTTCCGTTTATTATTCTGTTGGAATATCCTGTCTGTGTGTTTTACACCGGACCTGGTTCCATTATTTATTATTCTGTCGGAATATCCTGTCTGTGCGTTTACGCCGGACCTGGTTCCATTATTTATTATTCTGTTGGAATAACCTGTCTGTGCGGTCTATCGCATGCATGGTGATTTCTTTTGTTATTCCATTCTTTATTGTACTCAGTTGGTTAAGTTTTGACTTCTATACTCCATAAAATTTGTGGAATATCCTTGATAGTTGCGTTTCATCCAGTATCTTTTCAAGAAAATATTCTTCTAAGCATTCTTGAATTTTACTCCACAAAGTAGTATCATGTTGACAATTTGGACGTTGTTAATTCTTGGATAAATTAATTCTTGAACTTGTTTTATTGAATTCTTATATCATTGTCATCATCCTCATGTTTATATTCTGTTGAAAGTCATCTGTGGCCTGTAGTGCATAGATGGACTTGGTATGATTATGACCAGGGATTATTCGGTATAATCATGACCGTAATGTTACAAATGATGTGGTAAAAGTCCTCATTGGCCCGTAGTGCATTGATGGACAGTTGTTGGCATGATCATGACCATTAATGAATACACGAATATCCTTGGCCGTAGTGCAGGGGTGATTCGATGATGTGGATTATTTTATTAAGCTGAGTCTCAGCGATCGCAGTGTTGAAAAACCTTTTAAATCATAAAAGATAGTAGAGTTTATTTTCTACTTGACTCTTTTAATGGATTGCTTGTTCCACTGCAGTTAAACTTGATGTCTATTATATTTTATCAGTTTAACATTGTTGAAGACTAATGATAATTTATTCTGCATTATCTTAGTCATAATATTTCTTACTGGGCTAGTTGAGCTCACCCTTTCTTTCACTGTTCTCTTCAGGAAATGAGAACGTAGCTGGGACAAGTCGGGGTACGGAGTGATGGTCCGAATGATAGTATTAGTTAGTAGTCCTCACTATTCTATGTAATGGTGTGTTAATAAATGTAATGAGGACTCCTTTTGAGTATGAATACTCTCTAGAAGATATATTTGTATTCAAACTCACAGTTTATGTTTTGTCGTATTGTACACGACAGATGTATTAATCAGTTGTATTTGTATTCTGTACTATGTATCTGACGACCCAAGATGAGTGATGTATACCTAATTTTGTGGGCGTCACATTAGATCGCCTAATTTATACGTATCACTCTCTATCTCTACTATGTCAATCGATTATTATTTTATTTTGGGTCAATGCATTTTCTTGCAGTGATAGTAATGAGGAAAATTGATCAACATATATTTATATAATTCACATAATCCGTTTTCTTGTAGTGTTGAACGAAATATTTAATGATGACGATTGACGACACATGTTCAAAACGATTGACATTTTAATATGGGTATTTTGTGCGAGACATTTATCAAAATAAAAGAATGGTTATTTGGCATATAATAAATGCAGAGAATGAGATATATGTATTAAGCAATCTAAGGTTTCAAATATGATGATATTATGATTTTTTTTTGTTAATTGAAAGTTGTTTGAGTGAAATAAAAGCAACATTCTTAAGTTAAAACTTTTAAGTAGTGAATTAGATGAAACAATACGACTATTTGAGAATTTTTAAAAAAAAAATACATGAAGGGTGAATTTTGCACAATTAATATATCTTGAAGGAAAACTTTTGCAAACATAAAAGATAAAAGGGTGAGTTTTATAAAAATAGTATAAATAAGAGGGCCACTTTTGCATTCAAGTCTTTTTAGAGAGTAGCATATAGATAAGATATATGAGGAGTGGAGGAGTGGGTGAGTTTGTTTGGTTTTGCTCTTTGTTTGTCTTGAGATAATTTTAGGTAGACGGAGTTTTATTGTAGTATGAGACATGATATGACATAAAAATGGGGTCGGGGGCCCAAGGGAAATGAATAGGGAAGGAGGTGAGTTTACGACATTAAGAGCATTCATAACTGTTTCTTTATCTCTATCTCTATTCTGCAGTGTTATTGAGTCATTTTATAGGATAGGGATTCAATTTTTTCACTATGTACCCAAAAGGTTCCATATATTGATTTCTTAAATATTAAATTTTAAAATTTAAAATTTAAAAGATATGGCTAGAAATCAAAATGTGTAACGATCAAAATCAATTGCAATTATTTGAATTTATATGTTTATGAGAACTAAAATAACATTATTTTAATTATAAAATAATAAAATTTATAATTAGTAGTAATATTTTTTACAAAAATGATCAAAAACAAAATTTGACTGATTTTTTTTTTATAGTTCTCTTTCTTCTCTAAATCCTCTATTTAAAAAATAAAAATGAGTGAATTTGATAGGTATACCCAAATCAGCAATTAAGTAAGATAAGATCTTTTAACCAATATAAAATCACAATAAATAGGGTGTGAAATATTATTTTATATAAATAAGGAACACTCTTTTAATTCTCTCATCCTGACGAGTCAAATCGTATATAGGAATTAAAATAAAGAATTATATAAGAATAAGAAAACCTTTATATATTGATTTATTGTGGGAATTAAGAGCGGAAACTGTTCTTCTTATTACTGGGTTGGCGGCCCCAATTATATATATATATATATATATATATATATATATGTCATATCTGAAACTCTTTCCTGACCACTTGGAGTTGGAGGGTCAGCCACCCACGCACCGTATTCAAATTACTCTAGGTTGGTTTGGATCAAACTGTAAGTTCATATTACTACTAGTATTGCCGTGTTAAGATCTGAATAATGATATAATAGCAGCTAGCAGCTACTTCTCTTTGTATTGTTACACTCCTTGTAAAGAAGGAAATCGTTCTCTCTCACTTTCTTTCCAACTGCTGTTTGTGTTTCTATTTTCCTTCCATTTGATTAATTATCGGTTTTTTTCGAATAACTAGAATTATTTCCTTATCAATTGATGATGCATCATTATAATTATCAGCCCAATACCTGCAAGTCTTACTGGGAACTATTTTTGGTCTACTTTGCATCCATCCACAGCCCTTCCGGACCGGTATTATGATATGATAGAGTGGTTTCTACAGTTTTGGCCACTGTTTCGGGTTTCCTTGCCTAATTTCAACTGCTACGTGGTCTTGCCTGCTTATGTTCTGAACCAAAAATGTCCGTCTTTATTGTCAATGCCACCACAGATTCATTCATTTATCCACCCACTCCTCCGTGCTATTGTGGACGATTTTACTACTTTACGCACCAATTTCATTCGACTAATTCACTACTTATTTTATAGCAGCATAGTGTACTCATTGATTTTAGTTTTATTTTCATTAGGTATTTTGTAGGTTGTACTCAATCTCAAATCATGTGAATTTTGACCCTCATTTGGTGGACATTGTTTTCTTGTTACTCAGCTCATAGGAAAAATAATGAACTTTTTATTGCTATCTGATATCCATATGAAGGCTAAAGAAACAAACTCTAATATTTCTGGGTATGGGAAACCTCCCTGGGTATTCAAAGGTAGGTAAGTGTTTCTTTTCCCACTCTTAGCCTAATTTGTTTGTTTCCTAATTTACTTGGCTATTTTTCTCACAACAAACATAAACAAGAGTATGTAATGCTTCCTTGTGTGTGTGTGCGTGTGTTTTTATTTTTATTTTTTTATTCGTTGTTGTTGTTGTGGCTTTCAGTGCCATATACCAGCTCAATCTTGTGAAAGCAGAAACTGCCCGAGCTTTTATACCTAGAGAGTTTAGACTTGTTGAAGCTTTTGGGTATTCATATTACTAAATTGTTTCTCTTCTTTTTTTTTATATATAATTTTATTAATAATAAGGACCGAGTAATGGACATTATTATTAAATACTTTCTAAGTTTATTTCTTTTCAATTAATGTTAGTCTCTAATTTATAATCTGCAGATATACTCTTGGCGGCTTCTTTCTTGCCAGTTATGATGACAGCCCTGCTGGAATCTTTGATGAGGTTGTTCTGCTCTAATAGTAAATCTCTTTTCCAAATTGAATCACCTCTTATAGGTGTGTTGCTTTACTAGTTTGAAGCGGATCATTTACTAAATCTTGGAAGATAAAATCCTGCTACTTTGAGTTTATTAAATTGTTGACATGCTAACTTGGGTACTTTATTATTGTTCAGCTGGTGGTAATTGCTGGAATTGTATGGAACCCCCCTACATCTTGCGCGTAAGTCTTCTGTTGTTTCATGCTAAAGTAGTATAACATTTTATTAAGAGGTTTTGTCTGACTGATAAGATACCCACTTCAACATTTTTACAAGTTAGGCATAACTCCAAGAAGTCTGGACTGCCTACTGGGTTTCATGCACTCTGTTTTGTATGGGTTTGATTCTAGCATGCCAAATTGAGATGATATATATTACTGTATTTCTGACATTTTTAGGCCTGTTTCTTTTACTTTACTTAATATATGGATTATGCAATGATGATACATTGAGGTGGATACCTCAATTTGGAAAATTATATTGGACCGTTTGACCTATGTTCCATTTGTCCGTCATTTGTTTGATAAAGGAATAGTTGTTGTATCACATAGCATCTGACATTTGACTGAGACAACTATTTTCAAAGACAGATTGCAAGTTACTTCTTATTTTTACTTTTATTTAATCAAGTTAATACTTACCAATTGCATTTTTGACTCATTTGTACATGTTTGATTTGATTCGTATAGGTCATGAAACTCTTAACTTAGAAGCCAGTGCAATTTTAACTTGAAATCTTTACAGATGGGCTGCTAGGGTACTTGTTAACAGTGATGAGGCATGCACTCATGGACGAAAGGTGAGAAGCTACAGAATTTAAATATTCATCTCACCAGTGCATAAGTCATCATGATGAAAAGACTTTGAACTACATTGAATATTCACTTTGACCACTGGAAAAGTTTGACTAGGCAATTGTTCAGATTTTTCTAGCTTGTTTAAAATGAAGATAAAATAAAAGTCTAGCTGGATGAGAATGTCACTATGTTTTATTGGCCTTTCTCATTCTTGCAGGATGTAGGACTTCCAAGTCAAGTTGCTAGGTTTTCAAAGGTGGGCATTGAGTTAAGAACTGATTTACCATATTTCACGAGGTTGTAGTGTTCACTCATTCGGTTTTTTTCATAGCATGATATATATATATATATATATATATATATATATTTATATTGTTTAGAGGTCAAACATTTCATTATCCTTATTTTATGATGTAAATAATTCTTTTTGCTATGGTCAATTTCTGTAAAAACAAAGAATGTTTTCTACATATTGTCTAGGATCTCCTAGGAAATGGTTTAGGTGCACGATATCAGGACTACTCTTTTGTTATGGAAGAATTGTGAGCAGGCCACTGACAACTCATATTTACAGATCCATTCCTGAAGTATTTTAAGAGCTATTTTTGTTTTTATGTTTTTTTTCTTCTGTTCAAGCAGAGTATTGCAGCTATTCCAAAGCCAAAAAGTAAAACCAGTGGTTTCCTAAACATGTTTGGTATGGGTACTTCCTCCGATATTCCAACAAACCGTATGGATATACAAATATCCGAAACCAAGGGTACCAACCCGGTGGACTTCTGTAACATCAACCTTGTTACTGCTGGTGAGTTCCTTGAAGGGAATCCGTTATGCCTTAATTTGCTTGTGTGTGTTTTATACAGGACGGATGATATTTGCACATTCAGGAATATGAACTTAACAGTCACAGTAGCCAATGTTTTTTCATTAACATACCAAGTTAGGGGGAAAGAAAGGTACAAAAATAATAAAATGGAAACAGAAAGCTTCTCAAACTAAACAATCCCTATAGTTTTCTTTGTTTTAGAAAAATTTCAAGGTTCAGAGTATATATCTGAAACTGTTTATTAGTACGTACGCGTTAATGAATTCAAATAAATACTGTTCTCTTGATTGATCTTTTGTCTCTAATCTATTATCTAGACTTCGCAATGGCAGCACCTGAGCTGAAGTCTAGTAAATGGATGGGCCCAGTTATCAAAATGTCGCTTCCAAGCTTTAGGTAAATTTCTGCAATTGTTTTACCTGTATTACATGTATAATTTTAATACTATTAACTGCTTTCATGCTGTCAAACTGCAGTGGCCGAACGGAGCATAACCCCCACCTTCTTACGTATTCTTGCCAGATCGAGTGCAGGTTTCTTACACTTAAATTTTGCATTTTCTATATGTTTCTCAATCTTCATGAAGCTGCTAAGATCAGGAATATGGTCCTAACAATAAAAACAGATATCTCTAGCATACCTCACGTAATCCTGGAAGTGTTCCACTCAAACTTAGTTGTCTTATTTCATTTGTTTGGCATTTAATATAATTTTTTTTAAAAATTTTTTAACATCGTGCTGACCATTGCTTGAATATATCTGGCATACCTAGACATGCACAATCCTGGAAGAGTTTCACTCAAGTTTACTTGCCTTCTTTTTCGGTTGGGCTTAATTTTTAATATTTTTTTTGGTTTTAGAATTAATAACACCATGATGACCAATTGACCATTGCTTAAATATCTGATCAACTTAAATAAACAATATAGATGGCTTTTTAATACCAATGAAAATAATATTCCCACCGTTCCAAAATACTAGATGAAAATGATTTTTAGTTTATTACCCAATAAACTATCAAATTTCTTTATGAAGAGGATAAGCTATTCCTTGATTTTTACATTTTTAGTTAGTGGGTAGTATTTTGGAACGGAGGAAGTACATTTTATCGCACAGCTTGAAGAAGAATTAAAACCAGTTGGGTTTCTAAACTTTCTATTTATTTATGAACTTTATGTTGATTTCATTGGAAGGATGTGTAAGCACCAAATGCCACGTCATACCCTATAAAAATTAAATGCAATAGTGTGGTTTATTCGTTTCCCTAGTTCCAGATCTACACCGTCTTTGAGTAAGAATTTCTACTTGAATAGCGGTACAATAAGATGCAATGTTTTCAGAGGTTGCTGCCCCATTAATATTGAAGAGATTCTTAAAACTAGGGGCAACTAGTATGTACCTACTGGGGCTCCAGCCAGAGGGTTTCAGATGATAGGTCTGGGAATGCATGTCACTGTTTATACTCATGGTTTGTCTTGATCTGTTGGAGTTAACCCGTGTTGATGTTGTGATTGTCATATGTTCTGATGAAATTTAGAATGACTAGTCCAAAAACTAACAATGATAAAAAGTTCCAGGTTAAAGGTTGTTTGTTTCGGCCTTCCGAGTAAGAATGCTTTGGGGTTGTTTTTCTTTCACAGGGTAAGACCAGCATCACCGGCAAAAGTGTCGAGGCCATCTGAACTGCAAAGTGACAGAGAACGACATTTTGAATGCCAAAATTCAGATTCCATGGACTGCTTGGCAGTGGAAACCAAAGATTACAAAAGAAACCTTAGCATATCTGTGTTGCTTTCAAAGCCAATTTTAGCTCTGCAGTTCAACTGTCTAAAGATGCAGGTTGAATCTCCAGTTGTAGTTTCTCAAAACTCACAGAACTCGTAGAGAAAATTGATTGTGTTCTTCCTCCCCTCCCCTCCCCCCCCCCCCCCCCCCCAACCCCATTTTGCTAACATATATTTTCTGCAAGCCGTTGAAATTGCTGCTATGTAATACCCCACTTCCCAAAGGGAAAGGATGTCACGCAGGAACTTAACAAATACATTCCTGTATTAAATTTCAAAATATTTCTAAATAGATTGAATGCTACCGTCATAAACGCCAATCTAAATAGAAAGAATTTCATATTAATATAATCTCTACTTCTGAGAATTTTGGCCAAAATATACTCAAAAACATCTGTACACAAAATATTAGTAAGCTCAAATCTAATAATAATCTCAAAATTAATCTACTTATTTGGGTTAAATGTAGTTCTTATTCCACAAATACTGATCATTTCTAATTGCCTGTCAAAAAAAGAACACATAGTAAACCAATTGTTCAGTATGAATATAAAAACGTACAAATATACCACAATATATAATGTGACCAAAAGAAATGAATGAATGCAAAATATGAATGAATTATGAATATATCAAAATTAGAGACTAGATACAAATGATGGACATTGTCGAACGGACAACTATAGTCAAAGTATTCCAAACAAAGTAAGTTCGAATCAAATGTTTATAAGGTAATAATTTCATACAGAGCTCAAATACAAATAGCCAAAGCACAAGATCGTGTGACGCCCCCAAAATAGGTATATATCACCCATCTTGAGTCGCCAAATACATGGTACAGAATACAAATACAATTTTAAATATACAACATGAGCTGTGAGTTTTAATACAAATATTGTCTTCTAGACAATATTTAAACTCAAAATAAGTCCTCAATACATTTATTATCACACTATTTCATAGAATAGTGAGGACTACTAATGCTATCATCTGGACCGTCACTCCGTTCCCCAACTAGTCTCTGCTACGTTCTCATTTCCTGAAGAGAATAATGAAAGTAAAAGGGTGAGCTCAACTAGCCCATTAAGAAATATTATGATTAAGATAATGCAGAATAAATTGTCGTTAACCTTCAACAGTGTTAAACTGATAAAATATAACAAACATCAAGTTTAACTGCAGCGGAACAAGCAATCCATTAAAAGAGTCAAGTAGAGAATAAAATCTACTATCTACAACTCATGCGTTTATGTCCTGCCCTTTTGCTAAACAGTGCTGGCAGTTGTTGGTCGCCCCTCCAATCCCGATTGTCCCTAATATTTTTCAGTGGGTAGTTGATGTTCTTGGCAGGTCCAAGAATAATGTTGCTGCTATGTTTTGTATGGTTCTTTGGTGTTTATGGCGTAATAGGAACGAGGTTCTGTGGAATGGCAAGGCTCAACAACCTATAAGCCTTCTCAATCTTGCAGGATCATTTCTTCACCAATGGACAACAGTTCAAGGACCTCTGGTTTATGGCTCTTTACCGGGAGTTGATGAAGGTCTGTTTCGCTGGATTAAACCTAGGCCTGGGTCTTTTAAATGCAATTTTGATGGGGCTATTTTTTCTGGTTCAAATCGGCTAGGCTATGGGTGGGTGGTTCGGGATGATAGTGGCTCGTTGGTTGCTGCTGGTCATGGCAGTTTGGTCGGCCCCTCCAATCCAGAACTCGCAGAAGCGCTGGGTTGTAAAGAAGCTCTTAGTTGGTTGAAGGCTCGTTCGATGTCAAAGGTTATGATTGAGTCGGATGCTTTCAATCTTGTACAAGCTCTAAATTCTACTGTTTCATATCCAGGATCGCTTGGCTTAGTTTTGGATGATTGTAAGGAGCTGTGTTTAGCAATCGATGTTAGTCGTATTCGTTTTGTTAGGAGGTCAGCGAATCAGGTCGCTCATTGTTTAGCTCGTGCTTCTGATTCGGTGTCTGATGCTCGAGTTTGGGAGGGATCTCCCCCAAATTTCCTTTGTAATTCACTTCTTTTTGATCTGCAATAAAATTTCCCATTTTCTCTCAAAAAAAAAAAAGGTTTTTCATCACTTTTATCGTTGGGACTCAGCTTAATAAATAATCCACATCATCCCTGCACTACGACCAATGATATTCATTAGTATCACAACCACAAATTATCAATGCACTACGGGCCAATGACATTCGTGTATTCATCAATGGTCATGATCATGCCAACAACTGTCCATCAATGCACTACGGGCCAATGAGGACTTTTACCACATCATTTGTAACATTACGGTCATGATTATACCGAATAATTCCTGGTCATAATCATACCAAGTCCATCTATGCACTACAGGCCACAGATGACTTTCAACATAATATAAACATGAGGATGATGACAATGATATAAGAATTCAATAAAACAAGTTCAAGAATTAATTTATCCAGGAGCCAATAACGTCCAAATTGTTAACATGATACTGCTTTGTGGAGTAAAATTCAAGAATGCTCAGAATAATATTTCCATGAAAAGATACTGGATGAAGCGCAAATATCAAGGATATTCCACTAATTTCATGGAGTATAGAAGCCAAAAGTTTAACCAACTGAGTATAATAAAGAATGGAATAACAAAAGAAATCACCAGGTATGCGATAGATCGCACAGGCAGGTTATTCCAACAGAATAATAAATAATGGAATCAGGTCCGGCGTAAAACACACAGACAGGATATTCCAACAGAATAATAAAGACGAAATCAGGTCCGGCGTAAAACGCACAGACAGGATATTCCAACAGAATAATAAAGACGGAACCAGGTCTGGCGTAAAACGCACAGACAGGATATTCCAACAGAATAATAAAAAATGAAATAACAGAAGAATTTCACCAAGTATAGGGTAACCCGCGTATACAGGTTATTCCAACAAAATAATAAGGAATGTAATAACAGAAGTTCTCTTCATGAATACAAAAGAAATAATATCCCTTACCGTAAAAGAAACTGGATATAAGAGTAGGGAAGTAGCAGAATATTTTTCTATAGCTTCTCTATAATTTCTCTCTCTAAAGTTTCAATGAATTCGTAAGAAATAATGAAGGAATGAGCTTCTATTTATAGGAGAATGAAAAGACACTATGTAAGGATTTCTTCACAGATGAAATAATTCAAAGACTCACGGATAAAAATTTTGATACTACATATTCAAATTGTCAAACTTTCAACCAATCATAACAAAGCAAGACAAAATATAATATTATATATATATATATATATATATATATATATATATATATATATATATATAATACTTCCTTTTTCCACCAATTTCGTCACCCACCACATACATCACCCATCACACCCATTTTTCTTTCTTCCAACATAACCCCACATGTTCCCTCCACCAATATCCACTCACTCATTCAATATATATATATATATATATATATATATATATATATTCACACACTCCACCACTCACATACATATTTCTTACTTTCCCACCAACATGTCCACATCACACACATCATTCTCACTTCTTTTCCACCATTTCCCCCTCACACACACAACATATACATATATATATACACACATCACATACTTATATATATTAACTTCATCCCCTATACGTAACTCCCTCCCACCCCTATTTCTAAAATCAGTTTTTTAACACATATGGACCCCATATGTGGGCCCCACCTTTAAATAATTTCTACCGATTATTTTAAAAAATAGGTAAATGGGGGTCTATAAAATAAGCAAAACTGAGTAACTTCTCACATAAGCATCAATAATCAATACCGTGTGCTACTATGCAACCATACATATTATTGTACTTTTACTACCGAGTAGTTCAACAGTATTAACGGTAAAACTTCCACCGTTATTTTCAATAAAAATATTTTTGTCGTTTTCTCAATCCGATAATAGTTCCGTTGTGGGGTCCACCAATGATTGCGCCGTTGTACGAATATTCCCCGACCAATCGAATATAATACAACAACTTGCATACTTTGTAAAATTTATAAATACTACTCACAACTATAACATTATATCAAATCCACACCATAATATTTAAAAAAAATATTTCGAGAAATTTAAATCTTTATTTATAAAATCTGGGGTCTCACAATCGGGTATTGGTGAAGAAGATAAAATAAAAGAGTTCATTCTACTGTTTGATTGATGGAGATCTATACCGACGAACTTTTTCCTCTCTACTGTTGAAGTGTTTGGTGTCTTTCGAAGCGGTCTATGTCCTTCGGGAGGACCACGAAGACATCTGTGGGGACCATATAGGAGTGAAGGTGTTGCCTTATAAAGTGTTGAGGTAGGGTTACTATTGGTCAACTATGTTCCAGGAAGCAAAGGATTATGCGAGGAAATGTTCCAGGGGTCAACTCAATAACCCGATTCCGCGTAGCCTCCGGAGGAGTTATCTTCAGTTTTGTCCTCGATCCTATTCGCAATCTGGGGAATCGATATTTTGGTTCCTTTACTGAAGGCTAAGGGCCTATTGGCATTCGTGGCGATTGTTATTGACTACATGACTGGAGGTTAAACCCCTTCGGTCGATTACTTAACAATAATGTTTGAAGTCTTTCAAGGAGTTAATCGTCTTCCGTTTTGGCATCCCTATGGTTCTGGTATCGGATAATAGACGTCCGTTTGTTGGGGTCAAGTTCGAACAATTTTTGACAGGCCTAAACATTCAGCATCGGACAACATCGGTGGCGCACCCTTAGTCTAACGGCCAGGTAGAGGTAACGAATCGAACCTTGCTAAATAAGATTAAAAGGAGATTAGATAAAGCTAAGGGAAAATGGCCTCAGGAGTTACTTAGTGTACTATGGACATATCGAGCCACCCCTCGAACAACTACGAGAGATTCGCCTTTCAGATTGGCCTATAGAACCGATGCCCTTGTTCCAGTGGAGATCGGGTCACCATCTATTCGTGTTAGTTAAAATAAGGAACTATAAAACGATGAAGGGCTCTGGCTTAACTTAGATCTATTAGAGGAGGTTTGGGATTTAGTATTGGTACAATTAACAATCTACCAGCGGAGAACTACCCATAACTACAGTCGAAGTGTTAAGCAAATGAGGTTTGAAGTAAGAGATTTGGTGCTTTGGGAGGCAGAAGCGTCTACTCCCCAGAATACAGGTAAACTTATGCCTATCTGGAAGGATCTTTATGAAGTTATTAAGGTGCCGAATCCCGATACTATTCGGCTTCAGGATAAAGGTTAAGAATAATTAGCACGCAAACCAACTTTGAAAGTACTATCAATAAATTATGTAATTTCGTCTTATCCTTACAGTTGTGTAACTTTATTGATTATTAATGAAATCAGTTTTATTGGAACAATTCATACCTGCAAAAGATTTTTATTTCATTCAAAAGTTTATATGTACATTGGGGATCCTTACAAAGTTGAAACAATAAAAAGAAAAAAAATATATACAAGAGTTTATTAGGTGGAAGAGGGGTTGTCTTCGGCTTCGGATTCTTCATCAGAAGAATCCATGATTTAAGGATCAAGGTCGGCTGCCCGTATCTTCTCTTTGTCCTTCATCCATGTGCTCCGGTAGCTGTCGCCAAATTATTTCCTGACCTCCTCGGTCAATTTGGGGAATGTTCGGTATTCTTCTATGAACTGTCTCTTAGTGGCTTCAGTCATCGGAGGGCCTTGACTTTTAAGTTCAGCATATTCTTTCTCCAATGCCTCGCCGACCTTGATCAAGCCTATCATCTTTATATGCATCTCCCCGATTTGGTTATGGAGGGTTGCCACGGCCTTCTTCAATTTCTTATTTTCGACCTTCAGTTCGCCTCGATCCACTAGGAGCTATTTCTTTTGTTCGGCTATCTCAAAGGATTGCCATTTTATTGTTTTTAGCTCGCGTGTTAACTACTGGTAATCGAAGGTAGTGTTTGTGTGAAGGTTCCGTTCATTTTCGAGGCAGGACATCGAGGCTTAAACTCTAAGCTGATGGCGGGCGACTTTGATTTCTAACTCATTCTCTTTTATGGTTATCTGGGAAAAACGACGCAGAGTTTGGGCAAGAGCAACGTTGGACTGAAATGTGAAAAATATTATTCAGAATTAAGTAAAGAATAAGAGATTCAGATGTAGTACATGAAATTATACTTACCCGACCCTAAGTTGTTGGGGACTGAGGTCTTCGAATTTGTCACCATCCTTTGGGAGGATAAAGTTCTCGAAGAACTCGAATAGATAGTCTTTGGGATCCTCTGGCCACAACGTCATCGAGGCGCGAGCCTCTCGTGTTTGGGCGGAGATAGAAGGGGATCCAGTTGGCTGTGGGGAGGTTGTTCGTTGAAGGCGAGGTTCGGATGATGTTTTAGTGTGAGGTCTTTTGGTGGGCTGTTCGGTGGGTGATTCCTCACGCTTTTTCCTTTTTTCCTGGATGGCTTCGGGTTCATTGATTTGAATGGGTTCAAGTTCGGGTTCGATAGGTTGAGACGGTTTGGCAAAAGGTGCTTTAGATGATGCTTTTACTAACTTTGTTTCTTTTTTAGTAAGGTGTTTCTTTCTTCAATTGTCATGTCATGGGATTTTTTTTAGTAAAGGATGAAGTTGGTATAATGGATGGTTTCGACATCAGGATGGAGGAAATTAGTTTCACTAGAAGGGGGGTTCAGATTGTTGATTGGTTTGAAGATTTATATCGGTGGGTGTTGCTGTCGATTGACTTAGTTGGGAGATTATCTTTTAGTTGGGATCGAAGGTTGTTTCGGTAAGGGCTGCAGAAGTGGATGATTGGTCGGCCTCGGTGGTTGTCGCTTTGAGTATAAACATTGCATAAAAAAGGGAATTAGAAAAAAATTCATATTTAATATGCTTTTATCTAAAGGAATAGGGTTCAAAACTTACATTTATGGTCATAGAGTCAGGTTTAGTCAGCTAACAGATTCATGGACCAATCCTCTGTAGGTATCTTTGAATAAAAGGATTTTAATTCATCGATTCGGCCCTTAGGGAATTTGTCAAATATGAAATTGGCCCTTAAGGAGGTGGGTGTCAGGGCCTTGGATGTAAAACTAATATGAGTGTCACCCTTTGTTACTGGAGGGGAGTTTCATCCAAATTCGCTTATTTGGTTATTTGTTTAGTTGGTGGAATCCTGGTACTTTAGATCAACACAGGCTGAACAAGGCAAAGAAAAAGTCGATAGAGGGTTGGACACTGCATTCATGACAAAATGCGATGAAGCAAATGAGGTGGATGTAGGAGTTTGGCACTAACTGTGCAAATCCAATTCCCACAAAGCCCAGGAAGGTTTAGATGAATTCATGAAGGGGGAGTCAGACTCCATACCTTAAAGCATATAGTGGAATGGTGAGCCAACCTTCGGGACGCCAATACATTTTTTCGTCAAGGTCTGGTGCGCGAAGCTCATATTGGTCGGGGATTAAGTATTGTTGGCGTATATGTAACGCCCGAGAAAATCGGATCTTTATGTGAATTAAATTTTATTTGATTATTTGAATTAAATGAATTTAATTGATTATTTATGTGAGTAAGATGTTGAAGGTCATTCTATGACCTAGAATGTGCGGATGTTGTTAGTATTCTGGCTATGTGCTAGGATTAATTGTTTTGAATTTTCAAGACAAAAATAAATATTTTCCTAAAAATTTCCATAAAAATACTATTCATCCGATTCTGCTCGGAGATTAGGTTTGAATTTCTGAGAAACGCGTAATGATAAAATACGAAGACGTAATGGAATATTCATTATTATTTCAGTTATGGCAAACGAAGTTTTCGCCTGCGGACTTAAAACCTAAGTGTTAGAAAATGTGATTTTCGAGAATTTAAGGTTTACGTATAATGATTAGGGTTATTATACGTGAGTAATACGAGTATGATACTAGTTACTATACGAGTATAGTACGAAGATTATGGCGACGTATAATACGAATTATATATGAAGAGAATACGAGAAGTGTACGCGTAGAATACGATTAGTCTAAATGGACTTTGAGTTCATGGACTTTGTAGAATCCAATTGGACTTGGATTATGTCAAGCCCAATGTGTATGAAAATTTAGCCCAAGTTGGGCCCAATATGAATAAAGGCTAAGGCCCAAACTAAGAAAACGAACCGCGAATCAAACCGATGGGTCACCCGATGGGTTAAACCCATGGGGGGGAACCCACAAGGCATGTGGGCCGGCCACTTGGCCACCAAGTAAAGTGGTTACTTGGTGGCTACACAATGAATAGTAAGGAGGTTGGGCTCAATGACCATTTTGCCCTTAATTAGATTTTTCTATAAATAGGAAGCTTGACTTGTTTCATTTGTTGTTTTACAAACTTGACCAACATATTTTGAGAGAGAGAAAAGTGTGATAACAAGTAATCAAGTGAGTTCAAAGCAAAACATCAAGAGTTAATCAAGAACGCGAAGAACGTAAAGGCAATATTTCGTAAACATTAGTCTTCCATCTTTTTCGATTTCTTTTTCGTAGAAAAGTATACTTTGGTGGATCATGTCTCTTCCGGAATCATAAGGATGGCTAATAGTGGATTAAGTCATTATAAGTCACGTATGATTAGTAATCGTAAGCGTTTAAGTAAGTTTTAAATCAAAGAAAACCGTAGAACGTTTATTTGGTTGTTGATGGACAAATTGAAAACCATCATAGGGTATGTGCATCTTGTTTGGTTAGGATGTAGATGATGAATCAATAGAGTTGTTCCATTTGATTTGGCGTAGAAAATTTGAGTAACGAAGTTATGGCGAAATTTACAAAATTAGTCGTTAAACGTTGAAAACGTAGAAATCTCGGATTAGTAGTCGAAAGTTGTCGTGTAATGTGAAAACCTTGGTTTTCAATGGCATATCGTAAGATAGGGTACTCAAGAGTCGTGAACTCAAGAATCGTCGAATTTCGACTTAGAACGAAGAAACGAACTATGAACGCTCATTAACGCTCAATAATGAGCTAATCGGTGAATTCCATGTTAAAAGATTCAAAAATGAAATATTTTCTAATGAAATCATAGTGTATGTGATTTGTGAACTAATGGCTTTTCACTACTATAAAATCGACCTATAGCAACGGTCGCCGACCGTCGCTATAGGCCAAGAGACCGTCGCTAAAAGTTTTAGTGATGTTAGCTGACTGTCGCCATAGAAGCCGTCGGTGTAGCTTTTAGCGACGGTCTTTTGGCCTATAGCGACGGTCGGCGATCGTCGCTATAGGTCATGACAAAATCGTGTATTAGATCTTTACCAATGGTCGTTGAAAGCTATTACTACGGTTATGACCGTCGCTATAAGTGTCTATAGCGACGGTCGGCGACCGTCGCTATAGGCATGTGTTTTATGAAACACTATAGCTATGGTCGATGACCGTCGCTATAGCCTTTTTAGATTTCAAAAAAAAAATAATGCACATTTATTCAACAAACACAAATACAATATAAAATAAAACATAAAAAAATATTATATATATTATTTAAAATCATTCACAATACAACATTACAATATAATCATTAGATAATTCATTCCCTAAAATATGATGAATATTATTATACCAAAATACAAAACTAATAACTTTTACCATCATCCTTATAATACAGTGATATGTAGAAGAGCTAATACAGACAATAATACATACTACAGATCTAAGTTCTTATGTTGCACTATCACTTGTACCGAATGTGTGCACCTGCAATTGCCTTGGTTTGTGAATCAACAACCTCCATAGTAGATATTGATTCTCTTGTTGCTCTAAAGTCTCCCCAACACATGCAATAACTTTCAGACCCTGAGAAAGAGCATACGCAACCTTATCTCCAACAAACTGAAACAAAAAATAGAGAACCCAATCAGCGAGAAAGTAGAGCATTCTGAGTATTAGTGTCATATATACATCTTTAGGAATCAAAGTTCCTAAAATCCTGTTAAAAATGCAAAAGAGTAAGCTTCTTACTGTCAATCTTTTCAAGTGAACAAGTTTTCATTTAGTTGCAACATATAATAATAATGCACATCATGGCTAACAACAGAAACAAAGTTAAGACATACAACAAGTCTAATTCCAGAGATGAGCATCCATTTGGATAGAGTTAGAACCTCAAGTAGATCCAAGATAATCAGTGAACAATGCCTATAAAAACAACTTAACTTTCCCTACTCATCTCAGGCTATTGTTCAATGGTACATTGATGACCAACTTGTGGAAATTTATATCCACCAACATTTAGAGACCACTAAATTACAAGTTGGAGGTTAGAGCTCTTCCAATTGCATAACAGGGCAGTAGTCAATGTACTGAATGTACCATAATCATTGTGCACTAGAAACCCATTATATGCACGACAAAACCAAAGGATGAAGAAAAAGGGTGTGCAACCAAATGTAAAAAACAAAGCAAAGGTAAAAGGAAGAAATCACCCCAAACAAAACAAAACTTGCTCATCATCAAACGAGTTAAATACTCTTGTACTAAACTAGAGGCAAAGACACTTGGATTAGATGGTAATCTTTTCGGGTTAACTACAACTCCACCATACTCATCATCAAACGAGTCAAATACTCTTGTACTAAAATATGTAGTTGTACTAGCACCATTAATTCCGTTCATTCGAAATGAGTAAGTATCCACCGTTACATTTTCTTTCCCAACTGAGCTCATAGCATTTACTGAAGTACTTATGTCAGAAGCCTTTGGAAAATTACCTAAACAATAAAATAATGGAAGTAAAGGAAAGAACAAAGAATGTATGACATTTTCATGATTATACATAACAGAAACAGAGGAATTAGCATTTGTTCTCAATTCTACCATTAAAAGAATTTATTTATTGTGACGCCCCCAAAATAGGTATACATTACCTATTCTGAGTCGCCAAATACATGGTACAGAATACAAATATAATATTTAATATATAATAAGAGAGCTATGAGTTTTAATACAAATACTGTCTTCTAGACAATATCCACTCTCAGAATAAGTCTTCATTACATTTATTGTCATACTATTTAACAGAATAGTGAGGACTACTAATACTATCATCTGGACCGTCACTCCGTTTCCCGACTAGTCCCGGCTACGTTCTCATTTCCTGAAGAGAACAGTGAAAGAAAGGGTGAGCTCAACTAGCCCAGTAAGAAATATTATGACTAAGATAATGCAGAATAAATTATCGTTAGCCTTCAACAGTGTTAAACTGATAAAATATAACAAACATCAAGTTTAACTGCAGCGGAACAAGCAATCCATTAAAAGAGTCAAGTAGAGAATAAAATCTACTATCTTTTATGATTTAAAAGGTTTTTCATCACTTTTATTGCTGGGACTCAGCTTAATAAATAATCAACATCATCCCTGCACTACGGCCAAGGATATTCATTAGTATCACAACCACAAATTATCCATGCACTATGGCTAAGGATATTCGTGTATTTATCAATGGTCATGATCATGCCTACAACTGTCCCTCAATGCACTACGGGCCAATGAGGACTTTTACCACATCATTTGTAACATTACGGTCATGATTACACCGAATAATCCCTGGTCATAATCATACCAAGTCCATCTATGCACTACAGGCCATAGATGACTTTCAACAAAATATAAACATGAGGATGATGACAATGATATAAGAATTCAATGAAACAAGTTCAAGAATTAATTTATCCAGGAACTAATAACGTCCAAATTGTCAACATGATACTTCTTTGTAGAGTAAAATTCAAGAATGCTCAGAAGAATATTTTCATGAAAAGATACTGGATGAAGCGCAAATATCAAGGATATTCCACTAATTTCATGGAGTATAGAAGCCAAAACTTTAACCAACTGAGTATAATAAAGAATGGAATAACAAAAGAAATCACCAGGCATGCGATAGACCGCATAGGCAGGTTATTCCAACAGAAAAATAAATAATGGAACCAGGTCCGGCGTAAAACGCACAGACATGATATTTCAACAGAATAATAAAGATGGAACCAGGCCCAACGTAAAACGCATAGACATGAAATTTCAACAGAATAATAAAGACGGAACTAGGTCCGGCGTAAAACACACAGACAGGATATTCTAACAGAATAATAAAGACGGAACCAGGTCTAGCGTAAAACGCACAGACAGGATATTCCAACAGAATAATAAAGAATGGAATAACAGAAAAATTTCACCAAGTATAGGGTAGCCCGCGTATACCGGTTATTCCAACAGAATAATAAATAATGGAATAACAGAAGTTCTCTTCATGAATACAAAAGAAATAATACCCCTTACCTTAAGAAGAAGAGTACTGGATATAGGAGTAGTGAAGTAGTAGAATACTTTTCTTCTTTCTTTCTATAATTTCTCTCTAGAGTTTCAGTGAATTCGTAAGAAATAATGAAGGAATGAGCTTCTATTTATAGAAGAATGGATTGCATAGTAACTAATTCATGAACGGTCCAGATTGATTTACTTTTAATCGGAAGATCCATATTTAAAGCAAAATCTTTTTAATAAAATATAATATATTCTATTTATAATCTAATAAAACGAATAACTTTATAAAAGTATTCTGTTTTATATAAAAAGATTTTACTATGCAAAATACTATGCAGGCACTATGCAATACTATGCACAATAAAATATAATATATTCTATTTATAGAATAACTTTATAAAAGTATTCTGTTTTATATAAAAAGCTTTTCTGTTTTATTACATTAATAATACTAATAAAATAAAACTGAGTGACTTATCACATAAGTATCAATAATCAATACCGTGTGCTACTATGCAACCACGCGTATTACTGTACTTTTAACACCGAGTGTTTCAACAGTTAACGGTAAAACTTCTGCCGTTTTTTATAAAGTATTTTTGTCGTTTTCTCAATCCGACAATAATTCCGTTGTGGGTCCACCAATGATTGTGCCGTTGTACGAATATTTCCTGTTAAAACGAATATTCTCCGACCAATCGAATAGTATATAACAACTTGTGTACTTTACAAAATTTATAAATATTACCCATAACTATAACATTATATCAAATTCATTCCATAATATTTAAAAATAATATTTATAGAAAACTCATCTTTATAAAAAAAAATTGGGGTTTTACAACCTCCACTTCTTATGAAATTTCGCCCTCGAAATTAGAGTACGTACCTGATATGTCGAAGAGGTAAGGATACCTTGATTTCATTTAAGATTCTAACTCCCAGGTCATTTCCTCAACATCGTGGTTTCTCCACAAAACTTTGACTTGAGGTATAACCTTGGAGCGTAGCACATGATCCTTCTTATCCAAGATTTTAACAGGAACCTCTTCATACGTTAAATCTTCCGCTATTTCGTCCGGTTCTAACTCAATAATGTAGTGCGGGTCTTTCACATATTTACGTAACATAGATATGTGAAAAACGTTATGAACACAAGACATACTTGGCGGTAAAGCGAGTCTATAAGCCACAGTTTCTACTCGATCGAGGATTAAAAATGGGCCAATGAATCGAGGATTGAGCTTTCCTCTCTTTCTAAATCTCGTAACTCTTTTTCATGGAGCAACACGTAACAACACATGATCTCCAATATCGAATTTCACGTCCTTTTGATGAAGATCAGCACAACTCTTTTGTCGATCTTGTGAGGTTTTTATACGTTGCCGGATGGTTTGAATCTTTTCCATAGTCATACGTACCAACTCTGGTCCCAACAACGTTGCTTCACCCACCTCATCCCAGCATACTGGAGAACGACATTTTCTTCCATACAACGCTTCGAATGGAGCCATGTCAATACTTGCTTGATAGTTGTTGTTGTAGGAAAACTCCACCAATGATAAGAACTTGTCCCAACTTCCCTTGAAATCAAGGACACAGAGTCTTAATAGATCTTCAAGAGTTTGAATAGTCATCTCCGACTGCTCGTCCGTTTGAGGATGATATGCCAAACTAAACCGTAAATTTGTGCCCATAGTTTTCTACAAACTAACCCAAAATCGTGAAGTGAATCTTGGGTCTCGATCAGAAACTATGGATACTGGCATACCATGCAATCTTACAATCTCGTTTATGTACATACGAGCAAGACGTTCAAGTGTATAAATTTATCGTATAGGTAGGAACCCAAATCGCATCTATGCCTTGAGAAACCTTTGGAAGACCGGTAACAAAATCCATGGAAATGTGCTCCCACTTCCATTCTGGAATTTCAAGTGGTTGCAATGGACCTTTTAGTACTTGATGCTCCGCCTTGACTCGTTGACACGTTAGACACCTTAAGATAAACAGCGCTATCTCTCTCTTCATATTGCCCCACCAAAATGTATGTCGAAGATCATGATACATTTTGGTACTCCCAGGATGGATTGCAAACGGTGTGTTGTGCGCCTCCATCATGATGTTATACTTTAAATCAGGGTCGTTAGGAACACAAAGTCTGGAGTTGACTCGAAATATTCCTTCCTCATCTATTTTTGCTTCCGGCATAGCACCTTCTTGCACTTTCTTCCTCATATGCATCAGCTCCAGGTCTGTAGCTTGAGCAGCTTTAACTTTATCAATTAAAGTCGGTTCTACTCGTATATTCGCCATCATTACATGGGCCCCTGGAGTCTTTAACTCTATCCCCATCTTTTGCAAGTCACACAAAATGGGCCTTTGCGTTGATAATATCGCACTCGTACCCGCATATGATCTTCTACTCAATGCATTAGCTACCACGTTCGCTTTTCCAAGATGGTATTGGATGGTATGATCATAATCTTTCAATAGTTCAAGCCAACGTCGTTGTCGCATGTTGAGTTCCTTTTGAGTGAAGAAATATTTGAGGCTTTTATGATCCATAAAGATCTCCACTTTCTCCCCATACAAGTAATGCCTCCAATTTTAAGTGCAAAAACAACAGTTGCCAACTCTAGATCATGAGTAGGATAATTCCTCTCATATTCTTTGAGTTGTCGAGAGACATAGGCTATGACTTTTCTATGTTGCATGGGAACACATCCTAACCCTTTGCCCGAAACATCACTGAAGATGACAAATCCCTCCGAGCCAGATGGTATGGTCAGAACAGGTGCTAAAATGAGTCTTCTCCTGAGTTCTTGAAAACTATTCTCACATTCCTCGCTCCAACTAAATTTTGTATCTTTCCGAATCAGCTGAGTTAGTGGAGTAGCGATTCGAGAAAATTCTTCCACGAATCTCAGATAATAACCAGCTAAGCCGAGAAAGCTACGCACTTCGATCACTGATTTGGGTTGCTCCCAGCTTTGAATAGCTTCAATCTTTGCCGGGTCAATAGATATTCCATGACTTGATACTACGTGCCCAAGGAATGCCACTTCTTCAAGTCAGAACTTGCATTTTTTCAACTTGGCATAAAGCTTGTTTTCACAAAGCTTTTAAAGTATCAGCCTCAAGTGTTGCTCATGATCTTTACGGCTTTTGGAATAAATAAGGATGTCATCAATAAAGACGACCACAAAGTGATCCAAATATTCCTTGAATAATCGGTTCATCATATCCATGAAGGCAGCAGGAGCATTAGTCAATCCAAAAGACATGACTAAGAATTCATAATGCCCGTATCGAGTTCTAAAGGTAGTATTTGGAATATCCTCAGTTCTAACCTTCAGCTGATGATATCCAGAACGAAGATCGATCTTTGAAAAGAATTGTGCTCCTTGCAACTGGTCAAACATGTCATCAATGCGAGGCAACGGGTACTTATTTTTTATGGTGACCTGATTCAACTCCCGATAATCAATAAAAAGTCGCATACTTCCATCTTTCTTCTTCACGAATAGAACAGGAGCACCCCAAGGAGAAGTACTAGGTCGAATGAAACTGATATCTAACAATTCCTGTAATTGGGTCTTTAACTCCTGAAGTTCAATAGGAGCCATCCGATATGGGACTTTGGAAATAGGTTTTGTACCGGGTTCAAGGTCAATACAAAATTCAATTTCACGCTCTGGGGGTAGGCCAGGAAGTTCTTCAGGGAACACGCCAGTAAATTCATTAACAATAGAAATATCATTCAAAACTGACGTATTTTTGTTTAGATCTGTGACATGAGCTAACAAAGCTTGACATCCATTTTTTAATAAACGAATAGCTTTATGGCTTGAGATGACTGTTGTGACGCCCCCAAAATAGGTCCATTCCATCCAACCCATTTTGAGTCGCCAAATACATGGTACAGATAACAACTACAACTTTATTACAACAATTGTCGTACAAAATATAACAACACATATGCTGTGAGTTTGGATACAAATATATACTAACTGTGACTCATGTCCCAACCTTGGATAGCACGTCACAATGACACCTTACATAAAGGTATAGTCAAAAACTGTTTTAGAAATTAGAATCTTTGGGAAGTGCTCAAGGAAACCCTCGTATATGGGAGGCCATGCTTCTAGGTTATGATAGATATCATATGACCACAAAATTATCATTGGTTGACCCAATAGACCCCAAAGAAAAACGAAAAGTTTACTATCATATTCTTCCCAATGGTGAGTCTTCTCTTGATATATCATTATCTCCACTATCTCTAACTGAGAATTATACTTCAAACAAACACCAAGATTATATAGGTAGTGCTCGTAGATATACTCGACAAGTGGATGTGCACAACCATGTCTAATGATGACACGAGGTTGTGTGTCGTTAGACATCTTGTATGATAGTGGCAAAACACCCTTCTAACGTTGGGTTCGCTTCACCCTAGATGATTCACCAAATATAACTACTAAATGATGACCACCGTTCTATTCTCCTGTTACCCCCGCTCGACCCAGCTACACTCTTATTACCTGAAAGGAATTGTGAAATAGAAGGGTGAGCACAACTAGCCCAGTAAAGAATATCATGACTAAAGATAAATAAATTATCAATAGCCTTCAACAGAATTAAATCAGAGATTTAGAACATATGGTAGATGAAAAAAAATTTCAACCATAGTTGCAGCGGAACGAGCAATCCATTAGAAGAGTCAAATAGACTATAAAGTCTATTATCTTCTCTATGTTAAAAGTCCACCAACAATGTTTTATCCCTGTAACATCAATCAACAATTCCTGTCCACAATCACATGTATAACTCATAATCATAATTGTAGTTCTAAATTCCTCTTCTCATCCAGAACAAAGATAATTTTTATCACTTGTCTTTACCTGAAACATCAAGATCATGGTTATACCAAATCACAGTTTCTGTTCATAATCATACTAATAAATTCATCTTTGCACTAAGGGCCAAAGATATTCATATCTCAAAGAAATATATAATCATTTCAGAATTTATATAAACAATAATTATAACCATGTTGATCAATTCACCTTTTCACTTAGCTAAAGATATTCAATTATAAATTCAATGGTCATGATCATACCAGTCACAATTCAACTTTTTACTACTGGACAAAGAGAACCCTAGTCATGATCATACCAATAATCTACCCATCTTTACACTCCAGTGAAAGAGAATTTTAATATCAGGGTTATAAAAATGTTATATATGATAATAAAATCAATATAATCAACACATAATTTTAATCTCCAGAGTAATATTCATATAAATCAACGATAATTTGGTTAGAAAAAGAAACCAATTTTATCATGAATAGTAACTCGTGAATAATAACTCGTGAATACTAACTCGTGAATACTAACTCATGAATAATAACTCATGAATAGTAACTCATGAATAGTAACTCATAAATAGTAACTCGTGAATAGTAACTCATGAATAGTAACCCCGACATGAAAAGATACGAATTTTACAAGAAAAATTCTACCAATATTCCTGTATAATGATATTGAAAGAAATAATATCATTGAAAAAATAACATTCCTTACGACAATATCCCTTACCTCAAAAGAGCAGTACTCCTGACTGGAATAACGCTGAACGAACTTGCACCGTATAGCAACACTCAAGATATCAAAATACTCACAAGAATACACTCGATAATATAGAGAGAGAAATAGAGAGAAAACTTCAGTTTCTGGTGTGATTTTCAATTCTAACCTAAGCACCCTATTTATAGGAAATTGCTTAGAACACCAAAGTAGAAAATTTAATAAAATAATAATATAATTATAAATTTTCCTTAGCCCACTTTTGAAAATCTGGATTCAGCCATCAACATGTGCAAGTGGGGCCCACCAAAGTGTAAAAAATATTTTTGTTAATAAAAATAAATAAAACTTCCAAAAATCAATTATTTCGGAACTTCAGAACTTCAATAATTCATAATAAATAGCCATTTTATCAGAAAATTTGCATCTCACGACTTTTTATAGGAAATTCAATTCTCTACAACTTTGCAGAAGAAAGTTTTTCCAAATTCTAAATAGAAATTGACCGAAATCAACAAACGGGTGATTTTACAGTCTATAATAAATTTTCGGTCAAGAATTGTGTCCACAAACACACAAAACATGTGTTAAACATTTAATCCAACAAAAATACTCTTCCTCATTTATTCATATATCTCACGTTCATTGTAAAAATATCACCGTTAATATATTATTAAAATAATATATTTAAATGAATTATTTTATCAAAAAAAATAAAATATTAATTTTCAACAATTGTCACATTAAAATTTTTCTCCATCTATATCCACATAAAATCAATATTTTTCTCATCATATAAATCAATAATTAATTATTCATAAATAATATTACAGAATCACATTACTGACAACCAGGCAGTTCCCAGGAAAAAGGGGGCTTTCCAATAAGGATCTCTTCCTTACTGGAGGGCAATTAGATGACCAAACCTCTCCTTAGACAGAACTTTCTAGACATTGCCAATAATGTTATCTAATAATATTATTCGGATAATATGAATTATTGCTCCGATAATAGAAAATACTGTGTAATGACAATTATTAAAACAACAGTAATATAAAATATCAACGCAGCAATTATTGAATCAATAAAATAAAATACTGAACAGTAATTACTGTAACAATTATTGAATAATGCCTTCTTACGTAAAAATTAATAATTGGTACAATACCGTGTGCTACTGTGCAACAACGCGTATTACTGTATTTTAACCACCGGGTATTCCAACAGTGTTAACGGTAACAACTACGCCGTTATTTATAAAAACTCAAATTTGTCGTTTTCTTCATCCGATAGTTATTCTGTTATGGGGCCAACAAATGGTTGCGCCGTCGTACGAATATTTCCCGACAGAAAGAATATTCCACGACCAAACGAATATTTCCCGACAACAATGAATATTTTATAACCACTTGCGTATTTTGAAAAAAAAATTATATATCACCCTTAACTTTAACATTTATCAATTTAACCATTTACTGAATAGTAATTATAAGAAAATTGAATACTTTTATTTCATAAAATTCGGAGTCTTACAATCTCCCCTCCTTATGAAATTTCGTCCTCAAAATTTACGTACCTGGTATTTCAAAGAGTTGAGAATACCTTGCTTTCATTTCAGATTCCATCTTTTCTGTCATCATAATTTCTTCATTGCTCATCTCCTGTATTTCAGATATCATTCTAGAATACAGCTTCAAAACAAAGATTAATTGACATATCACAAATTGTCAACTTAAGTAAGAAAATTCAGCTTAGGTAGGACACACTAGCGAAGGATTTACTAGTCTCTCCCCTCCTAGTTCTATTCCCCGATCTCCGCCAGAGATCATATCCCTAAGCTCTGATACCAACTGTGACAAATGTGACGCTCCCAAAATTAGGTATATATCACCCATCTTGGGTCGTCAGATACATAGTACAGAATACAAATACAACTTACTAATACAACTGTCGTGTACAATACGACAAAACATAAACTGTGAGTTTGAATACAAATATTATCTTCTAGAGAGTATTCATACTCAAAAAGAGTCCTCATTATATTTATTAACACACCATTACATAGAATAGTGAGGACTACTAACTAATACTATCATTCGGACCATTACTCCGTTCTCCGACTTGGCCCAGCTACGTTTTCATTTCCTGAAGAGAACAGTGAAAGAAAGGGTGAGTTCAACTAGCCCAGTAAGAAATATTATGACTAAGATAATGCAGAATAAATTATCATTAGCCTTCAACAATGTTAAACTGATAAAATATAATAGACATCAAGTTTAACTGCAGCGGAACAAGCAATCCATTAAAAGAGTCAAGTAGAAAATAAACTCTACTATCTTTTATGATTTAAAAGGTTTTTCAACACTGTGATCGCTGGGACTCAGCTTAATAAAATAATCCACATCATCGAATCACCCCTGCACTACGGCCAATGATATTCGTGTATTCATTAATGGTCATGATCATGCCAACAACTGTCCATCAATGCACTACGGGCCAATGAGGACTTTTACCACATCATTTGTAACATTACGGTCATGATTATACCGAATAATCCCTGGTCATAATCATACCAAGTCCATCTATGCACTACAGGCCACAGATGACTTTTAACATTTTATAAACATGAGGATGATGACAATGATATAAGAATTCAATAAAACAAGTTCAAGAATTAATTTATCCAAGAATTAACAACGTCCAAATTGTCAACATGATACTGCTTTGTGGAGTAAAATTCAAGAATGCTTAGAAGAATATTTTCATGAAAAGATACTGGATGAAACGCAATTATCAAGGATATTTCACAAATTTCATGGAGTATAGAAGTCAAAACTTAACCAACTGAGTATAATAAAGAATGGAATAACAAAAGAAATCACCATGCATGCGATAGACCGCACAGACAGGTTATTCCAACAGAATAATAAATAATGGAACCAGGTCCGGCGTAAACGCACAGACAGGATATTCCAACAGAATAATAAATAATGGAACCAGGTCCGGCGTAAAACGCACAGACAGGATATTCCAACAGAATAATAATAAAGACGGAACCAGGTCCGGTGTAAAACACACAGACAGGATGTTCCAACAGAATAATAATAAAGACGGAACCAGGTCCGGTGTAAAACACACAGACAGGATGTTCCAACAGAATAATAATAAAGACGGAACCAGGTCCGGTGTAAAACACACAGACAGGATGTTCCAACAGAATAATAGAAGAATGTCACCAAGTATAGGGTAGACCGCGTATACAGGTTATTCCAACAGAATAATAAGAAATGGAATAACAACAGTTCTCTTCATGAATAAGAAAGAATAACACCCCTTACCGTTTTAAAGAAGAGCTGAAATAAGGAAGTAGTTAAGTAGCAGAATACTCTTCTTCTCTCTCTCTATAGTTTCTCTCTATAGTTTCTCTCTCTAGAGTTCAGTGAATTCGTAAGAAATAATGAAGGAATGAGCTGCTATTTATAGAAAAATAGAATGCATAGTAACTAATCCATGAACGGTCCAGATTGATTACTTTAATCTGACGGTCCATATTTAAAGAAAAATCTTTTAAATAAAATATAATATATTCTATTTATAGAATAACTTTAATAAAGTATTCTGTTTTATATAAAAAGATGTTTCTGTTTTATTACGTTAATAATACGAATAAAACAAAACGTCATTATCGCTAAATAATTCATATTATTAACTGACAATAATTGAATCAAACTGAGTGACTTCTCACATAAGCATTAATAATCAATACCGTGTGCTACTATGCAACCACACGTATTACTGTACTTTTACTACCGAGTAGTTCAACAGTAACAATGGTAAAACTTCCGCCGTTATTTTTAATAAAATATTTTTGTCGTTTTCTCAATCCGACAATAATTCCGTTGTGGGGTCCACCAATGATTGTGCCGTTGTACGAATATTCCCTGTTAAAACGAATATTTCCCGACCAATCGAATATTATATAACAACTTGCGTACTTTGCAAAATTTATAAATATTACCCACAACTATAACATTATATCAAATTAACTCCATAATATTCAAAAATGATATTTATAGAAAATTCATCTTTATTTATAAAAGTTGGGGTCTTACAACCTCCCCTTCTTATGAAATTTCGCCCTCGAAATTAGGGTACGTACCTGGTATGTCGAAGAGGTAAGGATACCTTGATTTCATTTCAGATTCTAACTCCCAAGTCATTTCCTCAACATCGTGGTTTCTCCACAAAACTTTGACTTGAGGTATAACCTTGGAGCGTAGAATATGTTCCTTCTTATCCAAGATTTGAACAGGAACTTCTTCATACGTCAAATCCTTCGCTATTTCGTCCGGTTCTAACTCAATAATGTGGTTCGGGTCTTCCACATATTTGCGTAACATGGATATGTGAAAAACGTTATGAACACGAGACATACTTGGCGGTAAAGCGAGTCTATAAGCCACAGTTCCTACTCGATCGAGGATTAAAAATGGACCGATGAATCGAGGATTGAGCTTTCCTCTCTTTCCAAATCTCGTAACTCCTTTCCATGGAGCAACACGTAAGAACACATGATCTCCTACATCAAATTCCACGTCCTTTCGATGAAGATCAGCATAACTCTTTTGTCGATCTTGTGAGGTTTTTATACGTTGTCGGATCGTTTGAATCTTTTCTGTAGTCATACGTACCAACTCCGGTCCCAACAACGTTGCTTCACCCACCTCATCCCAGCATACTGGAGAACGACATTTTCTTCCATACAATGCTTCGAATGGAGCCATGCCAATACTTGCTTGATAACTGTTGTTGTAGGAAAACTCCACCAATGGTAAGAACTTGTCCCAACTTCCCTTGAAGTCAAAGACACAGAGTCTTAATAGATCTTCAAGAGTTTGAATAGTCCTCTCTGATTGTCCGTCCGTCTGAGGATGATATGCTGAACTAAATCGTAAATCCGTGCCCATAGCTTTTTGTAAACTAACCCAAAATCGTGAAGTGAATCTTGGGTCTCGATCAGAAACTATGGATACTGGCATACCATGCAGTCTTACAATCTCGTTTATGTACATACGAGCAAGACGTTCAAGTGTATAAGTTTCTCGTATCGGTAAGAAATGAGCAGACTTGGTCAATCTATCAACAATGACCCAAATCGCATCAATACCTTGAGAAACCCTAGGAAGACCGGTAACGAAATCCATGGTAATGTGCTCCCACTTCCATTCTGGAATTTCAAGTGGTTGCAATGGACCTTTTGGTACTTGATGCTCCGCTTTGACTCGTTGACAAGTTAGACACCTTGAGATAAACAACGCTATCTCTCTCTTCATATTGCTCCACCAAAATGTATGACGAAGATCATGATACATTTTGGTACTTCCAGGATGGATTGCAAACGGTGTGTTGTGCGCCTCCATCATGATTTCATACTTTAAATCAGGGTTGTTAGGAACACAAAGTCTGGAGTTGACTCGAAGTATTCCTTCTTCATCGATTCTTGCTTCCGGCATAGCACCTTCTTGCACTTTCTTCCTCATACGCATCAGCTCCAGGTCTGTAGCTTGAGCAGCTTTAACTTTATCGATTAAAGTCGGTTCTACTCGTATATTCGCCATCATCACATGGGTCCCTGGAGTCTTTAACTCTATCTCCATCCTTTGCAAGTCACACAAAATGGGCCTTTGTGTTGACAATATTGCACTCGTACTTGCATATGATCTTCTACTCAATGCGTCAGCTACCACGTTCGCTTTTCCAGGATGGTATTGAATGGTATGATCATAATCTTTCAACAGTTCAAGCCAACGTCGTTGTCGCATGTTGAGTTCCTTTTGAGTGAAGAAATATTTGAGGCTTTTATGATCCGTAAAGATCTCCACCTTCTCCCCATACAAGTAATGCCTCCAAATTTTAAGTGCAAAGACAACAGCTGCCAACTCTAGATCATGAGTAGGATAATTCCTCTCATATTCCTTGAGTTGTCTTGATGCATAGGCTATGACTTTTCCATGTTGCATGAGAACGCATCCCAACCCTTTGCTCGAAGCATCACTGTAGATGACAAATCCCTCCGAGCCAGATGGTATTGTTAGAACAGGTGCTGAAATGAGTCTCCTCTTGAGTTCTTGAAAACTCTTCTCACATTCTTCGCTCCAACCGAACTTTGTATCTTTCCGAGTCAGCTGAGTTAATGGAGTAGCGATTCGAGAAAATCCTTCCACGAATCTCCGATAATAACCAGCTAAACCAAGAAAGCTACGTACTTCGGTCACTGATTTAGGTTGCTCCCAGCTTTGAATAGCTTCAATCTTTGCCGGGTCAACCGATATTCCACGACTTGATACTACGTGCCCAAGGAATGCTACCTCCTCCAGCCAGAACTCGCATTTCTTCAACTTGGCATAAAGCTTGTATTCACGAAGCTTTTGGAGTACCAGCCTCAAGTGTTGCTCATGATCTTCACGGCTTTTGGAATAAATAAGGATGTCATCAATAAAGACGACCACAAAGTGATCCAAATATTCCTTGAATACCCGGTTCATCATATCCATGAAGGCAGCAGGAGCATTAGTCAATCCAAAGGACATGACTAGGAATTCATAATGCCCGTACCGAGTTCTGAAAGCCGTCTTTGGAATATCCTCAGTTCTAACCTTCAGCTGATGATATCCAGAACGAAGATCGATCTTTGAAAAGAATTGTGCTCCTTGCAACTGGTCAAACAGGTCATCAATACGTGGCAATGGGTACCTATTTTTGATGGTGACATGATTCAACTCCCGATAATCAATACAAAGTCGCATACTTCCATCTTTCTTCTTCACGAATAGAACAGGAGCACCCCAAGGAGAAGTACTAGGACGAATAAAGCCAATGTCTAACAATTCCTGCAGTTGGATCTTTAACTCCTGAAGTTCAATAGGAGCCATTCGATATGGGGCTTTGGAAATGGGTTTTGTACCGGGTTCAAGGTCGATACAAAATTCAATTTCACGCTCTGGGGGTAGGCCAGGAAGTTCTTCAGGGAATACGTCAGGGAATTTATTAACAATAGAAATATCATTCAAAACTGACGTATTTTTGTTTAGATCCGTGACATGAGCTAAGAAAGCTTGACATCCGTTTTTTAATAAACGAATAGCTTTATGGCTTGAGATGACAGCGATTGATTTTAATGGTTTGGTTGCTTGAATTCGCATAATAGGTCGATTAGGAATATGAAAGCTAACAACCTTACGAAAACAATCAATTTTTGCATGATGAGTAGTTAACCAATCAATCCCTAGAATCACGTCAAATGCAAGTATTTTTAATGAAATAAGATCGACAGGTAATGTGTGGGTACCAACTTGAACCAAACAAGACTTATAAACCGTGGATGTAATGAAGGTTTCTCCCAATGGAGTTTCAACAGATAAGTCAAAGTCTAATTTCTCCGGAATCAAATTTAATCGATGAGCGCAAGTAGGAGAAATAAAAGAATGGGTAGAACCGGTATCAAATAAAGTATAGACTTCGTTAGAGTTTATGATAAGCTTACCCGTGATGACCTCATTCGGGTTCCTTGCTTTCTGGGAGGTCACAACAAACGCTCTCCCTTGCACTACCGGTTTTGACTTTTCTGGGACGGCCTTTGGTGTCTCCATCTTGGCTGAACTTGTTTTTGGTAAACGACAAAATCGAGCTAAATGACCTTCTCTTCCACAATTATAACATGCTTTAGACGGCATCGCGCAGTTTGGACTGATGTGCCCCTCCCCTCCGCATTTGAAACATATGATAGGTGGTCGTTCTCCTTCCTTAACAACGGGTGCTGGTGCTGACGTCTTTCCATCATTGTTGAATCTCCTCTTCTTGAAATGACCATTCTTATTGTTTTGGCCCTGATTACCACCGAAGTGGTTACCATTTCTGGCCTGTTGATTCCCTCCACGCTTGTTGTCACCGCTTCGATGACTGCTCTCACTGGTATTATCATTTTGTCGACTGCTCTCTTTTGGTTGCGTTGACTCGTTATCGCGCTCCACTAACTGAGCCCTATTCACAACATCTGAATACAAACACAGTTTATGAGAAATAAGATGTTGACGTATCTCAGGTTTCAAACCTCGCAAAAACATTCGCGTCATTCGCTCTTCATTATCCACCAAGTGGGACGCAAACCGGGACAACTCAGCAAATTTTGCCTCATACTGCGACACGGTCATATTATTCTGCTCCAATTTGATGAACTCCACCTCCTTCATGTGACGAACACTTTCGAGAAAGTATTTGTCATTGAACAGCTCTTGAAACTTCTCCCAAGACATCTTCAGTGCGGCAGGTTGAGTACGCTTAATCGATTCCCACCAGTAATCTGCCTCTCCTCGCAACATAAAGGCGGCAAAGGAAACCTTTTGCTCCTCGGAGCATCCCAAGACATCAAATATCTTGGTAATCTGCTTTATCCATGTTTCTGCTATAAGTGGTTTTGGCTCTCCCTTAAACTCTGGTGGTCCCAGCTCCTTGAACTGTTTAGCGGTGACCGTCCAAGAGTTTTCAGTGTTTCCACCTATATTTTGGACAGGAGCCGCTCTCGCCTGCTGTTGCATGAACTGCATAAAGTTTCTGAACATTCCATCATTCATCATCTGGTCAGTGTTGTTGTTTGCATGAGGATTGTCACCTTCCTGATGCACATTATCCTGATTATTGATATGTGGTGAATCAACAGTCGCCTGTGCTCCATTGCTATTCTCAACATTCTCAGATGCCATTTTCAGATACTGCCACAAAATAAAAGTTAATTGATATGTCATATATTATCCTTATATTATGACCGACCAATTAAATACCATGCAAATAAACTTAGGTAGGTCATACTAGCGAAGGAATTTTCCGTCTCTCCCCTCCTAGTTCTATTCTCACATCTTAGCCAGGGATCATATCCCTAAGCTCTGATACCAACTGTGACGCCCCCAAAATTAGGTATACATCACCCATCTTGGGTCGTCAGATACAAAGTACAGAATACAAATACAACTTACTAATACAACTGTCGTGTACAATACGACAAAACATAAACTGTGAGTTTGAATACAAATATTATCTTCTAGAGAGTATTCATACTCAAAAGGAGTCCTCATTACATTTATTAACACACCATTACATAGAATAGTGAGGACTACTAACTAATACTATCATTCGGACCATCACTCCGTTCCCCGACTTGCCCCAGCTACGTTTTCATTTTCTGAAGAGAACAGTGAAAGAAAGGGTGAGCTCAACTAGCCCAGTAAGAAATATTATGACTAAGATAATGCAGAATAAATTATCATTAGCCTTTAACAATGTTAAACTGATAAAATATAATAGACATCAAGTTTAACTGCAGCGGAACAAGCAATCCATTAAAAGAGTCAAGTAGAAAATAAACTCTACTATCTTTTATGATTTAAAAGGTTTTTCAACACTGTGATCGCTGGGACTCAGCTTAATAAAATAATCCACATCATCGAATCACCCCTGCACTACGGCCAAGGATATTCGTGTATTCATTAATGGTCATGATCATGCCAACAACTGTCCATCAACGCACTACGGGCCAATGAGGACTTTTACCACATCATTTGTAACATTACGGTCATGATTATACCGAATAATCCCTGGTCATAATCATACCAAGTCCATCTATGCACTACAGGCCACAGATGACTTTTAACATTTTATAAACATGAGGATGATGACAATGATATAAGAATTCAATAAAACAAGTTCAAGAATTAATTTATCCAAGAATTAACAACGTCCAAATTGTCAACATGATACTGCTTTGTGGAGTAAAATTCAAGAATGCTTAGAAGAATATTTTCATGAAAAGATACTGGATGAAACGCAATTATCAAGGATATTTCACAAATTTCATGGAGTATAGAAGTCAAAACTTAACCAACTGAATATAATAAAGAATGGAATAACAAAAGAAATCACCATGCATGCGATAGGCCGCACAGACAGGTTATTCCAACAGAATAATAAATAATGGAACCAGGTCCGGCGTAAAACGCACAGACAGGATATTCCAACAGAATAATAATAAAGACGGAACCAGGTCCGGTGTAAAACACACAGACAGGATGTTCTAACAGAATAATAATAAAGACGGAACCAGGTCCGGTGTAAAACACACAGACAGGATGTTCCAACAGAATAATAATAAAGACGGAACCAGGTCTGGTGTAAAACACACAGACAGGATGTTCCAACAGAATAATAGAAGAATGTCACCAAGTATAGGGTAGACCGCGTATATAGGTTATTCCAACAGAATAATAAGAAATGGAATAACAACAGTTCTCTTCATGAATAAGAAAGAATAACACCCCTTACCGTTTTAAAGAAGAGCTGAAATAAGGAAGTAGTTAAGTAGCAGAATACTCTTCTTCTCTTTCTCTATAGTTTCTCTCTCTAGAGTTCAGTGAATTCGTAGGAAATAATGAAGGAATGAGCTGCTATTTATAGAAAAATAGAATGCATAGTAACTAATCCATGAACGGTCCAGATTGATTACTTTAATCTGACGGTCCATATTTAAAGAAACTTTTTTTAAATAAAATATAATATATTCTATTTATAGAATAACTTTAATAAAGTATTCTGTTTTATATAAAAAGATGTTTCTGTTTTATTACGTTAATAATACGAATAAAACAAAACGTCATTATCGCTAAATAATTCATATTATTAACTGACAATAATTGAATCAAACTGAGTGACTTCTCACATAAGCATTAATAATCAATACCGTGTGCTACTATGCAACCACACGTATTACTGAAATTTTACTACCGAGTAGTTCAACAGTAACAATGGTAAAACTTCCGCCGTTATTTTTAATAAAATATTTTTGTCGTTTTCTCAATCCGACAATAATTCCGTTGTGGGGTCCACCAATAATTGTGCCGTTGTACGAATATTCCCTGTTAAAACGAATATTTCCTGACCAATCGAATATTATATAACCACTTGCGTACTTTGCAAAATTTATAAATATTACCCACAACTATAACATTATATCAAATTAACTCCATAATATTCAAAAATGATATTTATAGAAAATTCATCTTTATTTATAAAAGTTGAGGTCTTACAACAAATGTCCCATCAGTGGACAGCACCTCACAGTGGAACCTATCAGTTTGCCACCGCAGAACGGCGTCCCCTACAGAGAGTCTGGCTTCGGTGCATCCCCCATCAACAAGAAGTCACCAGCGAGAGGCTCGGGGCTCTTTACTTATAGCTCTGATACCAACTGTGACGCCCCCAAAATAGGTCAATTCCATCCAACCCATTTTGAGTCGCCAAATACATGGTACAGATAACAACTACAACTTTATTACAACAATTGTCGTGCAAAATATAACACATATGCTGTGAGTTTGGATACAAATATATACCAACTGTGACTCATGTCCCAACCTTTGATAGCACGTCACAATGACACCTTACATAAAGGTATAGTCAAAAACTGTTTTAGAAATTAGAATCTTTGGGAAGTGCTCAAGGAAACCCTCGTATGTGGGAGGCCATGCTTCTAGGTTATGATAGATATCATATGGCCACAGAATTATCATTGGTTGACCCAATAGACCCCAAAGAAAAATGAAAAGTTTACTATCATATTCTTCCCAATGGTGAGTCTTCTCTTGATATATCATTATCTCCACTGTCTCTAACTGAGAATTATACTTCAAACAAACACCAAGATTATATAGGTAGTGCTCGTAGATATACTCGACAAGTGGATGTGCACAACCATGTCTTATGATGACACGAGATTGTGTGTCGTTAGACATCTTGTATGATAGTGGAAAAACTATCTTCCAACGTTGGGTTCGCTTCACCCTAGATGATTCACCAAATATAACTACTAAATGATGACCACCGTTCTATTCCCCTGTTACCCCCGCTCGACCCAGCTACACTCTTATTACCTGAAAGAAATTGTGAAACAGAAGGGTAAGCACAACTAGCCCAGTAAAGAATATCATGACTAAAGATAAATAAATTATCAATAGCCTTCAATAGAATTAAATCAGAGATTTAGAACATATAGTAGATGAAAAAAAAATTCAACCATAGTTGCAGCGGAACGAGCAATCCATTAGAAGAGTCAAATAGACTATAAAGTCTATTATCTTCTCTATGTTAAAAGTCCACCAACAATATTTTATCCCTGTAACATCAATCAACAATTCCTGTCCATAATCACATGTATAACTCATAATCATAATTGTAGTTCTAAATTCCTCTTCTTATCCAGAACAAAGATAATTTTCATCATTTGTCTTTACCTGAAACATCAAGATCCTGGTTATACCAAATCACAGTTTCTGTTCATAATCATACTAATAAATTCATCTTTGCACTAAGGGCCAAAGATATTCATATCTCAAAGAAATATATAATCATTTCAAAATTTATATAAACAATAATTATAACCATGTTGATCAATTCACCTTTGCACTTAGCTAAAGATATTCAATTATAAATTCAATGGTAATGATCATACCAGTCACAATTCAACTTTTCACTACTGGACAAAGAGAACCCTAGTCATGATCATACCAATAATCTACCCATCTTTACACTCCAGTGAAAGAAAATTTCAACATCAAGGTTATAAAAATATTATATATGATAATAAAATCAATATAATCAACACATAGTTTTAATCTCCAGAGTAATATTCATAAATCAACGATAATTTGGTTAGAAAAAGAAACCAATTTTGTCATGAATAGTAACTCGTGAATAGTAACTCATGAATAGTAACTCGTGAATAATAACTCATGAATAATAACTCGTGAATAATAACTCATGAATAGTAACTCATGAATAGTAACCCCGACATGAAAAGTTAAGAATTATACAAGAAAAATCCTACCAATATTCCGGTATATTGATATTGAAAGAAATAATATCATTGAAAAAATAACATTCCTTACGACAATATCCCTTACCTCAAAAGAACAGTACTCCTGACTGGAATAACGCTGAACGAACTTGCACCGTATAGCAACACTCAAGATATCAAAATACTCACAAGAATACACTCGATAATATAGAGAGAGAAATAGAGAGAAAACTTCAGTTTCTGGTGTGATTTTTAATTCTAACCTAAGCACCCTATTTATAGGAAATTGCTTAGAACACCAAAGCATAAAATTTAATAAAATAATAATATAATTATAAATTTTCCTTAGCCCACCTTTGAAAATCTGGATTCAGCCATCAACATGTGCAAGTGGGGCCCACCAAAGTGTAAAAAATATTTTTGTTAATAAAAATAAATAAAACTTCCAAAGATCAATTATTTCAGAACTTCGGAACTTCAATAATTTATAATAAATAGCCCTTTTATCAGAAAATTCGAATCTCCTGATTTTTTATAGGAAATTCAATTCTCTACAACTTTACAGAAGAAAGTTTTTCCAAATTCTAAATAGAAATTGACCGAAATCAACAAACGGGAGATTTTACAGTCTATAATAAATTTTCGGTCAAGAATTGTGTCCACCAACACACAAAACATGTGTTAAACATTTAATCCAACAAAAATATTCTTCCTCCTCATTTATTCATATATTCCACATTCATTGTAAAAATATCACCGTTAATAAATTATTAAAATAATATATTTAAATGAATTATTTTATCAAAAAAAATAAAATATTAATTTTCAACAATTGTCACATTAAAATTTTTCTCTATCTATATCCATATAAAATCAATATTTTCCTCATCATATAAATCAATAATTAATTATTCACAAATAATATTACAGAATCACATTACTGACAACCAGGCAGTTCCTAGAAAAAAGGGGGCTTTCCAATAAGGATCTCTTCCTTACTAGCGCGCAATTAGATGACCAAACCTCTCCTTAAACAGAACTTTCTAGACATTGTCAATAATATTATCTAATAATATTATTCAGATAATATGAATTATTGCTCCGATAATAGAAAATACTGTGTAATGACAATTATTAAAATAACAGTAATATAAAATATCAACGCAGCAATTATTGAATCAATAAAATAAAATACTGAACAGTAATTACTGTAACAATTATTGAGTAATGTCTTCTTAAGTAAAAATCAATAATTGGTGCAATACCGTGTGCTACTGTGCAACAACGCGTATTACTGTATTTTAACCATCGGGTATTCCAACAGTGTTAACGGTAACAACTACGCCGTTATTTGTAAAAACTCAAATTTGTCATTTTCTTCATCCGACAGTTATTCTGTTATGGGGCCTACAAATGGCTGCGCCGTCGTACGAATATTCCCCGACAGAAAGAATATTCCACGACCAAACGAATATTTCCCGACAACAATGAATATTTTATAACCACTTACGTATTTTGAAAAAAAAATCATATATCACCCTTAACTTCAACATTTATCAATTTAACCATTTACTGAATAGTAATTATAAGAAAATTGAATACTTTTATTTCATAAAATTCGGGGTCTTACAATTGTGATTGATTTTAATGGTTTGGTCACTTGAATTCGCATAATAGGCTGATTAGGAATATGAAAGCTAACAACCTTACGAAAATAATCAATTTTAGCATGATGAGTAGTTAACCAATCAATCCCTAGAATCACATCAAATGCAAGTATTTTCAATGAAATAAGATCGACAGGTAATGTGAGGGTACCGATTTGAACTAAACAAGACTTATAAACAGTGGATGTAATAAAGGTTTCTCCAAACGGAGTTTTCACAGATAAGTCAAAGTCTAATTTCTTCGGAGTCAAATTTAATCGTTGAGCGCAAGTAGGAGAAATAAAAGAATGGGTAGAACCGGTAACAAATAAGGTATAGACTTTGCTAGAGTTTATGATAAGCTTACCCGTGATGACCTCGTTCGGTTTTCTTGCTTTCTGGGAGGTCATAACAAATGTTCTCCCTTGAACTACTGGTTTTGACTTGTCTGGGACAGTATTTTGTGTTACCGTTCCAACTGGACTTGTCTTCGGTGCACGACAAAATCGGACTAGGTGACCTTCTCTTCCATAATTATAACACGCTTTGAATGGCATCGCGCAGTTTGGACTGATATGTCCCTCCCCTCCGCATTTGAAGCATATGATAGGTGGTCGTTCTCCTTCCTTATCAACGGGTGTTGGTGCTGACGTCTTTCCATCATTGTTGAATCTCCTCTTCTTGAAATGTTCACTTTTATTACCTTGGCCATGATTACCACCAAAGTGGTTACCATTTCTGGCATGTTGATTCCCTCCACGTTTGTTGTCACCGCTTGGATGAATGTTACCACTGGTATTTTCATTCTGCCGGCTGCTTTCTCTTGGTTGCGTTGACTCGTTATCGCGCTCCAATAACTGAGCCCTATTTACAACATCTGAATACAAACACAGTTTATGATAAATAAGATATTGACGTATCTCCGGTTTCAAACCTCTTAAAAATATCCGCGTCATTCTTTCCTCATTATCAACTAAATGGGACGCAAACCGGGACAACTCGGCAAACTTAGCTTCGTACTGCGACACGGTCATATTATTCTGCTCCAACTTGATGAACTCTACCTCCTTCATGTGACAAATACTTTCGGAAAAGTACTTGTCATTGAACAGTTCTTGAAATTTTTCCCAAGACATCTTCAATGCGGCAGGTTGAGTACGCTTTACCGATTCCCACCAGTAATCTGCCTCTCCTCGCAACATAAAGGTGGCAAAGGGAACCTTTTGCTCCTCGGCGCATCCCAAGACATCAAATATCTTGGTGATCTGCTTGATCCACGTTTCCGCCTTAAGTGGTTTTGGCTCTCCAATAAACTCTGGTGGTCCCAGGTCCTTGAACTGCTTAGCACTGACCGTCCGAGAGTTTCCAGTATTTTCACCTACATTTTGGACAGGAGCCTCTCTCACCTGATGTTTCATGAATTGCATAAAATCTCTGAACATTCCATCATTCATCATTTGGTCAGTGTTATTGTTTGCATGAGGATTGTCGCCTTCTTGATGCACATTATCCTTATTATTGATATGTGGAACCTCAACGGTCTCCTGTGCTCCATTCCTATTCTCAACATTCTCGGATGTCATTTTCAAATACTGCCACAAAATAAAGGTTAATTGACATGTAAAATAATATTTCTATACTCTAACCGACCAATTAAATACCAAATAAACTTAGGTAGGTCATACTAGCGAAGGAATTTCCAGTCTCTCCCCTCCTAGTTCTAGTCTCACATCTTAGCCAGGGATCATATCCCTAAGCTTTGATACCAACTGTGACGCCCCCAAAATAGGTATACATCATCTATTCTGAGTCGCCAAATACATGGTACAGAATACAAATATAATCTTTAATAAATAACAAGAGAGCTGTGAATTTTAATACAATACTGTCTTCTAGACAATATCCACTCTCAAAATAAGTTCTCATTATATTTATTGTCACACTATTTAACAGAATAGTGAGGACTACTAATACTATCATCTGTACCGTCACTCCGTTCCCCGACTAGTCCCGGTTACGTTCTCATTTCTTGAAGAGAACAGTGAAAGAAAGGGTGAGCTCAACTAGCCCAGTAAGAAATATTATGACTAAGATAATGTAGAATAAATTATCGTTAGACTTCAACAGTGTTAAACTGATAAAATATAACAAACATCAAGTTTGACTGCAGCGGAACAAGCAATCCATTAAAAGAGTCAAGTAGAGAATAAAATCTACTATCTTTTATGATTTAAAAGGTTTTTAAACACTTTCATCGCTGGGACTCAGCTTAATAAATAATGCACATCATCCCTGCACTACGGCCAATGATATTCATTAGTATCACAACCACAAATTATCCATGCACTATGGGCCAAGGATATTCGTGTATTCATCAATGGTCATGATCATGCCAACAACTGTCTCTCAATGCACTACGGGCCAATGAGGACTTTTACCACATCATTTGTAATATTACGGTCATGATTACACCGAATAATCCCTGGTCATAATCATACAAAGTCCATCTATGCACTACAGGCCACAGATGACTTTCAACAAAATATAAACATGAGGATGATGACAATGATATAAGAATTCAATAAAACAAGTTCAAGAATTAATTTATCCAGGAACTAATAACGTCCAAATTGTCAACATGATAATTCTTTGTAGAGTAAAATTTAAGAATGCTCAGAAGAATATTTTCATGAAAAGATACTGGATGAAACGCAAATATCAAGGATATTCCACTAATTTCATGGAGTATAGAAGCCAAAACTTTAACTAACTGAGTATAATAAAGAATGGAATAACAAAAGAAATCACCAGGCATGCGATAGACCGCATAGGCAGGTTATTCCAACAGAATAATAAATAATGGAACCAGGTCCAGCGTAAAACGTACAGACATGATATTCCAACAGAATAATAAAGACGGAACCAGGTCCGGCGTAAAACGCATAGACAGGATATTCCAACAGAATAATAAAGACGGAACCAGGTCCGGCATAAAACACACAGACAGGATATTCCAACAGAATAATAAAGACGGAACCAGGTTCGGCGTAAAACGCACAGACAGGATATTCCAACAAAATAATAAAGAATGGAATAACAGAAAAATTTCACCAAGTATAGGGTAGCCCGCGTATACCGGTTATTCCAACAGAATAATAAATAATGAAATAACAGAAGTTCTCTTCATGAATACAAAAGAAATAATACTCCTTACCTTAAGAAGAAGAGTACTGGATATGGGAGTAGTGAAGTAGTAAAATACTTTTCTTCTTTCTTTCTATAATTTCTCTCTCTAGAGTTTCAGTGAATTTGTAAGAAATAATGAAGGAATGAGCTTCTATTTATAGAAGAATGGACTGCATAGTAACTAATTCATGAACGGTCCATATTGATTTACTTTTAATCGGACGATCCATATTTAAAGCAAAATCTTTTAAATAAAATATAATATATTCTATTTATAATCTAATAAAACGAATAGCTTTATAAAAGTATTCTGTTTTATATAAAAAGATTTTACTATGCAAAATACTATGCAGACACTATGCAATACTATGCATAATAAAATATAATATATTCTATTTATAGAATAACTTTATAAAAGTATTCTGTTTTATATAAAAAGCTTTTCTGTTTTATTAGATTAATAATACTAATAAAACAAAACTGAGTGACTTATCACATAAGTATCAATAATCAATACCGTGTGCTACTATGCAACCACGCGTATTACTGTACTTTTAACACCGAGTGTTTCAACAGTTAACGGTAAAACTTCTGCCGTTTTTTATAAAGTATTTTTGTCGTTTTCTCAATCCGACAATAATTCCGTTGTGGGTCCACCAATGATTGTGCCGTTGTACGAATATTCCCTGTTAAAATGAATATTTCCCGACCAATCGAATATTATATAACAACTTGCGTACTTTACAAAATTTATAAATATTACACACAACTATAACATTATATCAAATTCATTTCATAATATTTAAAAATGATATTTATAGAAAACTCATCTTTATAAAAAAAAATTGGGGTCTTACATTTATTTTTTTGCTTCTTTGACCATTTACTTATAGCTCTGACCTGTAGAAAATTTTAATTGGAATGCGACACAAGCCCAAAAATCTTTTCAGACAAAAGTCAAATTATCAAGAACATATGGTTCTCTAGTTGGCTAATAAGAAAGTGATGAAAAAGATAACACTTTTACAAGTAACCACATTTTCCTTTCAATTCCCGTACTCTTGGATTATTGATACACAATTGTCTCACATCCCTATTGGCAGCCTCAATCTCAATGTGAAAGAGAAGAATGCCTAAGCTGAAGATGTAGCTATCACATCAAACACATTAAACAAAAGATATTTAAAAAAAAACTAATCAAACACATCATCCAGCCATCTAATCAAACACACAAATCAAGTAAACCATATACCTTTCACCATTTAACAAAAGATATTTAAAAAAAACTGTAGCATTGCAAAAAGGTCCAATAAGCCTAAATATTCATCTCCGTTCCGCTATCACCTCATAGGAACCAAAGAGAATATATTCAACCACCATACAACATAACACTTATGACTTATTCATACAAAAATGAGGACTAAGTTTGAAGCTGTTATTCAAAGATTTCCTAAGCCCATCGAAAACCAAAATCAAAAGTATATTACTCAACAGACTCTTTGACGTATAGAATGTAAGCTACAATCAAGCATAACATAATTACTTCCTATTGCTGACAAGAATAATCAAATGAACCATATCATCAATGCATGTCTTGACATCTCTGTAGTATTAAGTTTTTTGTTTATGCATACTGACATGCACATAAATTGTCCATTATTATTTTCAAAGTCAAGATCATACGTCAAGCTACAAGTAAATTCCAAGTATTGGTAAATGTACTATTAACATCTCATTTAAGAATCAAGAATTCCACTCAAAATCACTTCTCAGCAGCTGATGTGCAAGAAGATAACAAACAGTTAGATCCAAAATTGCCCAAAATCCATTTCTACCAAGTCAGACTTACTTTAATTGCATTAGCTGTCAATCAAACAATCACAACATTACTTGAACCTTCATCACATGTTGGAGGTTCTCTTCATCCACAGCGTATAATAGCACAATCTTCTCACAATATTTTAAAATTTTAGTAGATACAAAATTATAATGAAAGAGAGAGTACAAAATGTTAATGTCCAATGGTTTTCATATGTAAAATTTGCCTTCATGGCAATGCAAGTATAAGTGTCAAGTGGCACACTAGACAGTATCAAACTGTTGAGTAACATTTATAAAAGTACCGAGAACAATACCTTAAGTCGTCGTCTAACAAAAATGAACTGCTGACCGAATTGTTCGAGTCTTCTGTCATCATAACTCTCATGCTTGAAATAACCTATATAAATCAAGAAATAAATTCAAAATGAATTTAGGACAAGGAATACATCTGTATTTAGGAACAGGGGTAAACAAGTTGGTCAGTTTCAAAGGAAGCTCTATGTGCCCATAAATCAGCACAAGTCGTGGCTATACTAAAACTTACGTCTGAAGACACACTACGGGTGCCATATTTGTCGTCCCAGTACATTGTGCTGATTCTGTATAATTGATGTATGCTAAGTACCTGAAGCAACAATAAGCAAAAAAGTGAAACATGGTAAAGACGAAGCAAATAGAAAAAGAGGTAGCTACAATAAAAAGAACAAACAATTGAAAAACAAAAGCTACTCACAGGACAAAGTTCATTCATTATCTCATTTAAGGTCTTCAACTGCTAACACATCTCCAGGAATATCTGACCCAATTAAATCAAGCATGAGCTTGAACATAACCGGATTGCAAGTAGGAAAGAATAGATTCCTTCTGACTAGCACATATATGCTTTCCGAAAAAATATCATGTGCTTTTTATTTTTCACTTTGAATCACCAACCATTTTCCAGCTCATGCACAAGATTAAGAGCCATAGATGTCAACATCTAGCCCTAAATGGCACAAAGAAATAAAGAAACACAGGATTACATGAATTCTTAGAGTAAGGTACATAAAAAAATCACAGTGCAAGCACTAGCTTTGATATCTGAAGAAAACATAAACACTGTAACTAGGTGGAACTGTAAAGAGCACAGTTCAGAATTTTGCAATGGCATTCATAGTCATTCATAGCTATTTTTTGATTAAGAGAGTCATAGTTATCAGACTTATCAAAAAATAAATTAAGTCATAGCCATCAGTTTAGAAATGGAAGCATAAGCATTTCCATATACAGTACAATCTCTAGCAGGTCACCAAGGATTTTTTATTATTAACAGAATATTAAATATTTATTCTTAAAAGTGAGCAGAGGGTTAATAAGAAAATTATATTATGAAGCCTCCAACTTGATAGTTCTTTTAAAGGGAGGTGAAAACAAACATGTTGGGCCAAAGATCATGATTTAAATAGGGAAGTCATAGGCTAACAGAAAGGATTGTCCCGTATTTATAATAACCCATTCTTTTTCGCCTTCGAATTTTAAACTTCGTATACTAATATTCTCTACAAGAACATAACAAGCAAATGACTACAGTATATGTAGAAACATATTCAGTTAATCCCCCATCTTATTTTAGTTATCTCCACTGAAATATCACACATTTAATAAAGGAATGAGAGATGTTTTAAAAGTGTAATATAAGAGTGTCATTCAAAAATAGAAAATTGAGAAAGTCTGGTGTTTCTAAAAAACAAAAATGGCACAGAGGCAGTATACAACAACATGCTGTAATATGCAGTTTCATCATACCTATGTCGGTTAGTAGTCTCAGAAAAAGCCTCCTGCGGACAAATTCCCATTTCATGTGTATATGATTGTTTAAAAAACCAGATTCTCTAACTTCATGAGGAATACAGTACCAACACTTCATCTTATTACAAACACTTAAGACACTATTTCTAGAATTATCCACAAAATGTTTGCTTTCTGAGTGTTGACTAAGTGAATCAGGGCAAGCAAACACATTCTTGCAAATAACATTGAACATAGCAAAATATGAAAAACTGATTTTTTTTGTAAAACAAATCCATAAGAAAAACTAATTTTTTTTTTCCAAAACAACAATAAAATCAAAATAATCAAACTAGGGATTGGGGAACAGATGATATGCAAATAACATTGAACATAGCAATTAACCTAAACAATAAATCGATATATTTGGCTTCTGTTAACGCCAAGATCTTCTCCCACGTCCCAATCACGTAAGACGCTCTGATCCTGCACAGTTCAACAAGTCAACACCAAAAGCTTGACGGCCTGACCGTCGGGGGATAGCTCCGGCGTGAGAGTCAGTACAGGCGATCACAAGGTTAACAATGGAGGAAAAATGATGAATAGTGTCTGAGTGTGTATCAAAATGATAATGTTGTATGTAGTGTTATGTTACCTCTTTTCCTTTTGTTATCTTTTCCCCATACGTTCCCCAGACCCGGTTTACTGTGCCACCCACTACCTCCTGACACCTTCTCCCATCTCCGGTCCTCTCAGCCGAAAGTGTGTAGCTTATTTTCCTACCTGCTACCACTGTTATCTCCCGCCGGCAATCGGAGTCCCATCCTCATTAATGCCATGCAGACAGGTGGCAGACGTAATAGTCAACTACTGCTTTTGTGATGATTATCGGTCAAAGATAAGATAAGTAATACCTTACGTAATGGATCAACCCCGTGACTAAGCCCAATATTATAGTCAAGTAACGAGGCCCAAGTTGTTTGACCCAATATGGTAAAGGTGATATAATTCAGAAGACAAGCCCATCCGGCCTGGCCTAGTAGGAAAAGTATTCTGGCCCAACATTGCCCCCCAGTCTTTTATTAAACAGGATGTTTAGTGGAAGACTGACTGTAAATAGCGCGAGTCCACAGGACGAAAGGGCCCATTAAGCGTCGGCCCACCTTGGATAACCCACCAAAGCCAAAATCGGACGTTACCCTTTCCTCTCCCACATCATTATCCCCAATTAATGCGCCGTCCTCGGCTCTCGTGCAAATTTTGAAAAAATCACTCGCTATAAAAGCCGCTGCCCATTCTCCTTGGAGGGTTCCCTGCTATTTCGAATTCATACGAGCCTATTGTCTTTTCCTCCTCAAATTTCTTCATTTTCTCTGCAAATTCTCAACAATGGCATCCCAGAACCCCGATACAAGCTCTCCCCTTCGTGTCACCCCCATCTCCACCGTGACCCCTCACTCAAATCCTGACAAAGAGGTTCCGGGCTCAAACCCCCAAATCGGTGCCGTGAGTAAGGAAGCTCCGCCCATGGAATCACTTCCCAACCCATCTGATTTTTTCCAAAACGAGGAAGACTTTCCTCATGCCAACACCCCTTCCACCGTCAATGAAGCTGAGCTCTGCAACATTAGAGCTCGCTATCAAATACCGGAGGGTACGGATAGCGGCCCCTCACGAAAGGATGTACCAGCGCCCCGACGGCTGGATCGCCGTTCCGGCAACTTTTCTGGAGAAGGGGGTGAGGTTCCCCCTTCACGCCTTCCTGATCACCCTCCTAGGGTTTGTTGGGGTGGGGTTCGCCCAATTGGTGCCGAACTCGTACATCCATATACTGGCTTACATAGCCTTCTGCTACGAGATAGGAGTTCCTCCTGCTGTGGATTCCTTCTTTACCCTCTTCTCGGTGGGGAAATCTCGGGAGAAAGGCTTCAAGGTGCTAAGTAAAATAGCCCCTAAGCCCAATGCCAGAATCGAGAAGCGGTCTCTAATGGACACTCCTTCGAGCAACCGAGGATGGCATAATAAATGGTTCTTCGTCAACGGGCCCGAAATCTCCTCTGTCCCTGACTGGACCACTTCTGATCGCGTCTCTGCAGACTTCGGAGATATATCCGAGGAGCGTATAAGAGAAATGACGCGCATCATAGAGAAGATACCCCAGAAGGAGTGGAGCTTCGGCCTCTTGGGCAAACAAGCCTGGTTGTATGACCACAAGTTGTCTCTCATTAAACCGACTTCGATCGATCAGAAGGACTTGGATAGGTACCTTTCTGGCAAGCCTTCATCCCCTTCCACCGAAGTTCCTCAAAAAGAGTTTCCAGCCTCGGAGGCCCAGGATGCAGAAGTCTTCCGCAGATCAGAGCCTGCTGAGGAGCCTAGCCGACCTCGACAGAAGAAGAGGGCGGTTCGGAAAGTCCGGTCAAATCCTCAAGGAACTCAATCAACTTCTACAGCGAGTTTGATTGACTTGCCTGCGTCCGAGTGAATGCAAGCTCTCCGGATTAAGAAGAGGAAGACCAACGTAACTCCTCTGTCTGCCGATGAGCTTCGAGTTCCTCGTCCTGCTGCAGTTGAGCCTCCCCCCGTCATTCCCGTGGAGATCCACGTTTCAGAAGATGAGCTCGAAAACCTGAACGAGTCTCCTCTTCTGTCTCGTAAAAGGAAGCAGCCTTTCGAGGATCAACCAGCACCGCCCTCCGAACCATCAGTGCCTTCTCCGCCGAGACCCTCTTCCTCCGCCTCCCGGCGAGAAGCTGCATCTTCTCCTACTGTATGGCCGGATTTTAACGAGAACTTTCCCTTTCAGCTGTTCGACTCCTTTGTTCGGGAGACCGATGACCATCGGTTCGGAAACAGCTCGATCAGGGATTTGATCGAAGAGGGAATGAGTTACCAGGCTAAGGTGAGTTGGTTCAATTAAAATATTTAGGAATCATCTGTTTCTTCTACTAACTCATTTTAAATGTCTGCAGGCAAATGCTGTCTTCGGGAGACTTCTTCCCCGATATAGAGAGTCTGAAGTCGAAGAAGATGCGGCCAGGCGAGAGATGGCTACTATGACTTCTACTCTGGAGAGGGAGAGAAGGGCTCATGGTATCACTATCTTCAATAAAGAATGCATTCAGAAGGACTTAAATAAGTTGAAAGAACAGCTGGAGACATCCGAGGCCACCCACCAGCTGACCGTTACTACGAACATAGACCTGGTTCGTCGGAATGAGGTTCTTGTTGGGAAGAACGAGACGATGGTGAAGACCAATAAGAGCTTGGCTATACAAGTACACGACCTTGAGGCCAGGGATCTGAGACATCTGAAGGAGCGGGCAAAACTCGAAGAGGAGCTCCGCGAACTTCGGGCTCTGAGAGACTTGGGTCCTCCTCTAACCGGAGATCTTCGGAGGGAAATTCAACAAGAATACCGGGAGTCTGCCGAGTTGAACGAGGAGGTCATCCAAATGTTCTCGGATGGGTATGACGAATGCCGAAGCAAAGACAAGGCAAGACTCGTCGCTGCCAAGGTTGACCCGACCATCCTGGACTCTTCGGAAGGCGAAGCCGACCCGTAAAGATGATTCTCTTTTCCCTTAGCTGTTAGGATTTCTGTAAAGCCTCTATTTTGTAAGCAGCATTATGTAAATAAAATATCAGCATTATTCTTTATGACTTCGGTGTATTTACTGTTTACCAACACTTCAAGCTCCTTTACGGATTTAACTTAAACTGTTAATTAACAACTAGGCAAGTCGTATAACAGATAAGATGAAAACAAAGAACGGGGTATTCCGAACTCAACACTTAGAAAAATTTATGCAATAATAACAAAGTAAAAGAATACTTATTCGTTACCAAAGTGTGAGGTATATGCCGTGATGGGCCGGACGAAGTCTGAATGACGACGCTTGCCTACCCCGAAGGGCCTGACAAGGTCTTTAGGATCGCTTGCCGATGAGGCTACCATCGAATGGTCAGCGAGTCCACCCAAACCTCCTTACACCGATGACGTTCGCCTACCACGAAGGGCCTGACGAAGCCATAAGGACCACCTGTCGATGAGGTCGGCTACCATCGAATGGTCAGAGAGTCCACCCAAACCTCCTTACACCGATGACGTTCGCCTACCACGAAGGGCCTGACGAAGCCATAAGGACCACCTGCCGATGAGGCTACCATCGAATGGTCAGCGAGTCCACCCAAACCTCCTTACACCGATGACGTTCGCCTACCACGAAGGGCCTGACGAAGCCATAAGGACCACCTGCCGATGAGGCTACCATCGAATGGTCAACGAGTCCACCCAAACCTCCTTACTCCGATGACGTTCGCCTACCACGAAGGGCCTGACGAAGCCATAAGGACCACCTGCCGATGAGGCTACCATCGAATGGTCAACGAGTCCACCCAAACCTCCTTACTCTACTGTGACCTTAGGATAAATGTGAAGATCAGTTGTGAAAAAAGTGACTTTTTATTGATGATGAACGGTTATGTACAGACTCCCAGTGGACTGACTTAGTTTCTATTGAAAGTACTTTCGGAGCCTGCCTGCGTGCCACGTGTTCTTAATTTCGGATCCATCCATAGCTTTCAGTCGATACGTCCCGGGCTTTGGTACTTCGGCCACTTCATACGGTCCTTCCCAGTTCGGCATCAACTTCCCGGTGTTCTGAGGCGTAGATGCTTCGGCCTCTCTGAGAACGAGGTCTCCCACCTCAAATCTTCGGAGCTTTACCCCTTTGTTGTAATGCTTGGCAACTCTCCTTTGGTAGGCTACAAGTTTAATCAAAGCCACTTCTCTGACTTCTTCCAACAGGTCCAAGTTGGCCTTTAGTCCTTCGTCATTGTAGATTTCCCTGAACTGACTAACTCGAAGACTTGGAGATCCGATCTCAACTGGGACCAGGGCATCAGTGCCGTAGGCCAGTCTGAAAGGCGAGTCTCATGTTGTTGTCCTCGGTGTAGTCCTGTAAGCCCACAATACGCTGAACAGCTCCTCCGGCCATCTTCCTTTGGCTTCGTCCAATCTGCGCTTGATCCCGTTTAGAAGTGTTCTGTTAGTCACCTCGACCTGCCCATTTGACTGTGGATGAGCCACTGAAGTCTTCCTGTGCTGGACTCCCAGTTCCTTCAAAAAGCCTTCAAATTTTGATCCCACAAACTGGCGTCCGTTGTTTGATATCACCACTTGAGGGATCCCGAAGCGAAACACTACGGATTCTTTCATAAATTTCAGACACTCCTGTTCCGTTATCAACCGAAGTGGTTTCGCCTCGACCCATTTGGTCATATAATCGATGGCGACGATGACGAAACTAACCTGCCCTTTAGCCTTCGGTAACGGACCCAATATATCAACCCCCCAGACAGCGAAGGGTATAGGAGATAGAATCGAATATAGCTCTTCCGGTGGCTGATGTGGGATCGGACTGTTGAGCTGGCACTTCTCGCATTTCTTGACGTATTCAGTTGCTTCCTTGAAGATCGTTGGCCAGTAGTATCCTTGCCGGAGAACTTTGTATGCCAGCGACTTGGCAGCCATATGGTCGCCGCAGATGCCCTCGTGAACCTCCCGAAGAGCATAATCAGCTTCGGATGGAGTCAAACACTTTAGCAGCGGAGACGAGAAGGCCCTTCGGAATAGATCCCCATCTATCAGAACGAAATTAGCACTCTTGTACTTGATTTTCTTGGCTAGCATCTGATCTGAAGGTAGAACGCCGTCTGCTAAATATTCCAGGTATGGGGTCAGCCAACAGTTGGTTCGATCAACACACATTACCGATTCATGATGAACACTAGGATGTTGCAGAATTTCCAAGTATACTGATCCATCAAAAACGTTAACATCCGTAGTGGCTAATTTGGAGAGTGCATCGGCGATGGAATTGCCATCACGTTCGACCCCCTGGAATTCGTAGAACTGGAAATACTGAAGCCGTTCTTTCAATTCCGCCAAGTACTTAATCATTCGATGACCTCGGGCTTCATATTCCCCGGAGACTTGTTTAACGACTAACTGAGAGTCGCTAAAGATAACTATTCTTTGCACTTCAGGACTCTTAGCTAGTCGTAAACCCGCCAACACTGCTTCGTACTCTGCCTCGTTGTTCGTTGCTTTAAACTGAAATCTGATGGCCTGTTGCACCTTGAATCCCTCCGGACTAGTCAGAATAATCCCTGCTCCGCTGACGTCTACGGTAGAGGACCCATCTGCATACAGCGTCCACGAACCCTGTTTCTGCTGAAGAGCCGCCACTATGCTGTCAGATCCTCCAGCTTCTGCTACATCCTCATCAGCTTCAGAAAACGAACACTCGACCACAAAATCAGCCAAGGCCTGCCCCTTGATGGCAGTTCGAGGATGATATTCAACGAAGAACTGAGATAGCTCCATCGTCCACGCAGCTAATCTCCCCGATACCTCAGGTTTGCCCATAATTTTCTTCAACGGCTGATCTTGTTTCGGCATCCCGAAGGACATGGCTTACATAATAAACCGGGTGCTGCTTACCCCCAACCTCGCGCACCAAAACTGCTCCTACTGCCAACGAACTAGCTGCTAAGTACAAATATAAGGGCTCAGCAGGAGCGGGCTTCACCAACAGAGGCGCCGAAGATAAGTAGGACTTGATGCTCTGGAAGGCGTCTTCGCATTCCGAAGTCCATTGGAACGTCTTGGCATTCTTCGGCCCTTTCAACGTGTCAAAAAACGGCAAACACCTTTCTGCCGATTTGGACATAAACCTCCTCAAAGCTGCAATCCTTCCAGTCAGACGCTGAACGTCTTTAAACGACTGAGGAGTCTTCATGTCCAAAATCGCTTTAATCTTTTCTGGATTGGCTTCAATTCCCCTCTGACTGACCAGGTAACCCAGAAATTTGCCAGCCCCTAATCCGAAGGTGCACTTGGTAGGATTCAGTCGCAAATTGTGGTGACGGACTGTCTGAAAGCATTCCTCCAGGTCATCCAGATGTTTGTGCACCAATATGCTTTTAACGATCATGTCATCCACATATACCTCCATATTTTTGCCCAACTGACGCCTGAAGACAAAGTTCATCATCCTCTGGTAAGTGGCTCCGGCGTTGATGAGGCCGAAGGTCATTTTCTTGTAGGCGTATACCGACCGATGCGTAATAAATGCCGTCTTCGGTATATCCTCTTTACACATGGAGATTTGATGATAACCAGAGAATGCATCCATGAAGCTTAACAAGGCATACCCCGAAGTTGCATCGATGAGCTGGTCAATATGGGGTAATGGATAGAAGTCTTTCGGACAAGCTTTATTCAGATCTGTGTAGTCAATGCAGACCCGCCATTTCCCGTTCTGCTTCTGGACCAGTACCACGTTTGCCATCCATTGCGGATAATCGATCTCGAAGATGAAGTCAGCAGCCAGCAGCTTCGCAATCTCTTCATCGATGATCCTCTGGCGCTCGGGCGCGAAGATCCTCCTCTTTTGCCGAACCGGCTTCTTCGACGGATCTACCTCTAGCCGATGCTCAGCAATATCCCTGCTCACTCCCGGCATGTCCTGAGGCTCCCAGGCGAAGATGTCAACATAGCACTGTAGGAGTTCAATGAGGTTCTTTCTGAGAGGTTCTGGTAGACCTGAACCTATTTTCACTGTCTTGTTAGCTTTGCCCGGGATGAGTTCAATCTCCTCTGTCTCTTCGGCTGGCACGACCAATGGTTCTGAGCTGCTTTCCGTGAAAGGCTCAATCTCTATCGCCATGGCCTGTTTTTGCTTCGATACTCCTACTCCCGAAGTGATCACGGCATTTCTATAACACCTTCTGGCCAGATCCAGATCTCCTTTTACCTCCCCAACACCATGAGCCGTAGGAAATTTGATTTTGAAATGAGGGATAGAGGTTATAGCTTGTAAAGCAATCAAAGTGGGTCTCCCCAAAATAGCATTATAAGCAGAATCTACATTCACTATGTAAAATTTGCAAGTGATTTCTACCTGTTGGGGGGCTGTTCCGAAGATAACTGGCAGCTCAATGGTTCCAGCCACTTTGACCGGATCGTTACTGAAGCCGTATAAAGGGGCCTCCTGCCCGATCTCCATCTTCTGCCCATCAAGATGCATCCTCTGATAAGCATGAGCATATAGGATATCCACAGAAGACCCGTTGTCGATCATCATGCGTTTCATGTCCACCGAACCCACTTGTGCTGTCACGACCAATGATCCCTCATGTGGTTCGATGGTTTCCGAAGGGTAATCCTCATCGGTAAAGGAAATTACATTACCCGGGAAGGGTCTGTCAGGCTTCGGGTGAGTACCCGCTACCGACATTACCGAATCCAGATAGCCTCGGCGCTTCTTCCCAACAAGCTTACCTGAAGTGCCCCCAGTGATGACATCAATTACTTGCCTTGCGGGCTGTTCGGGAGCAGGGAACACTGGTTGAATTGGTTGGGCTGCCTGAACGGGTCCCTGATTCTGCTGCCGGCTCGCTCGGGCGGCCACATAATGAACTAACGCCCCGTCCTGCACCTTCCTCTCGATAAAATCTTTCAGGCTCGCACAGTCGTTCGTATCGTGACCCGAGGCTTGATGATAGTCACAATACTTGCGAGAATTCCCTTTCCCGGGCTTAAAGTTATCTCGAGGTGGCTCGAAAATAGGTTGATTCTTGATCTGCTCCAAGATAACAGCCCTGTCGGCGTTGAGCGCGGTATATGTCCTGTTTACTCTCTGAGAGGGGGCGGACAAGCGTTCTCCACCTTGCCTCCAATTATTACTGTATTTCTTTGATTTGCCGTCGCGACGGCCTCTATCTCCTTCATTTCTACCCTGGTCACCCTCTGCTCTGTCCTGATCTGTCTCTTTAAATCGCTCTGAAGAGGGACGTTTGAGGCTATTCATGGCCTCTTCTACCACAATATAGCCTTCTGCTTTGTCGAAGGCTTCGGCGAGACTCTTCGGGTGGTGAAACATCAACTTCTTCACCAACTTTTTCGATTTGACCAGATCTAATCCGTTCTGAAACAGTCCCACAGCCTGTAGATCGTTCAGCTCTGTTACTTGGCCGACTGCTTCACGGAATCGCTTCACATATTGGCCCAAAGACTCATTCGAGAACTGCCGAACTTGAGCCAATGATCCAGTTGGTTTCCCTCTTCTTCTGTTGCTCCCGAAGCGGGCGTGGAACTGACTGCACATATCCGCCCAGGATGAGATCGAATCTGAAGGCAAAGTCCCCATCCACTGTCTGGCATCCTTTCGGAGTGTCGTGACAAAAGTATGACACTTAGCAGCATCGCTAAAGTCATAATAATCCATCAGTCGGTCGAACGCCTGACTGTGGTCGTAAGGATCCCCCGATCCGCCATAGCTTTCAATGTGAGGCAACCTCTTGGTGGGGTCAGCCTTTTCTCTCAGAATCTCTGCGGAAAAAGGGGATGCCTTCTTTCCCGAAGTCTCCTTCACTTTCTGCACCTCGGCAAGCTGCCTCCGAAGCTCCTTCACTTCCTTCACTAGATAATCCACGCCCTCGGGTTGGGACGATGCTTCTTTTTCCGGTGACCCTTCCCTCTTCTGGGTGGACCGGTGCTTTACAATAGAATCCCCAACTTTCGAGGGGGTCTTCTGAGGATGACGGTCCCCAGAGCGTCGTGCCCTCGGTGGATTTTCGGGTGTATGGCCTCTCGATCTGCTTCGTCTCGGTGTCCGACTGCTGCGGTGGGAGTGCGCAACAACGAGCGCCCCCTTAGTATTCTCCGGAGTATGTTCTCTGGATCGACCTCTTCGTTCGCTTCGACTCAGCTCCTTATAACCGACAGGGAGATGTGTCCTCTTCGATCTTTGAGGAGTAGGGCTCCTGGATCTTCTTCTTTCCCGAGGTCGATCCTGATTTTCACGCTCGGAACGAGCAGGCTCCTTTCCGCTCCGATGCCCCCGTTCTTCAGACTGGACATAGCTGGAGGCTTCGTCTCTTAATTCTGCCATTCGGGTCATCTGCTCAGCTATATCCCGCCGTTGCTTCACAAGCGCCTCCATTGCCCTATCAGCTTCATCTGCCATCTTAGCCAAGCGGGCAGCCTTTTCGTCCTGGTTGTCCCGGTATCGAGCGCTAGGCGAGGCGCCTTCTACTCGTTTCCGGCCATGACCGGCCCCTTTCTCTGCTGTAAAAATTAGATGCCGCTTGGCTTTGTTCACAGCTCTCGGACGAGAATCTCTATGCGATCGTTTGGACGCCGTGCTGGCATGAACACTTAATGCAGGCCCCAAACGGTCCTTCACAGATACTCGCGGTACCGATTCACTGGCAGCCCTCGGCTGCCCCTCAGGTGTAGGTGTTCTACTCTTCCCCATAAAATTCGACGTAGAACGACCACAATGTGTGATTGAAAAATACTCAGGACACTAGAAAAAGCCCTCCTTCTAGCGCCAATGTTAACGCCAAGATCTTCTCCCACGTCCCAATCACGTAAGACGCTCTGATCCTGCACAGTTCAACAAGTCAACACCAAAAGCTTGACGGCCTGACCGTCGGGGGATAGCTCCGGCGTGAGAGTCAGTACAGGCGATCACAAGGTTAACAATGGAGGAAAAATGATGAATAGTGTCTGAGTGTGTATCAAAATGATAATGTTGTGTGTAGTGTTATGTTACCTCTTTTCCTTTTGTTATCTTTTCCCCATACGTTCCCCAGACCCGGTTTACTGTGCCACCCACTACCTCCTGACACCTCCTCCCATCTCCGGTCCTCTCAGCCGAAAGTGTGTAGCTTATTTTTCTACCTGCTACCACTGTTATCTCCCGCCGGCAATCGGAGTCCCATCCTCATTAATGCCATGCAGACAGGTGGCAGACGTAACAGTCAACTACTGCTTTTGTGATGATTATCGGTCAAAGATAAGATAAGTAATACCTTACGCAATGGATCAACCCCGTGACTAAGCCCAATATTATAGTCAAGTAACGAGGCCCAAGTTGTTTGACCCAATATGGTAAAGGTGATATAATTCAGAAGACAAGCCCATCCGGCCTGGCCTAGTAGGAAAAGTATTCTGGCCCAACATTGAATGTTAACGCCAAGATCTTCTCCCACGTCCCAATCACGTAAGACGCTCTGATCCTGCACAGTTCAACAAGTCAACACCAAAAGCTTGACGGCCTGACCGTCGGGGGATAGCTCCGGCGTGAGAGTCAGTACAGGCGATCACAAGGTTAACAATGGAGGAAAAATGATGAATAGTGTCTGAGTGTGTATCAAAATGATAATGTTGTGTGTAGTGTTATGTTACCTCTTTTCCTTTTGTTATCTTTTTCCCATTCGTTCCCCAGACCCGGTTTACTGTGCCACCCACTACCTCCTGACACCTCCTCCCATCTCCGGTCCTCTCAGCCGAAAGTGTGTAGCTTATTTTCCTACCTGCTACCACTGTTATCTCCCGCTGGCAATCGGAGTCCCATCCTCATTAATACCATGCAGACAGGTGGCAGACGTAACAGTCAACTACTGCTTGTGTGATGATTATCGGTCAAAGATAAGATAAGTAATACCTTACGTAATGGATCAACCCCGTGACTAAGCCCAATATTATAGTCAAGTAACGAGGCCCAAGTTGTTTGACCTAATATGGTAAAGGTGATATAATTCAGAAGACAAGCCCATCCGGCTTGGCCTAGTAGGAAAAGTATTCTGGCCCAACAGCTTCCATGCACAGTCAATACAGTCACGTAGTGAACCAGAAAAATAGGGAGAAATGGGAAATCACTTACAGCTATACGAGTCACTAACGGAGGGCTACTTTTGAAACCAGAGGATCGAGAAGGCGACCAGATCGTGTGAGAAGGCGACCAGAGGATCGATCTTGTGAGAGAGGAAAGAGATGGCTAATTTAACTGAGAACGGGTGAAAAGCAGAGAAGAGGAAAGGAAAGAATGGGTTCATACGACCTTTGTAATCAGAGGAGCAGAGGAGATGAAAGAAAAGAATACGGGTTCAAATCAAAAAACGGGTTCATACGACCTTGTAATTTTCTCAAAAAATTGATTTGGGGTGACCTTTGTAATTGGGGGAAATCACTAGGAGGGATTTGTACGCACCAAACTAACCCCCAAAAATGATTTGTACCGACGGCCAGAGTAGGACCCTCGGAATAAATTAATATTAAAGTCCTATACCAACGGTCACACCATGACCGTAGCTATTGACACACTATAGCGACAGTTCCGCCCTGACCGTCGCTATAGGGCGTCGCCTTTTCTTAATTTTTTTAGTAGTGTTTGAACGAGCCAATTCGGACATAAAACGAATAAGTTATGAGCTCGGGAATTTCACAGAATAAGAAAACTGTCAAAACTATTTGAGGCTTAGAGTCGGCGCCGCAGCACCACCCCAAGCTTTAATCACTCGTGCCACAGCGCCGGGTCGAGGGCATGGACACTGCAGAGTCGAGCTACAGCGCCACTCTTGCATAGGAGTCTCGCGCCGCAACGCCGAGACATGAGGTTTGCTACTGTTAGTTGGCGCCGCAGCGCCAATGGTAGGCATAAGGCCGGCGCCGCAGCGCCGAGTCAGGGGAAGAGTTGGACTAGTTAGGTTTTGAACTCAAATGTTATAAGATCTTATGAGGCAAGTGTATATACTTAGTATACATGATAAGACCAATCCTATGTCACATCTATGGTGATGACCTTAGGAATTTAACGTAAGTTATTGATAATAAAACGATGAACGTTAATAAGCCGTAAGGGCGGATAAATACTTAAAATGAGTTTTATTAATGAAATAAATTCGGTTAAGTTATAGAAGAGAAAGAAGTTGGTAGAAACAATGTGATTAGATTGTTTAGTAGCTAATTATAGTGTGCTATGTGAATATATCATGTAGATACTGTAAAGACTAAGAACTGTTGAATATTAATTTAAAGACGCTTGAAGGCAAGTTTTCTTAACGCTTGTCTAACCTCCGTGTTAGCCAAGTTTTCTGTGATTCATGATATGAGATGCATGAATTATTTTAACGAAAGGGTCGATGCCAGATTTAACTCGGCTAGACTAATCTTAAAGAGTTGATTGATTTATTTACAATTCTTTCAATTTAGAATTGTTAACGCTATCCTACGCCAATTATTTGGTACGGATTCAAGGTAAGCCTGAGTATGAATAAATAAATGTATTTTACATCGATTATTCGATGGGCACGCGAGGTTGCCAAAACTTAAACATGAATACGTTTAACGGATGAATGTTAATCAACATAGAGTACTATATGTTGATCACCTAAAAGTGCTCGTAAGATATATCGAACTTACGGTCTTAGTGCCGGGTTGTCCTTTTTCATGAATGAAAACAAAAAAAGAATGTTCATGGTCTTGTGACCTACTCTGAATTCCTAAGTTCCTATAAGTACTTCGGAATTATTTATGAGAAAGAAAAGTGCTATACAATGTTTCATAGTATGTACTTCATAGCTATTTGTTCAGTTATTAAAGAATAATCATATGATTCTCGATGTGGTATTTATATTATACATTGTTAGACTTGCTGAGCTAGTTATACTCACTTCTTGCTTGAATTATATGATTGCAGCTAAGGCCGAACGAACTGAGAGTTCTAAGAGAGATAAAGGCAAGGCTAAGATGGATAATTAGTTATCCTGTAATAGACTAGTATGTTTGTATGTATTATACTTATGAACACTAAAGAATGTATTCGGTTTCAGAACCTGGGAATGGATTTATTATGATTGTAATAAGAATGTAGTTAATACACTCATTTTGACGTTGTTTCAATGGAATGAATGTATAGTTAGTAGTACCGTATAACACCATCTGTCGGGTTGGAAGATACCTGGATTTGGGGGCGTCACAAGTTGGTATCAAAGCATTAGGTTATAAAACTTAAGGGGGGAAGATCCTTAGGCTAATAACATTGTTAGTAGATGAGAAGTAGAAGCGAATGAACTCTAGTAGAACGAGTTAAACAAGTATTGAGGAAACTCAGTACAGAAAGATTTAAAAGATGAAAAGTAACCCTAAATACATTAAATGTGATTTGTGCCTATATTATTATGTATTATGTACTAATCAACATGTTATGTGTTATTATAGATGTCCATCGATAGCTAGATGTATAGGGATATACACGTAGTGAGCGAAGAATCAGTGAACAGAATAGAGCGTGTACCAGTGCCAATAGCGGCAGTACCAGTGATAAATTTAGAAGAGTCCGAGCCTGAGGAGGACTATTCAGAGGGGGAGATGGGATTGGCATCATACCTTGATATGATGATCGATGTAGAGGATGATATGGAGGTAACATCGGTTAATACGGTGATGCCTGCACTAGAGCCAACACATCTGGATACAATGAGGGCATTGTATCTATCGGTGCTTGACCGTAACGTACAACTGAACAATATTGTGCAGAACCAGAAAGAGGAGATTAGTGATCTCCATGAGGCTAAGGAGTCTAGAGAAGCAAATTTTGAGATTGAGCATGATGAGAAGGTGCTAATGAAGGATGAGACCAGAGTATAAGAAGGAGGCCGTAGAGCTTCGTAGAGAACTGGGGTTGAGGGACCAGAAAATAGCACGGATGTCTTACATCCACGAGAGTGCTCATGAGGATTTCAAGCTAAAGATTGCTTGTTATTCCATTGAGTCGGGACAAACTCGACATACTATAAGTCGGGATATTGTGTCGATTCTGGAGAATGAGAAGCACGAGAATGTTGTTATGCAGTATTAGAACTTAGAAGTTTAGAGCGGTAAATACTTTTGTGTTGTGACGTAAAGCCTTTTTTTGTATAATTAAAGGGTAATCTTTTTGTAAATCCCAACTTTTGTGAACTTCAATTGCGGGATAGAAATGTAATAGCTTTTGGCTATAGAAAACAAATTGTAAATAGTTTCAACTATGAAGAAGCATATGAATATAATGAAGTTTTTATTAAATGTGTTTTATTCTGTATGAGTTATTGTTTGGCGAATAATAACTAAGTAAGCAAATAAGTAATAATGAAACTTTATTTATTTAATCAGAAAATGTCGTCAAGAAGGAGACAACGTAATCAGGAGGCTGAGTCCCATAACGATAATCAGGGGGGTCAAAATAACCTTATGCAGGAGTTCGTTCATTTATTAACGGCTGCATTTAACCAAACCGGGGGTAGAGCTCCCGCAGTACCTAAGGTAGCCAAAATGACTACCTTTAAAGAATTTAAAAGTGTAGGTCCGCTTGAGTTCAAGGGAACCACGAACCCGATAGAAGCCCAGACATGGGTAAAAAAAATAGAAAAGGCGTTTGTTATTACAAACGTGGGTGAGGCGCAAAAGACTTTTTTTGCGACTTACATGATGAAAGGGGAAGCCAACTTTTGGTGGGAGGCTCATCAGGGTGGGGCTAGAACTGAGGCTGTTACATGGGAACAATTTAAGAAGATTTTCTTCGAGAACTACTTCCCTACTAGCATGCAAAGGAGAATGGAGATTAAGTTCCTATAACTTAAACAAGGGGACAAGACGGTTCCCCAATATGCGACCAAATTCAATGAATTGGCAAAGTTCGCTCCACACCAAGTGGACACTGATGAGAGGAAGGCTCATAGGTTTGGGCAGGAATTGAAACCCTAGCTCTATAGTAAGATTTATGTGTTCCAGAGTGCTTCTTATGGGACCATTCTGGAGAAGACAATCATTGCGGAGGGTGGTAGTAAGGCGTTGACCTAATACCACAAAGAGAGGAAGAATAAAGGAAAAAGAGAGGGAGGATCCAAGGCGGAGGGAGCCAGTGGAAGTGGCAATATGCCAAAGAGGAAGAGTTTTAACTCCGGGAATAATGGAGTGAAACAAGGGGATCCTAAGCGTAGGATTGAGGCATGCAAGACTTGCGGAAAGACTCATCTAGAAGTCTGTATGAAGGGGAAGTCAGTTTGTTACAACTGTGGGCAGGAGGGGCATATATCACCCAATTGTTCTAATCCTAAGAAGAACCAGGGATGTTTTGTTTGTGGGTCGATGGACCACATGGCAAGAAATTGCCCAAATAAGGGAAAAGAGGGTAGCAAGGGTGCTAGTGGTGGTAAGTTAGCAATTACTGGACCAACACCATCGGGTAGACCTACTGCCCGTACTTTTAATATGACTGTCCAATATGCGGTTGCATCGGCAGATGTAGTAGCAGGTATCATCCCAGTCAATGAAATAAATGCTTATGTGCTGTTTGATTCGGGTCCTACTTGTTCTTTTATAGCATGTGGATTTGCTAAGCAATTAAGTTTAATTCCGGAAAGACTAGAAATACATTTAGACGTTAAGGTAGCGAACGAAGAGATAATTCTCGTTGAACACATTCATAGGAATTGTTTTGTAGATATTAGAGGTAACAAACTATACGTAGATCTTTTACCGATAAGATTGAGAGAATTTAATGTAATTCTCGATATAGATTGGTTAATTAACCATAAAGCGATAATAGATTGTCATAAGAAAAGTGTGAACCTTAAGCTTTCTAAGAAACCCGAGGTGGTGTTTTACGGTAATAAATCACTGGGACGTTCTTGTTGTCTAACCATGACACAAGCTAGGAAAATATTGAGGAAGGGATGTATAGGATACCTGTGCCATGTTGTGGATACCCAGAGAGTGGAAGCATCATTGGAACAGATACCTATAGAACAAGAGTTCGCAGATGTATTTCCGGTGGAGTTACCAAGTATTTCGCCGGATAGGGAAGTCAAATTTGTGATTGACTTGGTACCGGGTACGACACCAGTTTCTAAGGCACCTTATAGAATGGCGCCGGTAGAGATGAAGGAGTTAATGATTCAATTACAGGAACTATTAGACATGAAGTACATTCAACCGAGTGTGTCTCCGTGGGGAGCACCAGTGTTGTTTGTAAAGTAGAAGGATGGATCGTTACAACTTTGTATCGACTATCGAGAGTTGAACAAGTTAACGATTAAGAATAAATACCCATTGCCCAGGATCGATAATCTATTTGATCAGTTGAAAGGGACAGTATTTTTCTAAAAGAGATTTGCGATGGTAGAAGGTTGTGACGGTTGTGTTGATGGTAATGTTACGGTGGGAGGTTAGGTATCAGGAACATATGCGATGGCGATGGTGTTAACGATAATTGGTAAATATGGCTTGGGCACTATTATCGTTGGACATGGTTGGTTGTTGGGTATGATGACTTGATTTGGCCGAAAAAGAGAATTTTTGCAGCGGGGAAGAGATTGCAGAAAATGCTTGAGCTCTAAAATATTTTGAATCTAGGAGATGAAATGTGGCGATTGATTTTTGGGAAAAGACTTTTGAAATGACCAGTTGCTTCTGCACGTTTCCCAAGTTGTAGTTGGTAATGATGGTAGTGGGGTTCAGCTGGGCACGTGGAGTATGGAAGTGATTGTTTGGCTTCGGTAACCGTATTTTCTCATTTATTAATTATTTATTGATCATGTATTGTATATGGCCCATTATAACAAGAAAGTTGGGGCAATGTTGGGACGTGATTTTATGGGCCGGTTGATTTGATTGGACCTATCCTATGTGGCTGAATTTTCCCACGTGACGGTATATTTTTGTCAGGAGGCTTGACACTAAGAAATCTATAGTCCTCATTGACTTGTGATTCTTTTTTCCAAATTGACTTCCTACTTTTATGAAAACAGTTCGGATTAACTTCGATTTCTCATATTTGAGGAGATTGAGTTTCAACCATACATGGTAATTAACGTAATAAGGAGTCATATTCCTACTCAGGAACGGGTGTGATGAGTTGGTGTGGTAAGGTTATAAATACACGGTTATACCCAAATTCACATGTAACAACACTTTGTCAATTTTACGCACCAAGGCATTAATGTGTTACCATTGTTAAGCAATTATTCAACATGTACTTATTTTTATATCGGAGCTATCTTCCGACGGCTCCGATTGTCATGCTCCTTGTTATTTGATAATTGTGCGAATGGACGAATTTGTGTTAACGCCCGCAATTAGATCTCCCATTAGATCTCTTAAGATAGGCTCATATCATTGGAGAAATCAACTTAAATTATAAAGAGCAAAGTCTAATTTATTTACCCTCCTAAACTCAGTTTGACAGAAACTAAATTATTCATGCATAAAAAATGAGTAAAATCTGAGTGAGTTGTAAAAGCGTAAAATTTTCAAAAGGACAAAACATTAAAATTTTATGGAAACAACTTATAATGAAAATACACACCTCATTTCATATTTTGTATTTGACTATAAATTTAAAAATACTATTATTAAATAATAGATTTAGGGTAAAAAAAAAAGAATTTTAATTACAATTTTTTTTTTCTGATCCAGTGGCAGTAACCCACCCACTATTCATGTGGGAATGATGGTGTGAAAATATTAAGTATAAGTTCCATGATAATAAATTTTGTGATTCACCTTAATCATGGAAGCACGACTTCCGTCAGAGTAAGTTTCTTCTCCTAACTTTAACCAGGATCTTTTCTGATCCTATAGCTACAGCAAGACGCACTTGATTAGGTTGGGTTTATTCTGTTGATGTTACTCTGGATCCTCCCTGCTAAGTAGTAAATGGGGACTGGCAATCTTTAACTCTTTTTGTAGGATTTGTTGGAGTTCCAGTTTTAGTATTATCTGCCCCCTTCATGCTGAAAGCTTCGGTAGCTCTCAATGTGATCAAAACAAATTCTCTCACCCTACCCCATGAACTTGAACTTGGTTTCTCTTGCAACTCATTCGGCTCTCCTTCTCTCTACTTTTCATAATTTAAGTGAATTTTGTAGATACTTTTTAGGACAAAATAAGTATTTTTCACATTTGGATATTTGATGATTACAAGAAGTCATTTTCACATAAATAGTAAAATATTCTATCAGCAAGTACTCATAGCTTCGCCCACAGGGCATATGTAACTGCCAGCACTGGAATGGAATACCTTAAACTACTTGGTCGCTACTTGTATTTTACAGATTTTTAGTACGGATCAGGAATTCCACTCCAAAAAACCGTACGACTAACTCCCCTCCCTATAAATTTATTTTTTGATTGCCAGTTTTTTTTAAAAAAAAAACAAATAAATAAATAAACAAAAGAAATAAATATATTCGTTCTTGGCAGGACAGCGGAGGAAAACAGTTTAACGAGTAATTGAGTAGTCATCACCGTCTTAGTAGTCGTAATTCCAAGATAACCCACCGTCTTTATTTTGGGATCATCAAAGGAAACAACAAAATTTGAGCTGGATTCATTATCCTCTCTCGTTCTCTCTCACACGAAAATCACTCAATAGGATCACTCCGTATTCAGTTTTTATAAGTGTTATCAATTGTGCAGCCATTTATATTAAATTTTTATTCTTCCACAGTTAACCTCCAAAAGCAGCATCTGCTCCCATATTTTACTCTGATAAAACATAACTTGCCAAACCCCTTGTTTTCAAGGAGTGCTTGCTTCCCCACACAACAGGCCCCCAGTACCTAGAACCCAGGTCCAACCTCCTCCTCCTCCTGTCTAGGCCCTCATCATCATCATCGTCCCCTCCCCCAAAATTGCCTAGACCATGTAGGTGTGCGGGTAGGTGGTTGGGTGGGTGAACGAACAATCAGCAAACTTGCAAATATACAAGGGTGCAACCAGGCCAGGAGGCAATACCAATCATAAATTTTAACCTTCTTATAACAAGTCCTGGTTGGCAGTTGGCAGTTGGCAGTTGGCAGTTGGCAGTTGGGTTGGGTTGGTTCCTTCACCGACTAGCATGTAAAACTTGCAATATGCTTCAGGTAATTTTTATTTAATTTTAACCACCGGGAAAGCAAGGGGTAAAATATTTATGGTTTGACGGCAAAATCATGCTCATTGGCTCTTCGATACAGCAAAGCTGAAGCTTCCACCCTGGTTTAAGTTTTTGTGCAATTGACAAAAAAAACTAACATGTTAATCCAAATTACGAAAAATAGTCCAACATATGGGGGCATCTTAAGCTGAAACTTGCAGTTCTTACCAGCCAGGATGCACAACAAATCTTCCTGTGGAGAGAGCCCAATTCACCTGTTTCAAAAATTCATGTCAGGGTTCAAATTAATCCCATAAGACTGTAATCTAGGCCATAATGGACATCCATTAAGCAATCCCCAATTCCTTCCCTAATTGCACAAAGGATTATATGATTTTTTTTTTCAAGGAGGGGAGGGGAGGGGAGGGGAGGGGGGGGGGGGGGAGGGGGGAAAAAAGAGAATCCTAGGGATTATCTTTCCAGTCCAAAAAGGAAAAGAAACTTTTCATCTTAATAAGTAAATGCAGTATAAGTATATTACTCCAGAAATTCAAGAGATTCCTAACAAAAACCAAACAAAAAATCTACTGCATATTCTTTTCTTCACCCCTCAACGATTCATGATAACAAATTTTTAAGTACCTACTCCTAATTTATTACTTAAAGAAGTTAAAAGATTTCATATATAATAAAAAATAAGGGGGAGGTGGAGACAGGTACCTTGTCAGTCCCCAATGAATTCGCAACTACATGGGTGACTTGTTCATCTATCTGATTAATGCACACAGCACCAAATTGCTCAGCTGTCTGCCACAGCGGATGCAAGTGAGGATTGGCTTCGCCAACTGGAAATACCCTGCTAAAAACAATACGGCAACCACCTAGAATCTTATGCTGCTCTGCTGCTAGGATGTTTCTAACATCAGCTTCATCTAAGGAACGATGTGAGAAAAAATTCTGATGTATTCTCTCAATGACCTATTTTAAGGCCACAAACACATAATTAGGAGAGGAAGGTAAACTGTCACACTTCAATGGCAAGATAAAATATATCTTACCCCTAAAGAAGATGCCAAAGTCCCATTTTCTGACCTCTCATCGTGATCAATCTCAAGTAGGGAAGGACCCGGAAGCCCAAATTGACGTCTACTACAAGGAAAGAATATGTACCTGCAAAACAGACGAGTTTAAGAAAAAAGAGAGAAAACCGCAAAACCAACACAGAAGACAGAAGGCGGAAGGCGGAAGGCGGAAGGCGGAAGGCGGAAGGCGGAAGGCGGAAGGCGGAAGGCGGAAGGCGGAAGGCGGAAGGCGGAAGGCGGAAGGCGGAAGGAGAGTTCATCATTTCAGACGTTTAAGAAACGAAACATAATTACCTTTCTACAACTATCAAATTTAGTTTGTTGTGTGGCCAGACTCTTAAGGAATCATCTATAATTACAACAGCTGACTCCATACCCAAAACCCCCTCCAAATCCTTTGTCTTAGGAACCCTGTCATCACCGTCAATAAGATCCCCGTCATCACCCTTAGAAATGACACGCCCAGCAAATAAAATCCCTTTTGGATCAAGCACTTTCGCCATCTCCGTAGCATACAACTTGTTTCCCATCGTGTAAAGATGCATCTCAAAGAGCTTACTAGCCTAAAATGCAAACACAAGACATGTACTTATCACAAAAGGACAAAAAACTAAAAAAACAAGACATGTTATAAGTCCAACAATCAAGTTAACACCACCAAAATAACAAGGAATATTATTACCTTCTCCAAAAAATTCCAGATCCCGGGTCTCAATTTGGTCCACATTCCCATGTGAGGAAATCGGAAAAGATGCCTCTGTGGCTTTTCACGGTCTTGTTCTTCTTTCTTCCTCAAGAGCTCATCATGCATGGGGTCTATTTCAACAAACTGCACCAATCCAAGTTATTAAAAATTATTCCACGTACAATTTCACTGTCAGACCATATACAATTGTTTTGTACAGTAACAAGTTACAATACCTTTGCAGAATTTAAAAGAGTATGATCAAGATCCAAGACAAGGCAGAGCTTGTGGGTAGCAAACATTTTCTTCTGTTCTTCAATCCTCCTTGCCCTCTCCCTCTGTATATCAGCCTTTTGCTGGTCATCAAACCCCTCGAATAAATGCTCAACATCTCCCCAATTGTTCGGCGATTGAGAAGGGCCAGCAATTACATCTTCAGATGCCAAGCCAGTCTCACTCTGCAGGTTACCTGATTCTGTAAGTACTCCTTTTAAATCCACCCAACTTGGATGAACTTGTGCCGGTTGAGATGAAGAAATCTGCGGAACTGCTGGCAGAGTCATAGACGCTTGGGTAACAGACATTATATCAGCAATATTTTTTAAATTCTTGGTGAATTGCCTAGCAATATCTGGTGGTGAAGTGGATTGGGAGGAAATATTCTTCTTCACCAACTGATCTTCTTGTTTCTGGACATTCAGGTTCCCCATTCCCTGCATGCTTAATGTTTTTGTTTTAGATTGATCAGATCCCAAATTCCCACCCTTGTGAGATGAGTTGCTTTGAAGAGCACGGCGAGGGTCCCGGGGTTTCATACGAAGTTTCCCAAACTCATCCTGCGAATTTTCCCAAAAGTTCCAATCACAAAATTAGTTTTCTGTTGGAAAATGTGACTAATTGAGCACATGTTTCAAGTTTAAACAGACAAATTAATTAATTTATTTTTCTAATTTTCGTTGACAAGTGAAAGAACAAAATTAACTTTAATAAATCCAGATCAAAAGAAGTCATTTGAACTACATAATTTGTATAGTATGACGCCAAGACCTATTAAAGTTTGAATTGATATAGATTTCACTTTGAAAACAAGTAACTCTATAGGCAGCTGGGAAAGATAAAAATTAAAGAAATCAAAAATTATAAAAAGGAGCTGCAACACAGAAAAGTAAGAGGCCAAGGTAAAGTTCCAATTACAAAAAATTAACTTGGCAAAAAATTTCCCAGAAATAGGTACGATTAAATACTCACTGACGAAGCTGTCTGAGGAGTCTGAAGTATCCCTGCTGATCTCTGCTCAAATGTCGGGTTTTTCGGAGATGGGATATTCATAATTGGTACTGCTCCCAAAATAGAAATCGAGCTTTGAGTTTGATTAGTAACTTCTGCAGGTACAACTATCTTCTGTTGTTCCATCTTAAATATATTCATCCACATAGCTGGATTCACAGCAATATCCTTCAGCAAAGAATTCAAGGAAGCTGTGGTGGTGGCACCTGTAACCGGTAAGTGCTCTTTTTCATTAGTCACAATATTGGGTGTACTGCTGGTAGTACCAGAGCAAGATAATGCATTTTCAAATTTCCTAGGCTGAATGCCTTTGTTCTCTACCAACCAATCTTTGCTTGTAACCTGTAATCCAACTGTACCTCGGTCTTCTAACCAACCACCAAATCCTGAGACAGATTCTACATACCTAGCAGCCCCAAAATCTGACAATTCATTCCTCTGCCTCTTCAATGCAGGACCATCCAATGCAGACTCCTGAACAATCTTCTGCTTTCTTGAACTTATCATTTCCCCAGGGGCACCACCGTAGGTTCATTATTTGACACAGGCAAGATGTTTTGGTTGAGATCCATAACAGCTGCACTAGAATTGGCAAACCGGATCCTTGGATCTCTACTTCTTACTGAACCTCTTACTTCAGTAATAGACCCAGAACTCAAAGGGGTAGCATTCCTGGCATTCATTAGACCTTGTTCGCTAGAAATATCCATATGGGGCACAGAAGAAACAATAGTTTTTGACAAATTTGGTGCATTTATAGGATTGACATTCCCTAGAATTGAAGAACTAGAAACCTCTCCACCAGTATCCACCTCTCCATTGTCACTCTCTTCTGAAGGGGTTGGGCTCGGAAGTCTGTTAGTCATAAGAAATGAGTTTCGACCAAATTTTTGTTGATAGGTAGAAACAGCTTTAAGGGCATCAGTTTCGTAAGACTGCACTACAGTACTTTGTGTATCAAGAGCTGGTCTAGGAACAGACCACTCTGGTTTCACCACTCCATCTCCAAAGGCCAGTGCTCTTTCTATGGGCAAGAGTGGTGGGGTCTCTCGTGTCGGTGATGGAAGGCTCTCTGCATCATGATCCTTGTGAAGATCTAGCAGGGGAAGCAATGCCCCTCTACCCTTATAACTAGCTACTCCTGTCTTCAACGATTCCAACATGATGTAGGGAACGTTCTGCTCTGATGATTCAACAGATACTGAATCTAGAACGCACTTCTTCAACGAATTTACATTTTCATAACCAATATGTGCTGAAACATCATATTCATTCTGATTCACCCTCTCGGCGATTTGTAGCACTTTTTCAGTAACAATGTCTTCAGAATTCAAAGAAATATCAAGAGAACCCAAAAATGGAATCATGACCTCTATCTGTCATAATGGTGAAATGTCACCATGTTAATTTATCATAATTATGAAATAATCTTAAATTAATGACTTGACAGAATCAAACCTCTTTCATCTGCTCAGAGGAAAAAAGAGGAGGATTTTGGCTGGTTATATGAACAAGTAACCTGCACGCAGATCGCACCAGAGTGTAATAAGCAACCTCTTAGAACAACCATAGGAACCAAAAAAAATTGACCATGTACACAACACAACAAGCACAATAAAAACCTTAATAATGTGTCCCTATTCTGTTCCTTTTGGTTTTGGCTCATGGAACAGAACACCTGCAAATTCATGAAGTATTAGTGTCTGAAATGCAATCACCATTTTCACTGATCTAATGTGCAAATACTAATTAGTAATCTTTGAAGCAGAAATAAAATATATATATATACAATAAGAAACAGTGCAAAGGACAGCAAAATTATCAAATTCTTACGCAATTAACAGTTTGAATTGCAGAAAACGACTTCTGAACCAGGGCAGCCTTATTAGAAACAGAATTTTCTGAAGTCATTTCCCCCAAGCTGTCCAACAGTTTTTGCATCCTGGAACAAACTCCATCAAACGATCTATGACAAACAAATCAGAAACATTAATTTACATCGTAAAATATGTACACTTCTTTGTAATTTCAAAGTTTTAATTGGCCTGACTAACTAATAGTTTCACAATGAGCACACATCATTCAACCAAAGAGAATAACTTACTTCACCGCATCATTCACAGTCACAGTCTCAAGCTCTTGGCCAATTAAATTCAACCGCTCCTCGGTCTCAACATTCCAATTCACATCAATGTCCGATTTATTAGCACACAATACATTATTGTTCAAACCCGCTTCACCAGGAACCTCCGAATATAAATCAATCTCACCCTCCTCCAATTCGCCATCCTCCTTCTCAGCTTCCTCCATCTGAGTGACATCATCAACCTCAATTACAACCTTACTACCCTCCTCTGTAGTATTATCAGTCAAACTACCACCATTACTATTCTTATTATTATCATCCACCGAATTTGAGGAAACTAAGCACTTCGGGTTGGAATTCTCACTGTTCTTAAACTCCATCACCAAGTACTCATCCAAAGGCTTGTTCTGCACGGCCTGTGCCCACGCCAGATTGTACAACCCCGACGCATAACCACCTGACATCTGATACTTATTCTGATACTTGTACAGATCTTGCATAGTCCAAACCCTAGGCTTTGGATCCGAATTGGTAGAAACCTTATTAGTAGCCTCCTCCACGCCAGTAAAATCCTTTTCACTTATCTCCTCAACTGAACCCGAATCGGATATTTCACCTTCCTCTACATCTTGAATCGATACACATTCCTCTTTTTTGGTCATTCTAATTAGGGTTTCGTTTAAAACTAATGGATTCAGAACGGTTACAAGCACATGTCACCACAACCAGGCAGATTACAAAAATTATTTGTGTAAATGCAAAAGGATTCTATATAACGATCTTACCGAAAGCAAAAAGGCACAAATTTAATTTAGGGTTTCAGTAAATTTTTGCCCTAAATCTGACGGTTTGTACGAAAAAAAATTAATTTTTTATCCTAGAAGCCGATCGTGATCTAGTATCAGATCGGATTGGAGTATAACCGATAATGTTATTCCCGATCGAAATTCTAAAACAAAGAATACGAGATAAATAGAGAGCGAGAGGTAGACGATGAGAAAAGTCTTGGGCGGTATGAGAGAGGATATAAAGTGGGGGAACCAAATCTAGGATCTGAGCGGGGGTTTAATCTTCTCCGTACACGTCATCGATCCGAAACAAAAATAGGGCGGGTGCCAGCCAGGTATGTAAATGGTTCGTGGATGCTGATGTCATCCACCTCACTCCCTAGGATTGGGTGGCTGAACAAATTCCAATTACAAAAACTGACATGAAAATTGGACTTTGTATTGAGTTCTTCCGAGTAGACATAGAAATTAGACATCAGTGAAACTCAAATATACTCGTATTCACTTAAAAGAGTTCTTCGACTTATTTCCATCTCGGCATTTTGGTTCTTGGAGAAAAATATATGACCCACACGAGTGTAAACGAGTTGAGTCGCTTACCAAAAAAAGGTAAAGGGTCAAATTGGATCGACCTTTTAAATGAGTTTAGACGTGGCATTCAAGTTCAATCTGTTTAAGTGAATTGTTAAATCCATAATATTTTTTATTATTTTTATAATAAAAATATTTTTGTAGATGTATAGCGATGGTGAAAATTATCGTTATAAAATCTATAGCAATACTTTTGTTGTGAAAATAATATTTTCTGTTGTGGATTTAACAATTTTCTTTGTTTAATAAATGAGTTAATTGTGAACTTTGTTTATTGAGTCGAGTTCGAGTGAAGCTTAATTTTTTTTAATTAATAATAAAAATTTAGTATTACTTTAATATTTAAAACTTAACTTGTCTATATTAACATACTAAAAAACTTGTTTGAGTTCAACCAACTATCTTGAGGTGGCGAGATTTCTCGAGGAGAGTCGAACCAAATTTGTTTACATCCCTCCCTCCCTATTATGAGTGATTGATTATAAGCACTGGCGGAACCAGGGGGGCCAGGGGGGCACCTGCCCCCGGTAGACTGCTGGCTATAATACTATTTGGGCTAAGCAGTAGAATGATAGTTAAGGTTTTGAGAGAAAAAAATGGTATTTACATACATTTTATATCTTTTCTGTAATTTTTTTCTTATAGGTCCTACATCTCAATGCGAGTGAGAAATATAAATTTGAATTGTCTAAATAATGACAAAATGTTTGCAAATAAAAATCATAAAGAGGCGATTTTGTTTTGTTCAATATAAAATTATTATGAACTTTTTAAAATCAAATTAAGATATTTTTAAACTCTAAATTAATATAATTTTTTTAATTTTAAAAATTCTGAGGCACATGCTCTCAATAGTCAAAATCAATTAAAAGTCGCATGAAAACACAATTTCTTTCTTATTTGATGCATTAGAAACTCCAAATTAACCTTTAATTAATATGTAATCAAGAAATCTTTGTGAAGAGATTCAATCAAATATGTTCATTTCTATATTCCCACAATTTTTACGAACACATTGAATTATTATATTTTTCCAACAATTGAAAACGAGCAAATTTTGAGACGTTTTCAAACTATACAGACTCGCATGATACAGTTACATACTCTTATTCGTACAACCAAATAAGCATTTCAAATGTCAATAAATAAATTTTTTTTACTCATATATTTTGACCCCCCTATGAAAACCTTCTGGTTCCGCCACTGATTATAAGTAGACCTGGCAAACGGGCCCAAAGCCCGCGGGTCGGCCCGGTCCGGCCCGCCAAAATCCGGGCTTTGGACCGCTGTTTTTAAGCCCATGAAAATTCGGGAAAATAAAGTGTTAGGTTGTGAGGTTTGAACACAAGACTTGTAAGTAAATAAATAAGAGTTCAAACCAACTGAGCTACAACAACTATTTATTTTTAATGTAATCTTCAATATATTTTAACTATAATTAAAAATTATAATTAAGATATGTAGTTAATGTAATTTAAACAACAAATTCAAATTGCAGTAGCAAATGCAAACAAGGAAAGAATGACATTACACACAAGATAATATGAGTTTGGTCATTACAACAAAAGCTTCAACCTTGATATTATCTAATTCATATAATTCCTGACAAGTAACAATGTATAAAACTACAAATTAAACACTTACTGCAAAAGATCATTCTCAATAAGTACAATCTCTACTCTCTGAGCAGCACTCGGTAACATAAATCCAAATTATCATCATAAATAATGTAGGTAATTAATTAATAATACTAATTTATAATACTATTACAATTTTAATTAATTGAGATATGTATTTAATGTATGTAATTAATTAATCGTGTTTGTTTGTATTATTGTTTATTATTAATTATTTTATTATTTTTAATATTTATTATTATTATTTTTGGTGTAACAAATAGTTTACAAAAAAAAATGGCCGAAGCCCGCGGGCTGGGCCCGCCCTCCCGCCCGCCCGCCACGGGCTGACCATTTCCAGCCCACCAAAACCCAGACCTTTTTTGCCCGGCCCGCCCGTTTGCCAGGTCTAATTATAAGTGATGGCAATGGGCGAACCGGGAGTAGTTTCACTATATGATTTTATTTTATTGGGTTCATGTTTAGTAGGGCTGAGCAAGTAACCAAATTAGAACCGAAATCGCACCAAAACCACACAAACCGCACCAATTAAAACCGCACCAACGGTTCCGGCGTATGTTGCGGTTTTAGGTTGGTTGAATAACCAAATTTATGGTTCCGATTTGGTTACTAGCCAAAATCGCAACCATAAAATCGAAACCGCACCATATGTGTGTATGTATGTATGAAAGGGCAGATCGAGTACAAGGGAAGCTTAATAGAGTTTGATATGATATTATCCTGTTCTTTATCCAATAACTAATAGTTGCATTTCTACATAATAGAGTTTTAATCCTATGAGTGAACCAAATGATGATTGGTCATGCAAGTTTGATGATAGTCCAGCATTGGAGAAAAGTCGCATGAAAATATTTTCAAGTGAAACTACAAATAATCCTGCTGAAAGCCCTGAAGAATCTGGTAATGGGGATAATGACTTCACATTCTCAAGTGGGCCTAAAACAGTAGAGGATGATGATGAAGTTACTGAATTGAAAATTAGAGCTTTCCTAGATGAAAGGTGTTACTTGCGCTAAAATTTCTCCTTTTTCTTTTTCTTTTTCTTTCTGTGAACATATGATGAGAACAGGTCACCATATTTATATTTTTATTTGTATTGTGCTATATTAAGGTAGAAGCCTTGCTCGTTTCACTTTTTTTGAAAAACTTTTTCAGGCTTTAGATTTGAAGAAGCTGCAATCATACAGATAAGAGAGCTTATTTTATATCAATTTTTGTTTCAATTGGTTTTGGAACCGAAATCGCACCAAATGAAACCGCACCGCACTTTTAAAACCGAACCGCACCAATCACAAGCGGTTTCATGTGTGATTTTGAATTTATCAAACCGCACCTAAGCGGTTTCGGGTGCGATTTCAGGTGCGATTTCGGCTTCAAACCGCACCATGCTCACCCCTAATGTTTAGTAATACCAATCCGGGAGTAGTTTTACTTTTTTCAATATATAATGTTATTGGGTTCAAGTGTAGTGTAGTAATATCAATCCAATTTTTAATAATACCTAATAGTATTCATTGGAAATTCGCTATTTTATTTTACATGCTTAATTATCAACATAATATAATTATATAATTAAACATTCTAAATTACAAATATATGTATAAGTGTGAAAAATATATAAATTATAAGTACTTAAATTATATATGGCATGTATGTCTATTGAAATGTTAAAAATGTTGTTAATAATGTGACAATAAATATATATTTAGCGACACTTTTACACTCATTTTAAGTTTTTAACGATATTTTTAAACTTTTAACGACGCTAATTACACCGGCAACATAACCATTGCCTTGCATTATTATTAATAGACATATGTAAACATTGAGATAATTATTACCATTATATAAATAAAAGGGGTAATGACAAAAGTGTTTTTTAAAGTTAGCAATTTCTTCATTTTTATCCCATAATTGAGCGTCGTTTTTACGAAAAACCCTCACTTTACTAGGAACGTTCTGATTGTCAGAATTCTAAGTCTATAATATATATATTCATAAGAAATTAAAGTTGGATAATGAATATCGGTCAACTGTAGCAATCACATAGATGTGGGAGCCTTACATTATTAAACCAATAAGTGTCATCGTAACAAGGGTAATAATAGAAAACTACGTAATTAAAAGTCATTGTATTAAGTAGTTAACTAGACTCATTATTTGAAGAATACTAATATATGTGATATTAATACATTAAGTTAATAATGTAGAAGACGAATAATATAATAATAATTGATGAAGTGTATAAATTAAGCGTAAGGTTGTGTTTGATAAATCTGGAAATTAAGATCTGAATGATTATGATGTCTTAATAAATTAGATCATTTGAATGGTTATGAGGTCTGAATCTAAAAAATTGTTTGATAACAAAAAAATAAGTTGTCTCTTAATGACACTATTTTACCATTTTAAAGGGTAAAATTTTATTTAATAATTTTAAATATTCAATTTAATAAAAATGAGTGCATAATATTGTTGAATATATTTATATAAAAAAAAATTATCAAAATTTTTTTATTAAGAGGTACCTCTTAATTATTAAGATTTCATTTTCTGTCTTATCGATTAAGAGGCATTCAGAGGTAACAAAAAATAAAACAAACAGCATCATGCCTCTTAGCGAATAAGAGGCAGTCCATTAAGAGGCAATCAGATGTAAACAAACAGTACCTAAATCTATATATACATCTGCTTTACTAACTCCTTCTCGATGTGCAACTCCTGATGTCGTTTTGAGTATTTTATTTTTTTAATTCTTTCTCCTTCTGCTACAAAGCCTCTGCTCTCCTACAACTCTCGCCCAAAAACTCATTCACTCCCTATCTATCCGATTAAACTCCTTCTGTGCTCAACATCTCCAATTAATCCCTCTCTTTCCTCCTAGAACCTCCGCACAATATTTGATCCAGCGCAAATTAGCATAAGAGAGTTTATCTTGCGCCATGTTCACCTTCGAAAATTTCCCCTTTCCGTCGATTTGAAGAAAAGGTTTACAAACACTCCACCATTTGATTCTCTCTCTTCAAACCGGACAAGTATTCTTCGTATCTTTTTTATTAGCTTGTGAAGTTTAATTATCTAAGTATTCTTCCTACTTATGATTCTAAAATTCGAATTTGATTTTCATTGGCACGGTTTGTTTCCAGTAATTATGTACTCTTATTCTTGAAATCGGCTTAAAGTTCCCATTTTTGGAGGTGGGATTTGTTTTGATTGTCAATTGGTTGAATGTGTTTGTTAATTTAGGTGGGATTTGTTTGGATTGTCAATTGGACTAAGGGTTTGGTTTTGAGTGTTATTGTAGTCTCTTTTATTTTAATTGTAATTCATTATTGGAAATTTATATTCAAATATGTGAAATTGGTTGAATGTGTTTGTTAATTTAGGTTCTATTTTATGTGTTGAATTGTTGTTTTGTTGTACTTTCTGCAGAAGGAATTTTAAGGACTAGTTTAGATTTGAAAAGGTTGAGAATTTAGATTGGATGGATGTAGAGGTGGATGTGGGGAATACACCATCAGTTGAAATGGAAGCTCAATCGACCCGGGTTCTATCGGGTTGGAAAAAAGGTAAGTTATTTTGGCCTTTTTAAGTTTCAGGTTGAAATATTTACCTTTGTTTTTGTTGGTTGAATTTGTAAAAATATTGTTTTATGAGTTCATTAATGTGTTAAGGTGGTTGAAAGAATATTAGGGAGGAGGTGAAAATTTGTATGTGCTTATCACGTTGAAATGGACATACATACCTGAAGAGATTACTTAGTGTACTTCATGGTTAAGTCATGACACCTCGATGCTATATCGTTAGATGGTAACTGGTAAAAAAAGATGGATCATCACATTGGTAATATTTTGGATGTATATCTGTGTGAAAATTTTGGTTTTAAGAATGTGATGACATGTGACTCTAAAAAACGAGCCGCAAGAAAATGAGCTTGTTTTCTTAGAAGGAAATTAAATAAAATAAAGTTTGAATATTAAGCCCATTGTTTCATCTATGTTTACTAAAGAAGGATTTGTGATCGACAAAAAAGAAGTATTTGTGCACTTCAATTTACACAACAAAAAGTCTCCCAACTTGTAAACCTGTTCTGACACCAGCATGGGTAACTGCATGAACACAAAATTAGAATATCAAAATCTCTTCCAAGGTCATTATCTGTAGATATTTGTTTGCGATTTAGGAAGCTTTTTTTCTTTACAGGTCATCACGATATACTTTTTGATTGGTTTCGTTTTTGTTTTTTACTCAGGTAAATGGGCAGACAATGCTAGGGGAAAAAGAGATGGAGAAAATATTTCAACTGGTGAAAGAAACAATACAACTGGGAGGACGACTGAAGAAGATTGTGACTGATAATTCATATTGTTTAAGGAATATAACTTAAGAAGAATGTGTGACTGTTAATATATATTTTTAGGGCATATAAATCTATAATGACTGATTATGTACATGACTGCAATGGGTGGTAAACAGATGTAATACTTTTTGGTTGTTCCTGCTAGTTTACAACACTTTTATGTAGTTGCTTAGTGTTTCAGACATTTTTATGTAGTTTGGTAGTTCATATTAAGGCCTATTTAAGGCAGTTTATGTACTTATATTTTGGATGACTGATTTTTAGAGGTTTTTGGATGCAATGATAATAAAGTTTTTTTTTGAAATGGTTCTGTTTGTTTTTAGAATGGTGTGTTTTTTTGGAGTGAATGGTTATTTTGTTGGATGCATTTATAGCTGAAGTTATTTATGTACATGGTATCAGCATGTTGACTGTTTTTGGTACAACCTATTATAGTGAAATGAATGTGTTTGTTTCAGATGTGGTTGGTCTCATCTCCATTTTGGATTTTTTGACAGTTTACATATAACATATATGGGACTATTTTGGTACTTTCTTTTATTGGATTAAATGTGTGTTTATGGAGTGAATACACTGACAGTTTACATATAACACATATGGAGATATATTTCTCAGTTATACAGGGGATGTATATTCAATCACTTTTAGTCTGAAATGATGATATTCATCCCAATACACAAATTCAGTTTACAATGGGGATATATTTCATCCCAATAAACAAGTTGTGTCATATTCATCCCAATACACAAATTCAGTTTACATTGACAAATCTCTACGATCGTGGAGTAAAGAAGTCATGACTTTAGCCAACATTGGAAGTGCCTTCACCTATAGACCTAAAATTTCACATCGTGCCAAGATTCAGAAGTTCATCTCCCCATATGGATTCCTACAAGTTACCGAAAGAACCATCGATGTTATGTGAGTTCATACATCTGAACTTTATGATCTATGAAAGGTAAAGCTTAAACCAATCTATAAACATATATACACCTTTAAAAATGCTCACCAATAAAGTAAAAATAGATAACCATAATAATATGAAGAAGAAAAAATCATTACTCACATTCAAGTTAATATTTCCATGATGACTCCCTTGTGTCTCATGAAAAACAGGTGACTGATTAATAGTCGTATCAAGCTCAAAGGCCTGAAATAAAAGAAGCATAATTTCTTATTTTACAAGATAATATTAATCGAAAAAAATGTTACAATATACAGATTGCACACACACACACACACACACACACATATATATATATATAACAAAAAAGAAAAATCATACCTTTTTCATATTCTTTGTGTTTCTTGATTCAGACTTATTTCTACCTTTTTTTTGTTCCTTCAGTTTGAATTTTTTCGAAACTTGTTCCATCTTACTTACCTTCCTTTCAGTAGGAGGACGCCCCTTGCATCGGTTCTTTTTTGGTGAAATTAATTTGTGGCTTTCATTTGGGCCGTTATTTTCATATTCACACGCATTTAACTTTTGAGTAGGATGCCTTTTTTCACAAACTCCATCTTCCATATTCCATTCCACCTTTAGTTCAAGAAGCCGATCCACAAGTTGGTCACATCTTTTTTGAGTGTCATATGCAATGTCCGCAACATCGAAAAAAATATTGCACACCTTGTCATATCTCTGTCCCGGTTCCGTGTCTTTCCAAACATTATAAGTGACTTTAGCTTTGGTATGGCGTCGCTTTATGTCCTTTCTCCACCTCCTCAAAATGTATTTCGTTGAACAGTAAATATAAACCTTTCAAAATGAAGCACCTTAACTATATGCTTACATAAAATTCCTCGAAATTCGAATAATTTACAGTTACACTTCACATCAAATTCAGATTCATTTTCCCCTTCAATGAAGCAAACTTTGAAGTTCACAATTTTTGGCCGATCTTTTTTTCCCCCAAAGTAACAAAGTTGTTTCACTTCGTAATGAAATATTTTATCATGGGATTTAACAAACCTTGTATCACAATACATTCCTCCATCCGCCACTTCTATTTGAAACTCAATAAACTTAGAATTGGTATAAACCTCTTTGAATTGTTTTTCAATGGCATGATGTGTAACACAAGGTACATGCGAAGTCAAAGAATGAGAGTCCGCTGCTATTTCTTTCTCCACTTTACTCCTTAACACATTATCATATTGGTCCACAAATTCTTTCAAGAAAGTTTTTGCATTGATAAATCCATCAAAAAAAGCAATCATACTTTCACTTCTTTGTGTCGTAGACATTCCTGCCCAAAAACAATCCTTCACAAAATAAGGAACCCATCGATATCTATCATTATACAATCCTTTCAACCACTCATTGTTTTCAAGATCATAATTTTCTATCATTTTCTTCCATTCACATTCAAAATCATCTACACTCAAAGAATCATACACAACGTTATGTAACATAAATTTAATTGATTCATAGTCTTCATACCCTTTTAATTTTTCAGGAACCTTCTTCATTATATGCCACAAACACCATCGGTGGTGAGCATTAGGAAAAACTATCTCAATCGCATTTTTTATCACTTTGTCTTGATCGGTGATAATGGCGTGCGGAGCTTTTCTAGACATGGAAGAAAGCCACGCATCAAACAACCAAACAAAAGTGTTAGTATCTTCATTCGATATCAAGCCACAACCAAGTAATATAGATTGTTCATGGTGGTTAACTCCAACAAAAGGAGCAAATGGCATATCATATTTATTAGTCAAATAGGTGATGTCAAATGTGATGACATCACCAAACTCCTCATACGCAGCTCTAGACCTCGAATCTGCCCAAAATAAATTTCTGATCCGATTTTCCTCATCGAGGTCTATCACATAAAAAAAGTTAGAATCCACCGCTTGAACTTTAGCAAAATAATTTTGAAGTGCAGTAGCATCACCCTCAGCAAGCCTTAACTTTTTAAATTTTCCCATATAATTTTCACAGTCTTTCTTTAAACAAGGCATTACATTTTCTCCATACTCAATTCTAAGTGAATTATAACTTTTATTCATTGATATTCCAACATCATTGTTTAGCTCAAGTCTCCTCTTTATATAAGGGGTCACATGTCAATTACACCGGTGAAAGCGAGACTTACTTGGACTTAAACCATGATTATGTGCAACCTCCAAAGTGGTTATACCCCATTTTCCATCATTCAATAATTTGGCACAAATCTTTGCCTTACAACCTGCTTTAATAACCAGATGCGGTTTTAGAGTAATCTTTGAGTTCTTCTTTGGCTCTCCATATTTGTGACATACAACTGTCAAATATGTAACCACTCCGTCCAATTTTTTAGTACTTCTTTTAGTCACTCCAAATCCTTGTTGTGCACCATATTTCCTATAATATTCATAAATCTCATCAACATTGTCAAACACCATGTGTAATTTGGGCTCTTCCTCTATTTGGTTATTTTGTTTTTCATTTTCTTCTACTTCATCATCCATTTCACTGTTAGACGGATCATCTACGTCAATATCCATATTTGTAGAGCTAATATGTATTTCTGATTCCATTGGTAGAACTTGCACACTGCTATAAAAACTGTAAAAAAAATTTTTTAAAACATTTATTAATGTATGTACTTTAAGAAAAGCATCAATAACAAATTAATTAATATTTCATATTTATGTCAGGATGGTATGGAAAACAACAATTCACAAAAACAAAAACAGAGACTTGTAAAGGATTATGCTTCCAGTAAATGTTTTATTCAACAAGGCTCAGCTTGTCATCAGTTCACAAAGGGTTAGATCTATACATCATACCCCATCTAAGTCTTGTAATGAGAGGTTTCAGCTACATAGCAGTTATTATCACCATGAATAACTAATGTAGAAATCAATTTTTACCAGAAAGACATACAATTTTGTTTAATAAAAACTAGGAAGAGTGTTATAAGGATCAAACTTCCATTTGAATCAGAGAAAGAGGCTACATCACTAAACTACTAGTAATCTTCTACAAAATTTTAACATATATTAAGAACCTAATTGACTAAAGCATATACACAATTACATGACAGAAACCCAGATCATTTGGATAAGCAGCTAAACCCTCTTCTTCTATTTGGGTAATAAAGTGAATATTCTGAAGAACCCAAAGAAACACAAACTATACCTTATTAAATCGTGGAAGAAATCAGATTAAACCCAAACTGACAAGAAATCGTGGAAGAAACCAGATTAAACCCAAATTAAATACTACCATCAACTGAAAGTAAAAATTACTCAAAAAAAGGTTTACCTTATTAGAGCTCCGCAGATTAATTATTGTGCGGTGGTTCTAGGAGGAAAGAGAGGGATTAATTGGAGATGTTGAGCATATAAGGAGTTTAATAGGATAGATAGAGAGTGAATGAGTTTTTGAGCGGGAGTTGTAGAAGAGCAGAGGTTTTGTAGCAGAAGGGGAAATAATTAAAAAAACAAAATACTCAAAACGACATCAGGACTTGCGCATCAGGAAGGAGTTAGTAAAGTGGACGAATATGTGTAAAACATTATGAATGTAATGGATGAATATGTGTAAAATATTATGAAGAATGAATAAATTAAAAATAAAGATAATAGACGAATATGCGTAAATCATTATGAATAAATAAATTAAAGATAATGATAATGGACGAATATGTGTAAATTATTATGAATAAATAAATTGCAGATAATGATAATTGATGAATAATATATTGATAAAATGTGGTAGATATTTGGTTATAAATAGGGGGCTTAATTAATATAAGGAGTTTCATAACTTTATTCTTCCTTTCCACTCTCTGATTTTTTTTAGTGCAAGTAAGTATATCTCTAAGTTTACTAATGTTACCTCAAGTTTTAGTTATAGTATAAGAATTGTTCAGGTTGATCAATTTCATATATATAAAGCAACATCTATTCACGTGTTAATGTAAGAGATATCATTTTCTTTCATACTCTTAAATTTATTGTAAGAAACTATTATTCGTTTATATAGTTTTACCATTGAATGATGAAAATTCATGAAATAGTTAGAATATCCTTAATAGTTTGTGTTTCATCTAATAGCTTTTACCTGAATCTTCCCATTAAATTTTAATTGTTATGTTTGAACTTAGAACTTTATATTTTTTTGAACTTTATATTTTATCAAGAACTCTAATTGATTTTCTAGATATCGTGTTGACAATTCAGACATTATTAGACTCTAAAAAAGTTAAATTATAAATATATAATATTTATACTTGATCTTATTGTTCTTATTATTTTTATTTATCATTTATATCATTGTTATAATCATTATACGTAAATTGCGGTGAAATTTCTTTTTGGCCTGAGTGGAAAGAGTAATTGTTGAATGACATGATCATGATCATTGGTGTTACAATTGAATATCCTTGGCCTGAGTGCAATTATAAATTATTAATTGACATGATTATAATCATTGGTGTCACAATTGAATATCTTTGACTTTGGGTAAAAAGATGAATTGATCAACATGATTATGAACTGTTAATTAACTTAATCATGACATTTGGTGTTATAGGCAAAGATAGGTGTTTGGTCTAGGCATAAAGAAAAATTGTTAATTGGTGTTACAGAGATAAAATAATGATGATAAATTTTCAAATGAAAGAAAATAGTATAAATTATTATCTATTTAACTCTTCTAATGGTAATGGATTGCTCATTTCGTTGTAGTTATTGTTGAAAATTTGTATTATCTTTAAATCTCTGATTTATCACTGTTGAATGCCAACTATAATTTATTTTTTGTTATCTTAGTCATGATATTCTTTACTGAGCTATTTAAACTCACTCATTTGTTTCATAATTCCTTTCTAGAAATGAGAGTGCAGTTGAGGCTAGAGTGGAGAACATAGGAATTGAGTGATAGTCCGACTTAATAACTATTGTAGTTCTCACCAAATTATAAAATAGTGTATGAATAATTGTACTTAGAAATTAAAATGTGTATTGCATGCCATATTTTCATGGCGTTGTAACAATGAGAATTTTTTTATGTTGATTGTATTTTGGCGACTTAAATTGGGTGATGTGTGACGCCCCCAAAATAGGTATACATCACCTATTCTGAGTCGCCAAATACATGGTACAGAATACAAATTCAATCGTTAATATACGACAAGATAGCTGTGAGTTTTAATACAAATACTGTCTTCTAGACAATATCCACTCTCAGAATAAGTCCTCGTTAAATTTATTGTCATACTATTTAACAGAATAGTGAGGACTACTAATACTATCATCTGGTCCATCACTCCGTTCCCCGACTCGTCTCAGCTATATTCTCATTTCCTGAATAAAACAATGAAAGAAAGGGTGAGCTCAACTAGCCCAGTAAGAAATATTATGACTAAGATAATGCAGAATAAATTATCATTAGCCTTAAACAGTGTTAAACTGATACAATATAACAAACATCAAGTTTAACTGCAGCGGAACAAGTAACCCATTAGAAGAGTCAAGTAGAGAATAAAATCTACTATCTTCTATGATTTAAAAGGTTTTTCATGACTTTTATCGCTGGGACTCAGCTTAAAAATAATCTACATCATCGAATCACCCATGCACTGCGGCCAAGGATATTCTTTAGTATCACGACCACAATTATCAATGCACTACGGGCCAAGAATATTTGTGTATTCATTAATGGTCATGATCATGCCAACCACTGTCCATCAATGCACTACGGGCTAATAAGAATTTTTACCACATCATTTGTAACATTACGGTCATGATTATACCGAATAATCTCTGGTCATAATCATACCAAGTCTATCTATGCACTACAGGCCACAGATGACTTTCAACAGAATATAAACATGAGGATGATGACAATGATATAAGAATTCAATAAAACAAGTTCAAGAATTAATTTATCCAGTAACCAATAACGTCCAAATTGTCAACATGATACTGCTTTGTGGAGTAAAATTTAAGAATGCTCAGAAGAATATTTTCATGAAAAGATGCTAGATGAAGCGCAAATATCAATGATATTCTACTAATTTCATGGAGTATAAAAGTCAAAACTTTAACCAACTGAATATAATAAAGAATGGAATAACAAAAGAAATCACCATGCATGCGATAGACCGCATAGTCAGGTTATTCCAACAGGAAAATAAATAATGGAACCAAGTCATGCGTAAACGCACCAACAGGATATTCCGACAGAATAATAAATAATGGAACCAGGTCCGGCGTAAACGCACAGACAGGATATTCTGACAGAAAAATAAATAATGGAACCAGGTCCGGCATAAAGTACAGACAGGATGTTCCAACAGAATAATAAAAATGTAATAACAGAAGAATTTCACCAAGTATAGGGTAGCCCGCGTATACAGGTTATTCCAACAGAATAATAAAGAATGGAATAACAGAAGTTCTCTTCATGAATAAGAAAGAAAGAATACCCTTTACGAGTATAACAAATAATATCCATTACCGTAAATGAAACTTGATATCGGAGTAGTGAAGTAGCAGAATACTTTTCTTCTTTCTCTCTATAGTTTCTCTCTCTAGAGTTTCAGTGAATTCGTTAGAAAATAATGAAGGAATGAGCTTCTATTTATAAAAAAATGGACTGCATAGTAACTAACTCATGAACGGTCTAGATTGATTTACTTTAATCTGACGATCCATATTTAAAGCAAAATCTTTTAAATAAAATATAATATATTCTATTTATAATATAATAAAACGAATCACTTTATAAAAGATTTTACTATGCAAACACAATGCAGACACTATGCATAAAAAAATATAATATTCTAATTATTGTCTAATAAAACAGATAACTTTATAAAAGTATTCTGTTTTATATAAAAAGATTTTACTATTAGCCTAATAAAATGAATAACTTTATAAAAGTATTCTGTTTTATATAAAAAGCTTTTCTGTTTTATTACATTAATAATACCAATAAAACAAAACTGAGTGACTTATCACGTAAGCATCAATAATCAATATTGTGTGTTACTATGCAACTATGCGTATTACTGTACTTTTACTACCGAGTAGTTCAACAGTATTAGTGGTAAAACTTTCGTCGTTATTTTCATAAAGTATTTTTGTCGTTTTCTCAATTCGATAATAATTCCGTTGTAGGGTCCACCAATGATTATGTCGTCGTACGAATATTCTCTGTTAAAACGAATATTCCCCGACCAATCGAATATTATATAGCAACTTGCGTACTTTGTAAAATTTATAAATAATACCCACAACTATAACATTATATCAATTTCACTCCATAATATTCAAAAATGATATTTATAGAAAATTCATCTTTATTTATTAAAGTTAGGGTCTTACATGATGTAAACCCGATTTTGAGGGCGTCACATATATGGCTGAGCAAAAAATGGATAGAATCGAATAACCAAAATTTTTTAACCGAATTATTTCGGTTATTTTCTGTAATTTGGTTATAGCCGTATATTCGGTTTTCGATTTTGAATACGGTTATTAAAATTGTAATATTCGGTTACTTGAATAACCGAATAGGCATTTTAATAAAAAAAAATAATTAAAGACTTCTTAAGACTTACTCTTCTTCGCCCCTCTCAGATCCTCACTCTCTTTATCCCAAATCCAAACCTTGCTTTATCATCACTATCAGTGTGAGATGCTCTTTTTTAATAACTGTATGATACCTTTGCATTAACTGCACTGTAGTTTTTCTCTCAAAAAATTGTTGTTAATTCTGCTTGATTGGTTTGTTACTCAGCTGTTAAGGTTATGGGTTTGATCTAGGTTGTGTTTGATAAATCTGAGAATTAAGATCTGAATAATTATGATGTCTTAATAAATTAGATCATCTGAATGGTTATGAGGTCTGAATCTAAAAAATTGTTTGATAACAAAAAAATAAGTTGTCTCTTAATGACACTATTTTACCATTTTAAAGGGTACAATTTTATTTAATAATTTTAAATATTCAATTTAATAAAAATGAGTGCATAATATTGTTGAATATATTTATATAAAAAAAATTATCAAAAAAATTTCATCAAGAGGTACCTCTTAATTATTAAGATTTTATTTTCTGTCTTACCGATTAAGAGGCATTCAGAGGTAACAAAAAACAAAACAAACAGCATCATGCCTCTTAGCGAATAAGAGGCAGTCCATTAAGAGACAATCAGATATAAACAAACAGCACCTTAGTCATTTTGTGTATTATTTGTGGATGTATATAACCCTTCCTTTATAGCTGAATACACACTTGCAATGTTATTTTCTGTGAAGTTGACATTTATTATCATCAGACGGAGTGCATGCTATAAAGCATATTTGTGGCCACTGTCATTTTGTTTGATTATGTAGTAATTGCCTCCGACAATGTATGCCACATGGTCTAAGTATTGCCAATTTGAAATAATTTTGTTTTGTTTGATAAACTTAATTTCGGGTATTAACCGGAATAACCGAATTACTCACCCCTAGTCACGTACATAAATATAAAAATATAAAGAGAGAGAAACTAAACCTGATTAAGGGTCGTTAAGCCAAATAGTTCCAATTCAAATAACAAGTCACGATGTTTAGCCGCACGAATAAATCTGATAAAAAAATGCTTTTTAATTTCTTCAATGGGTATGAAGATGGTGGAATCGAACTTAAAATTTTAATTCACCGGTATGAAGAGTTAGATGGGTTGAACATAGATATTGGAAATCTTTGATTATCATACAATACTCTTTCTTTTATCTTGGTTTTCTTTTTATAATTTATTGTTGTTTTCTTCGTTGTGTTCTTTTGGTTTTTTTAATTCATTTATTTGTTCCTTATATTTTTTTTACATGTTTTTCACATTATGATTAAAAATAATTTTTATATTTAGTTAGAAGTGGTAAAAAAAAATTCATTTTTTAAATGTAGTTTTAAATTTTTTATTGATTTTTTCTTGAATTTTGTTGAAAATGAAATACATGTTATTAGGAGAAGTACTATATATATATTTCTCCGGCAAAACTAATGAAATATCCACTGTAGTTGACACGTTTTACTGATTATATCATTAAATCTTTAAATTTCCAAATTATCTTACTAAACTAATTATTATTTTGAAATTGAGTCATTTCGTTAAAAAAATAAACGGACGTTAATTTATTATCGACAAAACTAATGAATTACTCACTGTAGTTGACACGTTTTACTGATTACACCATTGAACTTTTAATTTTTTAAATTATCCCATTAAACTAATTAATATTTTGAAATTGGGTCATTCTATTACAGACCTCACGAGTGTTAAATCGTTTTAGTTTTTATCCTACGTGGACGTGAAAAGGAAAATAAACAAATTTGATTTATTATCTTTCTTTCGTCATCTCATCTCTCTCTTCTCTCCCTTCTTTCAAATCAAATAGATCTGCGTATTTTCTCTTTCTAAATTCTATGAAAATTCCTAAATCAGAATACCCAAAATATTGAATTGAGTTTCAAAGTTCAGCATTAGATATAACAATGATGTCTGAATATCCAATAACAACAAATGAAGTAAATGGTGTTGCAGTAGGTTTCTTCTTTCTCACCTCCGACTATCAGCAACCTTATGTCTTCGAACTCCTTTCATTCACTCTCGATCGCCTCCACAAGGTCCACTCCTTCCCCAATCTCTCTCTATATATCTATGTGTGTGTGTGTGTGTGTGTGTATATATATATATATATATATATATATATATATATACATGTGGTAGTAATATTTGGTTAAATTGATTTTGTTAGAATTGCATTTATGATTTGATAGGAACCTGAGTTTTTACGGATGAATGCAGAGATAATTCAGAGGCAGATGTAAAATGTTGTTGTTTCCAATTACCGCGTTTTCATTTATATTGCTGATGCATTGTTTTTCATTCGTGAGGAAATTTTTTTTATTGATAAACATTTGAGATTAGAGTACCCAAAATATTTTATTTTTTTTTACCTTCACTTTCAAGTTTTTAATTATTTTTGCCACATAAGTAATATTTTTTATTTTTTAATTTCTTTTTCCAGAGCCAAATATATAAAAAAATTACTCAATGTTGTAATCAGTAAAACGTGCCAACTACAGTGAGTAATTCATTAGTTTTGTTGATAAAAAATTAACGTCCATTTTTTTTACGGAATGACCCAATTTCAAAATAATAATTAATTTAGTAAGATAATTTGAAAAAATAAAAGTTTAATGGTATAATCAATAAAATATGTCAATTACAATGAATATTTCATTAATTTTATCATTTTTCTCATATATACGTATAAGAAAATACGTATACAATTGTGTTGGAGTCCTATAAGTTAAACAATAATTCTACAGCGACATTGGTTTGGGGACCGGGTTTGCGACCCGCTAAGGTGGCTGTGCCACATGGAAGAGAAAAGAAAAAAAAGCTTACTCATCACCCGGAACAAACCTTCTCTCTGTAATAAACACTGAATAAACAATCTCTACTAAACACTCTTTCTCACACACCGGAACAAACATTCTCTCTCTCTCTCTCGTAATTCCTGCTTCGCTGCCGCTGGAGCAAGCTTCCTGCTGGAACAAGTGAGATCCAAAATCACAAGCTTTCAAGGTATCATTTTCCCATTTCGTATCCTCCTCCTTCTGCCATTACTCTCTCATACGCCTAACTTCTCAAAACCCTAAAATTTGTGCACTCTTGTTTTGGTTGAAATTCTTGTTTTGGGTGAACAATCTATGACTAAATCAAGGATTCTGTAATGACTAGTGACTAGTTGTGCAAGTAATTTGTGTCCAGACTTCTTTAGTAAGGAAAGCCCTAAATTACTCTGTCGCGAAAATTCTATACCTGAGCACTAACATTGAATTTATACATTTACTGCCTTTTATGAGTAAAGAATATAGATTGAGTTGTTCTTCCCTAATATTGATTACTGTATTTTGTAGACCAAAATGCCTTTAGTGGGTACAAATTGGTCTTTCAAATTTGTATTTTGATTCATTTACCACCTCTTGGTGTTCATTTTTACCAGGCATTTCAAGAGATCATTTTTCATGCTTTTCACATACACAAAAGGCTCCATTTCATATACAGACCTTGTTATATTCTATGAGTTGGATACACTGATCCCAGAGTCCCAAAAGGATGTTTGGGATTCTCCATTTTGTATTGTGTTTTCTATGGCTGTTGGCATAACATTTTCGTTGACTATTGAATCCATATAATTTGAGAGAAAAAAGCTCCTCTGTGTAGCATCAATAGTATTAGATTCTATGTTGCTTCACAATTAGTAGGGTGTGTAAATTTGAGAATTTATTTGTTGTGTCTAAACTTGAGAATTTATTGTTGGTTTTACAGTTTCTGACAGATAATACTGATTTGGGAAAGACTAATAGAATGACAAGTAAAGATAGACTAGTCATGTATTTGCTTCTTGTGGAATTATATATTCACAGTAGTGAAGCATTGCAGGGATGCTGCCTTCGTTTGCAATAGAGTCAGAAGAAACCAAGGCATTTGCAAGGCATTGTACTGTTGGCATTGAACCCAGAATTTCCAATGAACGAATCATCCTATCACTTATTATTTTTTTCATTTACTATCTCTATTATCATTATTTTGGGGGTGGGATGACTGGGGTCAGAGATATTTAGTATGTGATTATGTTGTATACCTGTATTTTTACTATATGGTTATTCTTTATTATTAAATTTCGATGATTATGATGAGTATTGCTGTGGTGATGTTGCTAAATTATGTTTGGAAATTTTTTTATGATGAATGCTAATAAAAGTAAAGAATCTTAAAAAATTACAGGGTGAGCCAGCAAGACTTGGTTGATTTTTTTTGTGTTTTATTATTTTTGATCAGATGTGTGGTTTATATTAGAACCTTTTTTTGTCTTTTTAAATATGGTGCCATGAGAATGTGATATGTGAAAATGAACAACTATACTGGTATGGGCCTATATGATATGAGAAACCTTGTTGATTATCATGGTAACAAAAAGAGGTACGAGTCTTGTTTACTTTGTACAAGGCTCATCTCTGATGCACTTGACTTCTATCTGCAGGAGTTATTACAAATGCACGTACACATGATGCAATGTCAGGAAACATGTTGAGAGGGCTTTAAAAGACCCTAAAGCTGTCATAACTTCATATGAAGGCAAACATAATCATGATATTCCAATAGGTAGGAGCAACAGCCATAACTCAACCAACACTGATGCTCACCAGCTAAAACCAAAAAAAGTAGAGACTGGGAAGAAGCCTGCCATAATTAAAGAACTGGGCTTTGGAGTAGAACAAATACAAGTTCTGTTACACAACCGCTGAAGTTTGTAACCAACTAGTTGTGTCAAATTTTTTGTTTTAGCTCAGCTCAATCGGATGCTAATATACTATTCCAATGGCTGCCTCTTGTAGGTTGGACTTAGGGCATGCTGTCTGATGTTGCTTGTGCTTGTAATTTATTCATACAATTCTTATACAAGTTTGAGCGAAAGTTCCTTCTGGTCTGTACACCGAGTGTTAATGTTCCGTCTTGTATAGAATATGTTTACTGTAAGAAACTAAGAGTACATATCTTTGGGTAATCATTTTTGTTCAAGCTAGTTCCTTTTGTTTAAGCAGATTATGGTCTTTTATGTAAAAGACAACAAGGTTTTGAAATTAAGGCAGATTATGGTCAGCTAAGAAACAGGAAATGTCAAATAAGTAAATACAGGATTTAGTACTTTCAAAATGCCATATAATTGCTTATAAAAAAGCCAAGCTTAATGAGAACAAATGGTCTTGATGAATACCATGAGAACAAAACCACACGCTTGCTCAACCAATATATAGTCGTGCACAAGAGATAAATGTGTGATGTCAAACTGCATTAGATTTAACTAATTATAATTTCTTTCACAACTTCACCTCTATTACAACTTCCAACAAAAGACAATTAGTTTTTCATAATAACAAACAAACAGAGAATAATTATTAAAAAAAATAATTTCTTTAATAATTTCATTTCTTGTCTCATTTCAATTATAGTAGGATCATGCATAATGAAATTATTTGGCAGCTGCGTTTCAATAGTTGCTGATGATTTTTCTTCATTTATAGCTTTGCACCATCCCAAGAAACCACATTTTCCATTCGGGCACGAATAGTAGATTCGACCTTCATTTCCATTCTTATTGGAGCGGGTAATTTTACAATTCCTGATGCCATGTTGTCTTTCTACAAAAATAACAAATAAACAAAAATCTCTAAGCTGTTTCAGAAGCATGAGACTGAAATTACAAACTATATCTAGCCAAGATGGTGCAGTAAGGAAGAAATGAAGATCACTATGAAATACACAAGCTTCTATTTAAAATGAGAACAAATAAGATTTATGCCAAAAAGATTCTATTTGGAATTTGATTCCCTTTTGGAATGTAAAAAGTAGGCTTGTTATGATTAATGACAAACATACTGGACAAGAAATGCAACAAGGATGGGCATGAGTAATTGGAATCAGTTAAATTAGGTATATACAAATATCCATCCCCTGATTTTCAAGCTATAAATACCACACTCTCACCCCTTCCTCCCAATTCATCTAATGGAATATTTTTTTAGTGTTACAGAAGAGTTCACTTCCCCAGTCCCTCCAAAACCCGGATGTCTATGTTTAATTACCTAATCATGTTTATAATTGGCGACATTAATCTTTTCTCGAACTTATTATGTGTTTTTCAAGTTGTCATCTGTATATTATAATATCCGAATTCCGAACTGTTTTGGTACTTTCTCATAATAATAATACAAATAATCTAACTTATCAATAAGGAACTATTAATAATAATCTTAATAAATATTAACAATATAACTTCTCCTCTTTGATGTTTAGTGGAATTGAGGGAATGAACTCTCATTCTGACAATAAGACACTCAGGCAGCAGCAAGCACTTAATTTTCTCTCTAAAAAATTAGAGGTATCAATCAATCAGAAGTTTAGAACTTATATGTGTTTAAATGTGACTATTAATAATCTAGTATTGTTAGCATTAATCTTTTAAGTTTGTTGTGTGTTTTCTTAAGCATTCGATGTTTTACTTTTAAGCTCATTTTGATTCACCCGATCCATGGTTTACATCATAGTACATATATAAATGTCACCTAATTCCAAATATTGAGTAATAATTAGTTTTAAAACACTTGAACATCTTTGAGATAATTTATCAAATACCACAAGTGCACAACTTAAATCCCAGAATATCATAGATGTTTATGCATGATTCTAGCCAAAAAATTTATCCAAGACCAGAGGGGCAACACCGCAACAGGCTTACAATAAACAGTTCAATTTAGACAAGGTCATATTCATTAACAAATTTTAGAGTTTTGGAAATTTAGGCGTATGAGAGAGTAATGGCAGGAGGAGAAGGATACGAAATGGGAAAATGATACCTTGAAAGCTTGTGATTTTGGATTTCACTTGTTCCAGGAGGAAGCTTGCTCCAGCGGCAGCGAAGCAGGGAATTACGAGAGAGAGAGAATGTTTGTTTCGGTATGTGAGAGAGTGTTTAGTGGAGAGTGTTTATTCAGTGTTTATTAGAGAGAGAAGGTTTGTTTCGGGTGATGAGTACGCTTTTTTTCTTTTCTCTTCCATGTGGCACAACCACCTCAGCCGATCGCAAACCCGGTCCCCAAACCAATGTCGCTGTAGAATTACTCTTATGGAAGAAGTTATGAGGGATACTGTAACAACCCCAAAATAGGTCCATTCCATCCAACCTATTCTGAGTCGCCAAATACATGGTACAGAAAATAACTACAACTTTATTACAACAATTGTCGTGCAAAATACAATAACACATATGCTATGAGTTTGGATACAAATATATACCAAATGTGACGCATGTCCCAACCGTGGACAACACCTTACAATGACACCTTACATAAATGTATAGTCAAAAACGGTTTTAAAAATTAGAATCTTTGGGAAGTGCTCAAGAAAACCTTCGTACATGGGAGGCCATGCGTCTAGGTTATGATAGATATCATATGGCCACAGAATTATCCTTGATTAACCCAATAGACCCCAAAGATAAACGAGAAGATTACTATCATATTCTTCCCAATGGTGAGTCTTCTCTTGACTTATCATTATCTCCACTGTCTTTAATCGTGAATTATACTTCAAATAAACACCAAGATTATATAGGTAGTGCTCGTAGATATACTATGCAAGTGGATGAGCACATCCCTGTCTTATGGTGAAACGAGATTGTATATCATTAGACATCTTGTATAATAGTGGCAAAACACCCTTCCAACGTTGGGTTCGCCTCACCCTATTTGATTCACCAAATATAACTACTAAATGATGACCACCGTTCTATTCCCCTGTTACCCCCGCTCGACCCAGCTACACTCTTAATACCTGAAAGGAATTGTGAAACAGAAGGGTGAGCACAACTAGCCTAGTAAAGAATATCATGACTAAAGATAAATAAATTATCAATAGTCTTCATCAGTAATAAATCAGAGATTTAGAACATATGGTAGATGATAAAAATTTCAACCATAGTTGCAGCGGAACGAGCAATCCATTAGAAGAGTCAAATAGACTATAAAGTCTATTATCTTCTCCATGTTAAAAATCCACCAACAATGTTTTATCCCTGTAACATTACTCAACAGTTCCTTTCCACAATCATATGAATAACTCATAATCATAATTGTGATTATAAATATTTCTTCGCACCCAAGACAAAGAATATTTTCATCACCTGTCTTTACCTGAAACATCAAATATCATGGTTACACCAAATCACAGTTCCTGTTCATAATCATGCTAATAAATCCATCTTCACACTACGGTCAAAGATATTCATCAACAAACCATCTTTGCACTACGGGTCAAAGATATTCAACAACAGTTCATCTTCGCACTACAGGCCAAAGATATTCATCAATAATTCATCTTTGCACTGCAGGCCAAAGATATTCATCAACAGTTCATCTTTGCACTATAGGCCAAATATATTAATATCTCAAAGAAATATATAATCATTTCAGAATTATATAAACAATAATTATAACCATGTTGATCAATTCACCTTTACACTTAAGCTAAAAATATTCAGTTATAAATTCAATGGTCATGATCATATTAGTCAACAATTCAACTTTGCACTACTGGCCAAAGAGAACCCATAGTCATGATCATACCAACAATCTACCCATCTTTACACTCAAGTGAAAGAGAATTTTAACATCAAGGTTATAAAAATGTTATATATGATAATAAAAACAATATGATCAACATATAGATTTAATCTCAAGAGTAATATTCATAAATCAACTATAATTTGGTCAGAAAAAGAAACCAATTTTGTCGTGAATAGTAACTCGTGAATAGTAATTCATGAATAGTAACTCGACATGAAAAAGGTAAAAATTCCACAATAACATCCATACCAATATTTTGGTATAATGATATTAAAAGAATAATGTGACGCCCCCAAAATTAGGTATTTATCACCCATCTTGGGTCGTCAGATACATGGTACAAAATACAAATACAAACTTAATTATACAAATGTCGTGTAACATACGACAATACATAAACTGAGAGTTCTAATAGGAATATTGTCATCTAGACAATATCCATACTCAAGGAGTCCTTATTACATTTATTATCACACTATTTAACAGAATGGTGAGGACTACTAATGCTATCTTCTAGACCATCACTCCTTTCCCTGACTCGTCCCAGCTATATTCTCATTTCCTGAAGAGAACATTGAAAGAAAGGGTGAGCTTAACTAGCCCAGTAAGAAATATTATGACTAAGATAATGAAGAATAAATTATCAATAGTCTTCAACAATGTTAAACTGATAAAATATAATAGACATCAAGTTTAATTGCAGCGGAATAAGCAATCCATTAGAAGAGTCAAGTAGAGAATAAAACCTACTATCTTCTATGATTTAAAAATGTTTTCATCAACTTTTATCACTGAGACTCAGCTTAATAAATAAACCACATCTTCTAATCATCCTTGCATTACGGGCCAAGGATATTCATTAAATCATCAATGATCATGACAATACCGAAAAATCCCTGGTCATAATCATACCACAAACTGTCTATCAATGCATTACAAGCCACTGAGGACTTTTACCACACCACTTATAACATCACAGTTCATGATTATACCGAATGATCCCTGGTCATAATCATACTAAGTCCATCTATGCACGTAAGCCAAAGATGACTTTTAACATAAAATAAACATGAGGATGATGACAATGTTATAGGAATTCAATTAAACAAGTTCAAGAATTAGTTTATCCAGGAACTAATAATATCCAAATTGTCAACATGATACTTCTTTGTAAAGTAACAGTCAAGAATGCTCAGAAGAATATTTTCATGAAAAGATACTGGATGAAGCGCAAATATCAAGGATATTCCACTAATTTCATGGAGTATAGAAATCAAAACTTTAACCAAATGAGTATAATAAAGAATATATGAAACTGCAAATGGATTTTCACCAGCCATGCGGTAATCCACGTATACAGATCATTTCCACAATTTAATAAGGAATGAATATAAAGGATCATTCACCATGCATGTGGCAATCCACATAGACAGGTTATTCCAACAGAATAATAAAGAATGGAATAACAGAAGGATTCACCATGCATGCGATAGAGACCGCACAGACAGGTTATTCCCAACAGAATAATAAATGCAGAATAATAAATATGGAACCAGGTCAGGTGAAATTCACACCGACAGGATATTTCGACAGAATAATAAATGCAGAATAATAAATGATGGAACCAGGTCAGGTGAAATTCACACCGACAGGATATTCCGACAGAATAATAAATGCGGAATAATAAATGATGGAACCAGGTCAGGTGAAATTCACACCGACAGGATATTCCGACAGAATCGTAAAGAACAGAATAATAAAAGAATTTCACCAAGTATGCGGTACTTCGCATAAACAGGTTATTCCAACATAATAATAAAGAATGGAATAACAGAAGAAGATCACCAAGTATTGGGTAAACCGCATATACAGGTCATTCCACCAAGTATAGGGTAAACCACGCATACAGGTTATTCCAACAGAATAATAAAGAATGGAATAACATAAGTTCTCTTCATGAATAAGAAAGAATAACACCCCTTACCGTTTTAAAGAAGAGCTGAAATAAGGAAGTAGTTAAGTAGCAGAATACTTTTCTTCTCTCTCTCTATAGTTTCTCTCTATAGTTTCTCTCTCTAGAGTTCAGTGAATTCGTAAGAAAATAATGAAGGAATGAGCTTCTATTTATAGGAAAATGGAATGCATAGTAACTAATCCATGAACGGTCCAGATTGATTTACTTTAATCTGACGGTCCATATTTAAAGAAAAATCTTTTAAATAAAATATAATATATTCTATTTATAGAATAACTTTAATAAAGTATTCTGTTTTATATAAAAAGATTTTACTATGCAAAACACTATGCACAATAGAATATAATATATTCTATTTATAGAATAACTTTAATAAAGTATTCTGTTTTATATAAAAAGATGTTTCTGTTTTATTACGTTAATAATACGAATAAAACAAAACTTCATTATCGCTAAATAATTCATATTATTAATTGACAATAATTGAATCAAACTGAGTGACTTCTCACATAAGCATCAATACCGTGTGCTACTATGCAACCACACGTATTACTGTACTTTTACTATTCAGTAGTTCAACAGTATCAACGGTAAAACTTCCGCCGTTAGTTTTAATAAAATATTTTTGTCGTTTTCTCAATCTGACAATAATTCCGTTGTGGGGTCCACCAATGATTGTACCGTCGTACGAATATTTCCCGTAATTAGTAACTCGTGAATAGTACTTCGACACAAAAAGTGTCCCAAATACTCGAGTGAACAATACTAGAGTGAATAGTAATTTGGGTGAATAGTAAACCGTGAATAGTAACTCGTGAATAGTAACTCCTGAATAGTTACTCCGACACAAAAAGTGTCTCAAATACTTGAGTGAATAATACTAGAGTGAATAGTAATTTGGGTGAATAGTAAATCGTGAATAGTAACTCGTGAATAGTTACTCCGACACAAAAAGTGTCTCAAATACTTGAGTGAATAGTAATTTAGATGAATAGTAACCCGTGAATAGTAACTCGTGAATAGTAACTCATGAATAGTAACTCCGACACAAAAAGTGTCCTAAATACTCGAGTGAACAATACTAGAGTGAATAGTAATTTGGGTGAATAGTAAACCGTGAATAGTAACTCGTGAATAGTAACTCCTGAATAGTTACTCCGACACAAAAAGTGTCTCAAATACTTGAGTGAATAATACTAGAGTGAATAGTAATTTGGGTGAATAGTAAACCGTGAATAGTAACTCGTGAATAGTAACTCCTGAATAGTTACTCCGACACAAAAAGTGTCTCAAATACTTGAGTGAATAGTAATTTAGATGAATAGTAACCCGTGAATAGTAACTCGTGAATAGTAACTCATGAATAGTAACTCCGACACAAAAAGTGTCCTAAATACTCGAGTGAACAATACTAGAGTGAATAGTAATTTGGGTGAATAATAACCTGTGAATAGTAATTCGTGAATAGTAACTCATGAATAGTACTCTGACACAAAAAGTGTCCTAAATACTCGAGTGAACGATACTAGAGTGAATAGTAATTTGGGTGAATAGTAACCCGTGAATAGTAACTCGTGAATAGTGACCATGTATTTTATGACAACTTGTTTACTTTAAAAAAAAAAATTCACATATCACCCTTAACTTTAACCTTTTATCAATTTAACCATTTACCAAAATAGAAAAATTGAATACTTTTATTTCATAAAATTCGGGGTCTCACAAATAATATTTTTTAAGCTTATAAACAATTTATTTTAATTGTTTACACTTTACTAAATAATGCATTTAATCATCCTAAAATGCCAAACTCATAAGATTTCATTATCAATAACCAAAACCCTCATCAAAAATCTGCATATACCTCATATAGGATTCTCAAGCCATAAAATCCTATTTTCCAATTTTCTTACTTCACATAACATATTTAATTCATTTACTCATAACTAGTCCATTTTCATGAAAAATACCAAATTAGTTCCAAAAATATTTTTTTTCTGGAATTTAGCAGAATATAGTCCCATATTGAACATATATTTTTCTCAGAATTTTTAAAACTCATTTACTATTTTTCATATGGCCAAAACAGCCGAATATTTAGATATTTATCAAAAATTATACTTTTATCCAAAAATTCCGAAATTTATAAAGTATACTTCTATCATATACGTGTACTCTTAATAAAAATTTCACCAATTTTGGAGTTAACCACAAGGAGTTATAAGCGGTTACTTTTAAAATAGTCTTTCCCCGTAAAATTCATAACTCTTAATCTATACATCCAAAAATCACCATTTTTGGACACAATCAATAAAACTCATCAAAATATTATTTTAAATTTTTCTAGAATTTTTTGAAGGTCAGAAGAATTACGAACTGAAAAACATAATAACCCTTAAAATCCCTTACCTCAAAAGAGCAGTACTTCTGACTTGAGTATCGGATACAACGCTGAGCAACACTCAAGATATCTAAATACTCATAAAAATATGCTCGATAATATAGAGAGAAAGAAAACTTGTTTCTGGTGTGATTTTTAATTCTAACTTAAGCACCTATTTATAGGAAAATGCTAGAACGTTAAAGGAGACTAAAATAATAAAATAATAAAATAATAATAATATTATTATTTGTTTCCTATGCCACCCATTCTGAAAATCATAGCAGCCATATTGGAAGGATTTTTGGCAGCCCATGTGTTTAATCAACACCAACCAAAGTGGGTCCCACCCTATAATTTAATAAAAATTATTTTATTTTTCGAAACTTCAATAATTCATAGAAAATAGTCCTTTTATCAGAAAATTCGAATCTCGCATTTTTTATAAGAAATTCAATTCTCTACAACTTTGCAGAAGAAAGTTTTTCCAAATTCCAAACAGAAATTGATCGAAATTCATAAACGGGTGATTTTACAGGCTATAATCAAATTTCAGTCAAGAAATGGGGTCCACCGACACACAAAACATGTGTTAATCATTTAATACAATAAAAAATACTCTTCCTCCTCATATACTCATATATCCCACATTCATTGTAAAACTATCACCATTATTATATTATTTAATATAATAATAAATTATTTTATCAGAAAAGATAAAATATCATTTTTCAACAATTGTCACTTTAAAAATTTTCTCCATCTATATCCACATAAAATAAATATTTCCTTATCATATGAATCAATAATTAATTATTCACAAATAATATTACAGAATCACATTTATGACAACCAGGCCGTTCCCAGGAAAGAGGGGGCTTTCCAATAAGGATTTCTCCTTACTGGCGCGCAATTAGATGACCAAACCTTTTCTTAGACAGAACTTAGACATTGCCAATAATGCTATCTAATAATATTATTCAAATAATATGAATTATTGATCTGATAATGGAGATGATGTGCAGCAACAATTATTGAAACAACAATAATATAAAATATCAACGCAACAATTATTGAATCAATAAAATAAAATATTGAACAGTAATTACTGTAACAATTATTGAGTAGTGCCTTCTTACGTAAGAATCAATAATTTCAAAAATACTGTGCAATACCGTGTGCTACTGTGCAATAACGCGTATTACTATATTTTAACCACCGGATATTTCAACAGTGTTAACGGTAACAACTACGCCGTTAATTATAAAAACTCAATTTTTGTCGTTATCTTCATCCGACCGTTTTCCGTTATGGGGCCCACAAATAGTTGCGCCGTCGTACGAATATTCTCCGACAGAAAGAATATTCCATGACCAACGAATATTCCCCGACAACAATGATTATTTTATAACCACTTGTTTATTTTGAAAAATTTTCATATTTCACCCATAACTTTAACTTTTTATCAATTTAACCATTTACTGAATTGTAATTATAAGAAAAATTGAATACTTTTATTTCATAAAATTTGGGGTCTTACAGATACTTTTGCCATTATCCCTAAATAAAATGGGTATAAGACGAATAGTACATTACCCATACCCTTCCATCACTATCTCCACCATAAATAAAAGGGTTTATTTACCAACAATCATATTCTGCCGCATGCATCTATTTGTTGGGTTTGTGGAGTCCAAATTTATTTTTAATTTAGTATATATGTTTTCGAAATTGAAAAGGAATTGGAATTTTGAAACAACATTGGAATTGGAAGACATTTTCGTGTGAGTATGCATGCATGTCGCAGTTTCTAGCTTAATTGGAAAGGGAACAAGGCTAGCGAGTGGGGGTGGAATAAGCCTGGTAAAATATGGTTATGGGTTGGTTTTGGTTTTCAAAATATGGTTATGGTTCCATTTAAGAACTAAAACCATATTAACCATTTTTAATATGGGTTATGTTGGTTGGAACCATATGGTTATGGTTAAAAACTATATTAACTATTTTTAAGATGTTTTGACTTTTAAACAGAACTTTTAAATGAACTTTTAATATGGGTGGGGTGGTGTATACATATTTTTTTTTGGGTGGGGGTGGGGGGTGGGAGAGGGTGGGGGGTAAGAGTTGTATACATAATCACATAATATTATTTTTTTTGGGTAGGGGTGGGGGTGGGTGGGGGGTAAGAGATGTATACGTAATCACATAATATTATATTTTTTGGGGGTTGGGTTGGGTTGGGGTGAGGGTGGCGTGGGTGGGTGGGGGGTAGGGTGTGGGGGTGGGTGAGGTGAGTGGTGTATACATAATCGATTAATATTATTTTTTCTTGGGAGAAAGTGTTGGGTGGGTAAGTGGGGTGGGGGTGGATAGGTAGGTGGGGTACGTGGGTGGATAGGTGGGGTGGGTAGTTAGGTGAGTGGGTGGGTAAGTAGGTGGGTGGGGGTGGGGGTGGGTGAAGTGGGTTGGGGTGGGATGGGGTAGGGTATGTGGGGTGGGGTGGGATGAGATAGGGTATGTGGGGTGGGGTGGGATGAGGTAGGGTATAGGGTGGGTGAGGTGGGTAGGGTGTGGAGGTGGGTGGGGTGAGTGGTGTATACATAATCGCTTAATATTATTTTTTCTTGGGAGGGAGTGTTGCGTGGGTGGGTGGGAGTGTGAGTGGGTAGGTAGGTGGGGTGGGTAGCATAAATAAGTGGGTGGGGTGGGGTGGGTAAGTTGGTGGGTGGGGTGGTTAGGTTGGTAGGTAGGTGGGTGTATGGGTGGGGTGTGGGGGGTAGGTAGGTGGATGGGGTGGGTGGGTGGGTGGGTGGTGTGGGTGCGGTGGGTGGGGTATACATATTATTTTTTTTGGGTTTGGGTGTGGATTTGGGGTGGGGGGGGGGTAAAGGGTGTATACATAATCACATAATATTATTTTTTTTGGGTGTGGATGGGGGTGGGATGGGAGGGGTGGGGGCAAGGGGTGTATACATAATCACATAATATTATTTTTTTTGGGTTTGGATCTGGGGTGGGTGTAGGTGTGGGTGGGGGTGAGTGGGGGTGGGTGGGTTAGGTGGGGTGGGTGAGTGAGTAGTTGAGCTTCTTGAATATATGTAAATATGGATGGAAAGAAATTTTAATTTGGATTTAGAATAAAATATGGGTCGAAAAATGGTTAACCGGGTTGGAACTATATTTCTTTTTTAAAATATGGTTCCAAACTTTACCCAACCCAAATAAATAAAAATAATTAACCAACTCATTTGGTTCCAGTTAATATGGGTTGACCTAACAGTTAACCAACTATATTGCCAGGTCTAGGGTGGAATGGAATCCTTCCTTATTAGGATTTTAATGGCAACTCAATTATATATGAAAGGTATCATGCATCTGAAGTTTAGATTGATCGATTGGGTTATATATATATATATATATATATATATATATATATATATATATATATATATATATATATACAAAACGGAATAGAAGAAAAAAAATCAGTGAGTGCAGAGCAAGAAATTGAGAGGTTTTGTGAAGGTGTTTGTTTATTCACGGATTTTAATCATCTTTTCAGGTTAATTAATTTCTTAAAGACTTTAATTAATTCGGATGGTGAAGTTAGGTATTCTTGTATTCTCTCAATTTAATAATATTTCACTTTATTTGTACTCACAGTTGATAATAGTGGAACACTTTTTTCACGTAATATTACTTGTTTGAGTGATTTGTTATTTAATTTATCAAAAGATAGTTATAGTTGGAAGAGTTTTCCCAACAAGAAAATAGAAATTAGAACATTTTTATGTATATGTCTGCCTATAATTTGTTGTGAAGAACATCCATATTTAACAGACTTGTTTACATGACTCGTTTGTTTTAAAAGGTGCACAAACTTAATTTGTGCATTAATTCTTCTTCAATGTTAAAGACTTGTGATCAATAATACTCCCTTAGTTCGATATAAATCCTCATTTCTTCCCCCTCCTAACACAACCAAAAGTTGTGCATAACTTCAATGGCAATGCCAGTGAGATAAAAACCTGTAAACAAAAATAAGTAGACTTGTTTTTTAATCTTAGGTACTCAATAATGTGAGCTGGTCATCTTTATAGATTGTATTTGTTACATTGATAATCAAATATTCTCGGTAATCAGATTCCCAGTAAAGTATCAAGATTCTCGGTAACCAGATGACCAAAAAATAGGTTGTATATAATATGAGATTACCACATAGTGGTCATCTTGAAATTTTTATTTAGACAAAAATATCATTTATGTTTAATAATTGGAACATAAATATCCTTATTAGTAACGTTATTTATATTTATTTTTTAATTATTTGGTTTTTTCTGTTTGTTGACATATATGTTTAATTTAATTAAAATAACTCATTGTCTATACAAAGTATGCGGTGCTATTTGTTATTTATTATTATAAGTTTAATTTATTATTAAGAAGGACATACTTAAAAATTTTGTGTTTAATAATTGAATAAATCATGAATTGTTATTGTATATACATATTAAAAAATTTAATACGATTACTAAGAAATACAAAATTAATTAGTTCGATAGCACTTTGATGATTGCTGATTACATTTCACAATAATCACATGGGTGAATCATTCAACTAATTAAAATGAGTATAATGATATTTTAGTAAAAGATCAATATTAGAATAAATATATTTAGTAATTTTGAATTCATATCAAACACTCGTAATATCAATTACTGCTAATCACATATTTCTACTAAATAGAAATGACACAATTTGACCATTTTCTATAATCGATAATCAGATATCTAGTAATTTAGATTTAGGTGAGTATCTATCATGACATGTAACAGACAATCAACTAAGCTTTCCATGTTAGAATCTTAAAAAGGGATCCATCCAAATCAAAGAAAAGCATACAACGGAATGCCACCATGAAAATAATACTACTAGCGATATTCAAGTTAGTAGTAGACCGATGATCCAATTTGTATGTGCTATGTTGTTAGCCTTTTTTTCTCCTACAACTTTTTTGATTTTCTCCTCACTTGTGATGATGCAACCTCCACGATTACATTTTTCGATGGTGATGATTAACTGGATATATGTGAGAATAACTGGAAATGAGGAGTTTTTTGTGGAGCTAGGTTGGTCTTTTTGCTGAGGTAAGTATGGATGAATTGAGGATAGAAAATTAGAGAGCCCCATGGCTTAGATACACACTTGCAGCGACCGAGAGATTTGGCTGGGATGAGAGAAAGTATTTCAGTTTGGGGAAGAAGAGGATTGATCCAATTTGAAGTTGACATTGAAACTTGAGAGGGTTGACCAAATCGTGTCTCGTCAACAAAATTTGCCCAGATTTCAGCCACGTTTATCTAGGCGACATGTCTATAACTAACGGGAGGGACGGAGCGTAGTTGAGCTGAAATTTATAACGTCAAGGGTACTTTTGGAAGAAAAATAAGGTTAACAGGGACTTCTTCAGACAAAATCAAAGGGGCAATTTTGTACCTTTGCCCTTTTACTTTGGTACCCAAATTTGTTTGGGTCTTAAACTTGGTTTTTTGTCTTTGATCTTGTTTTGATATCACTTATTTTTCCCAGAAGCACAAGAAAGAATCTAGAAAGGGGGGTTGAATAGATCTTTTTAAAATTTATTTTTAATATGATGCATACTTGTGTGTATAGGTTCCTTCTGTTTGAGGACATATGTGGAATATAAGAACCTTCAACCTTTCTTCTTGGCTCAAACTCTCTCTACTTCCACATTGTTGTATAATTTTAAGAATTCGTACGGACTAAGGTGAAGTTTAACTCTGTGTTTCATGCCTAGTTGGTTCGTAGAGTGAGTATGAGCTGACTCTAAGATTATTCGAGGCTTGAAGGTAGTTTTAGATTTACACTGTGATTTCTTAAATCCTAAACCAGTTTTGAATACTTGGTTCAACATATTGTGTAAATTTCATAAACACGATGTTTCTATGGAAAGTAGAAGCACTACTGTTGCTAGTCTCTAAAGTTGTATCGGCGCAATCTAAGGACAAGTTCCCAAATCCTAAACCTGATCGATCTGAGATACATCTCTAACTGGTGATCAAGGAGTCTATAGAAGAAAAAGACATGTTCCAAGTAGAGATTGTCTTTTCCAACTCCTCAACTTTGAAAATTAGAATTGACTCTCTCTTTACAGATTGCTAAGTGAATTTTCTCAATATTTCATTCTCAGCTTCAAGTGTGGAGAGAGAGTTAGTAATTCGTTGAGTTGTTTCCAATTCAATTTGTAGTTTCTCTTTCTCACCTTGAATAAGAGAATGATCTCTTGATAGAACCCTAAACCACTTTATGTATTTATGTAACTCAGATGTTATATCACATAAAACATGCAGTTCTAAGATCAGATATATCAACATCAGGAGAGTTAAAACCAAATACCTCATTGATATCAATTTCATGATGAGTAGTGGTAGTGTTTACAAGAACTTCCATAACCATTATACAGAGATTAGTTATTTGTGGCCCTTCATCATCACTCATAATCGGAGTCATTATTTGATTCACTCCATGATCCCTCAGCTACTAGACATGTCTCATTCTTCTGGTACTTTTTGTATCCTCTGAAGTCTTTCTTTGATGTTGACTCCTCCTTATTCTAGTCTTTCATCAGTTCCTCTCTAAAAGGTTTGCTACATTCAACAATGTAATGACTTAACTTTTTGCAGTTGTAACATAGATCATTTAAAGAATCTCTTTTGTTGTCATATTGTTGCAATGTGGGATTTCTATGATTACCTTGTGTATAGGAAGCCTAGAGTTAGGTATGTCTAGGTTCCTAAGAGCACTAAGTTGTTATTTTCAAATGCAGAAAAAGATCTAGAAGGGGGGTTAAATAGATTTTTTAATATTTTTGGTTTAGAGAATTAGTACCAATGTTAAATTAGACAAGTTACTTTAATGATTAAGCACATCGAAATGATGTTTTGAAAACCCCCTTCAAAGATTAATAAGAAATCGTAATTCTAAATTTAGTGTAATAGAGTGTAGACAAGTCATAGAGATATATAACCTAAAATGCATAATGTAAGTGCAGTAAAGTAAATGACACAATGATTTTTAAGAGGATCGGAGCACAAAAGTCTCATAGTCCTCTCTTCTACTCCACGAATAGAGATATTCCACTATGGGATGGTGTAATCACTCAAAGTTTAGCTCACAAAGAACTGTTTTAAAACTGATTTACTAATAATCCCTCAAGTCACACAAATTTGGATTACACTAATCACTAAGATCACAATTACAAATGAAAAATGAATTGAATGATTTGATGTGCTCCTAAATAACGTTAAGCTTCTTGATCACATGACTTATCAGTAGATGAGATTTCTAAATCGTAGAGTGAGTAAACTATGAGCTTAAACAAACAACAATTTGACTTGATCAATTTTTCCATTTCTACTACTAGGATTGTTTGAGCTTGCTCACCTTTTATAACTTCACATTGGAATCATTGTGACGGCCCCGAATCCAGGTCCTCTGACCCCGGTTCGGTCATCACGATAAAATACAAACATCCACCTCTAAACAACATACGATAACTAAAATGCGGAAAAATAATAAACGTACGTCGTTCATTCAAAAGGTGTTATTAGTCCCAAGATTAGATAACCTTAATAAGTTCATACAAACATACCCTAAAATAATCATTAGGGTTCATATTACATAATAGTAATTTAAACGGCAAAAAATACTTTTTGGCCACTGTGGTTATAATGATTTAACGAATTAGCCATTGTATTTTTAAAATATTCAATAAGCCCACTGAACTTTTTAAAAATGTGAAATCAACCCATTCCGTCCAAAAAATTGGACAGATGTTTAACAGATCAGCTTACGTGGCTTTTTTTTATAAAAAAAATGACGTGGCAATAGATACATATTAGCTCATTTCTTTTATTTTTAATGAATTTTCTTTACAATTTTTTCTTTTCAAGCAAAAAAATAAAATTAAAAAATCATTATGTGGAAAAAAATAATTAAAATAAATATTTTAATTCATTTTTTATTTTTTTTCTTTTCCTTTCTTTTAATAATTATTTTTATTTTAAAAATTAATTCCAAATAATATAAATAATATATCAAATTTTTTGTATCAATGAGATCTATTACAACATTACATTAATTTCAACAAAAAAAATCATTAATTATGTGGTAAAAAATAATTAAAATAATAAAATTAAAATAAAAATATTTTTATGTAATATTTTCTCTTTTTCTTTACCTAAATATTTATAATATGTATAATATTAATAAAAATTAATATTATAATATTCATAATATGTTTATTTTATTTTAAGATATTTCTTGAAGCCTAAAATAAAGAAAATCAGTATTTTTTAAGAAAATAAAGAAGCCTAAAATAAAACAATAAATAAGCCTAAAATAAGCCTACTGTTCATCACCACCGCCGCCTACTGTTCATCTTCTTCCCCTCGCCCATTCCAGCTGGTTCTCCTTGTTGGTTGCTAAAATGATTGATACGTCATCATTCTTCCGCTGCTTTGGGACAATGTAGGGTCCTTTTGGCTTAGTTCCACAACATTGTGTACTTGATTTCTTCACCATTGTTGCCGCCATCTCTGTTTGGTCAAAAACAAAAATCAGATCTGGATTGTGAAAACTTTCTCCACCATAGTTGCCGTCAGATCTGTTTTGCCAAAAATAAAATCAACCGGAGCATCTCTCAACCGGAGCATCTTCCACCATGGGAGGAAGCCAGGAGGAGTCGGCGGCGGTGGTGATGAACAGTAGGCGGCGGTGGTGATGAGCAGTAGTGAAGAAGATGAACAGTAGGCTTGTTTTAGGCTTATTTATTATTTTATTTTAGGCTTCTTTATTTTCTTAAAAAATACTGATTTTTTTTATTTTAGGCTTCAAGAAATATCTTAAAATAAAACAAACATATTATGAATATTATAATATTAATTTTTATTAATATTATACATATTATAAATATTTACGTAAAGAAAAAGAGAAAATATTACATAAAAATATTTTTATTTTAATTTTATTATTTTAATTATTTTTTGCCACATAATTAATGATTTTTTTGTTGAAATTAATGTAATGTTGTAATAGATCTCATTGATACAAAAAATTTGATATATTATTTGGAATTAATTTTTAAAATAAAAATAATAATTAAAAGAAAGGAAAAGAAAAAAAAATAAAAAATGAATTAAAATATTTATTTTAATTATTTTTTTTCCACATAATGATTTTTTAATTTTATTTTTTTGTTTGAAAAGAAAAAATTGTAAAGAAAATTCATTAAAAATAAAAGAAAGGAGATAATATGTATCTATTGCCACGTAATTGCCACGTCATTTTTTTTAAAAAAAAAAGCCACGTAAGCTGATCTGTTAACGTCCGTCCAATTTTTTGGACGGAATGGGTTGATTGCACATTTTTAAAAAGTTCAGTGGGCTAATTGAATATTTTAAAAATACAATGACTAATTCGTTAAATCACTATAATCACAGTGGCCAAAAAGTGCTTTTTGCCTAATTTAAACTAAGCGCAAGGTAAAATCTGCTCCTTGCCACTAGTCTACATCTTTCCTTTACCCTTGTCCTTCCCTGAGGTCTCGGGCTTAGCTGCAATATATTCATGATATAGCAAGGATGAGCAACAAGTTTGCTCAATAAGTTTAAATACAACAATAAGGATATATTATGATGAATGGAAAAATATATGGCAATGGATTCAACAATATGAATATTTGACGGATTCAATAATATGAATATCGCAAGCAAAGATAATGTTTGGTTTTAGAATAACTGCTAGTCGAATAGACTTTGAACTATAACACTCCAATGGAATCAATAGCTAATTGACCCTTTGGTTATTGCTACAGAATAAGTACTTCAGGGGATCTGCCTCGCATACACTATGTATATGCATAACATTTAAATCTGCTCTGTTGTATCTTATATTAGATACCCGGGGTACTCCCCTATCATAAGAGAGGTGTTTTTTTAGTCTAAGAATCCTTACCATCAATTGGTTTGAATAGCTTTTATAAAACTTCATAGGCTTGTCTGACCGGACAAAGGTTCAGACTCTATTTATCACAGTTCAAGAATTTTTGAACTTTAAATGATGTACAAGTGCAAGACTGTACGAACTCAAGTGCACTAAGTGTGAATAACAATAATATCGATGTGGAATAATTGTAAGAAAATTAAACCACTTAATAACATGCTTGGAAATAAGATTCAAGCTTAAATGAATAAATTTCAATTCAACAATATCCTGCTCAATGCAATATGAGAAGGATAGGAAAACTTTCACAAACTCAAAGTTGTGTAAGTTAGGAAACTTGCAACATAATAAATTCGGATACTTGCTCAATATAATTTAGGGTAAGTTTAGGGAAACTTGCTTAACAAAAGTAGGGTTCAAGGAACTTGCTCAATAAAAGTAGGGTTCAAAGAACTTGTATAAACATATACCTATTTGCACCAAATAAAGGTAGTGCGTAAGGTTTAGATACTTGCTTGTTTGCTCAGCTACAATATAATATTAGCTTTAACTAACTCGCGTTGAAACGACCTAACATTAACAAGTCAGTCTTTCAATTAGTACGTGTAAACTAAGATGAGTCCACACTTAAAAGAAACAAGTCATCACATAACATGCTTCTCAACACATTATATGACATATTGGTCACACCTTACAAATTAAGTAATCATATAAGTAGGCCTTAACACCTCAGACCAAAAACAGATCATCTTGGCAAGACTGCAGGACGGCGCAGCTGCGCCTAGTCTAGGCTTAGGGACGCTTGGCCAGACCAAGGTTTGAGCTGCTGCTCTCCTGACTTCAGTCCAACACTAAAACACCAATTACACATATCTTTAATATACGTACATGCTAGAGTTTCACATATAACACATGACCATACTTGAATTCATTGCTTCAAGTTCAACTTACACATTATATGCCATTAAAACACAAAAAGGTCATGTAATCATTTGTGGCTTACAACTCGATCATTCAATACTCAATAGTTATGCTTGTATATAGACAACACATGTTTACTTTACTCATATAGTTCATATTTTAGAAATTTCCTTTTCTTTATGACTACGTGTGCCTAAGTGAAAACCATACCTTAACCAAACGATGCTCATTCCAATATGTCTATAGGCATAAAGAATCCTAATACACATGCTAGCTGTGACGCCCCCAAAATTAGGTATACATCACCCATCTTGGGTCGTCAGATACATAGTAAAAAATACAAATACAACTTACTAATACAACTGTCGTGTACAATACGACAAAACATAAACTGTGAGTTTGAATACAAATATTATCTTCTAGAGAGTATTCATACTCAAAAGGAGTCCTCATTACATTTATTAACACACCATTACATAGAATAGTGAGGACTACTAACTAATACTATCATTCGGACCATCACTCCGTTCCCCGACTTGCCCCAGCTACGTTCTCATTTCCTGAAGAGAACAGTGAAAGAAAGGGTGAGCTCAACTAGCCCAGTAAGAAATATTATGATTAAGATAATGCAGAATAAATTATCATTAGCCTTCAACAATGTTAAACTGATAAAATATAATAGACATCAAGTTTAACTGCAGCGGAACAAGCAATCCATTAAAAGAGTCAAGTAGAAGATAAACTCTACTATCTTTTATGATTTAAAAGATTTTCCAACACTGTGATCGCTGAGACTCAGCTTAATAAAATAATCCACATCATCGAATCACCCCTGCACTACGGCCAAGGATATTCGTATATTCATTAATGGTCATGATCATGCCAACAACTGTCCATCAATGCACAACGGGCCAATGACGACTTTTACCACATCATTCGTAACATTACGGTCATGATTACACCGAATAATCCCTGGTCATAATCATACCAAGTCCATCTATGCACTACAGGCCACAGATGACTTTCAACAGAATATAAACATGAGGATGATGACAATGATATAAGAATTCAATAAAACAAGTTCAAGAATTAATTTATCCAAGAATTAACAACGTCCAAATTGTCAACATGATACTACTTTATGGAGTAAAATTCAAGAATGATCAGGAGAATATTTTCATGAATAGATACTAGATGAAGCGCAAATGTCAAGGATATTTCACAAATTTCATAGAGTATAGAAGTCAAAACTTAACCAACTGAGTATAATAAAGAATGGAATAATAAAAGAAATCACCATGCATGCGATAGACCGCACAGACAGGTTATTCTAACAGAATAATAAATAATGGAACCAGGTCCGGCGTAAACGCACAGACAGGATATTCCGACAGAATAATGAATAATGGAACCAGGTCCGGCGTAAACGCACAGACAGGATGTTCCAACAGAATAATAATAAAAACGGAACCAGGTCCGGTGTAAAACACACAGACATGATGTTCCAACAGAATAATAATAAAAACGGAACCAGGTCCGGTGTAAAACACACAGACAGGATGTTCCAACAGAATAATAATAAAAACGGAACCAGGTCCGGTGTAAAACACACAGACAAGATGTTCCAACAGAATAATAGAAGAATGTCACCAAGTATAGGGTATATCCGCGTATACAGGTTATTCCAAAAGAATAATAAGAAATAGAATAACAACAGTTCTTTTCATGAATAAGAAAGAATAACACCCCTTACCGTTTTAAAGACGAGCTGAAATAAGGAAGTAGTTAAGTAGCAGAATGATGAGTATGAAATATGCTATATTTTTATTCCTTAATACTTAATCTTTTGTATTTATTTTGTGCCTAAATAAACTCATTATTCTTATATTTTTATTTTAGGTACAATTGAAGGGGTTTCATGATTTTGAAAATAAATTGGAGGAGGTTTACGGGATTCCTAACAAATCAAGAATTCAACAATTAGTATCATAAATGGATTTGAATTCACGCGGCAATGAGTTTAAGCACATGGCAATTGTAGAATTTATTTCCAATTTCAATTCTGAATTTTGGATTCTAGAAGATTAATTTTTACAATTCTATTGTAATTAGGATTTCTTTTAGACTAAGATTTATTTCCAAATTGAATTCTATTTCTTTATGGAAATTAGGGTAATTTGTAATTCCTTTAGGACTTGGATTTTTACTTCCTATTGGATTTAGGACTTTGTCTAGCACTATAAATAGATGATGAGAGTCAAGGTTTTATTCATTCAATAATCAACTATCATCTATTGGAGTGCAGACTCAAGAGCATGTCAGGCTAGTTCTTTTTATTCAGTTCTAAAGGGAGGTGAATCCTTGTTACAAGTAATTGATTAATTGAGTATTATTATTTATTCCTTCTTGTGTGAAATTTCTTCTGATAATCTGTTTTCATTGATTGCATGCTAATTGATCTAATTAATTTAATATGGCCAATTGAATTAGTTTGATCATTATCATATGCTAGATTAAGATTGGTATTACGTGTAATTGATATCTGTCTTTATCATAAGTAGCAACTTGGTAATAATAATTGTGGACAAGCTTTTGTTTATTACTAAGATTATCAGAAAATAAGTTAAACAAATCGAGCTTATGTGTTTGTTGCTTGGATTAGCCTAATTCTCTATTTCTTAATGCTTCTATCATATTAAATTTAGAGAGCTTATTCTAGGTTGTATGCTAGTTAGAATCTGGTGGAGAGCTTATTTCATACAGTGATAATCTAAGGAGAATTTCGGATAGCAGAGCTTATTGTTATCTAGGGCTAATAGTTTCATTGAAGGAAAAATAATAATAACTTGATTAATTGATTATTGTACTTGGTGAAACTGAACTGCAGAACTGAAGTTTTTTACATATTTGGTTAATTTCATCATTAATTCTTGTTCTCTTAGTTTAAAAATAATTTTCAAAAACCCCCATCTTTATTTTCTGTTTAAATAGTAGAATAATTCTAAAACAACTTTACTCTCTGTGGGATCGATCCTTACTTGCTACTGTGCTAATTATTATAAATTGTGAAGTGAAAGTGAGGTTAATTTAGGAGTATCAACGACAGCTCCCAAATTTTGGCGCCGCTGCCGGGGAGTAATTTCTCGTTTTGTTTTTATTCTATTATTTGCTTTGTTCTTGTTTTATGACTCGATCTTCTCAGGCTACTATATTAGATTTTGATCCAGAAATTGAGAAGACTGCAAGGAGGCTAAAGAAGGAAAAACTTAAAGTTCAACGGTCTTCTACAGATATAGACGAGGCTTCTGCATCATCACCAGGCCTCAACTTAGCTTTGGAATTATTATCCAACAAATCATCCACCGAATCCGACAAAGAAGAAGAGATGGCGATTCCAAACAACAATAGAACTCTCAGGGAGTTGGCAACTCCTAATTTAAATCAACAACCTTTGTGCATTGAATATCCTAATTTAGATGCTGCATTTGAACTTAAATCCGGACTAATCCATTTATTGCCTACTTTTCGTGGTCTTACAGGTGAGGACCCCTACAAACATCTGAAGGAATTTCATGTGGTGTGCTCCACTATGAAACCACACGGAATCACCGAAGAACAAATCAAGCTGAGAGCATTCCCATTCTCCCTAGCAGATTTGGCAAAGGATTGGCTATACTACCTACCCTCAGGTTCAATCCAGTCTTGGAATGACATGAAGCAGTTGTTCTTGGAGAGATACTTTCCAGCCTCAAGAGTAGCCAACATAAGGAAGGAGATATGTGGGATTAGACAATTCAGTGGGGAGACACTATACGAGTATTGGGAAAGATTCAAAAAGCTTTGTTCCAGCTGTCCACCACATCAAATAGATGAACAACACCTGATCCAATATTTCTACGAAGGGTTGGTACCGATGGATAGAAGCATGATCGATGCAGCTAGCGGAGGAGCACTAGTTGACAAGACCCCAGAGGCTGCAAGGACTTTAATTGCAAACATGGCAGCAAACTCGCAACAATATGGCACTAGAACAAATCATGCACCAGTAAGGGTAAGCGAGGTAAGCACTTGTGATTATGGTCAACAAATTTCTGAATTAACTGCTATGGTTAGACAATTAGCTACAGGTCAACTGCCAATTGCAAAGGTTTGTGGAATATGTCTACAACCAAATCACAATACAGATGAATGCCCAACATTACAAGATGATGAGGCTGTGCAACAAGCTAATGCAATGGGAAATTATCAGCCACCACCTCAGAAAAAGTATGATCTGTACTCAAACACGTATAACCCAGGATGGAGGGATCATTCAAATCTGAGTTATGGGAGTAAGCAAGCGGCACCACCTGCATTTCCACCTAGGCAACAAGGCTTCCAACCAGCCCAACCTCAATATCAACCGAAGCAAGCAGTCCCTGCACCTACTGGAATATCATTGGAGGATATGTTTAAAGCATTCATGAATCAGACACAGCAGTTCCAGTAAGAGACAAAAGCTTCGGTTCAAGATTTAAGGAACCAAGTAGGACAACTGGCTACAACTGTGGGGATATTGGAATCCAGAGGCTCAGGAAAATTACCATCTCAAACAATAGTCAACCCAAGGGAGAATGCAAGTGCCATAACTTTGCGGAATGAAACACAGTTGGATACACCACCGACCCCCGTAGAGTTTGAGGAGGAAGCAGCTAAGGAGAAAACAAAAAAATCCAAGGTACAACCTAACCCTCCTAATCAGCTTAAAAACATTCCTCTTCCCTTTCCTCCCAGAAATTTTAAAAACTCAAAGAAAGATGAAAAAGAAAAAGAAATTTTGGAAACTTTTAGAAAAGTAGAAGTGAACATCCCTCTTCTTGATGCAATTAAACAAGTGCCACGGTATGCTAAATTTTTAAAAGAATTATGCACTAATAAAAGAAAATTGCAAAATGATGAAAGAGTCACAGTTGGAGAAAATGTATCTGCTGTTCTTCAAAGAAAAATGCCTCCTAAATGTAAAGATCCAGGAATGTTCACAATCCCTTGTAAAATAGAAAACACCAGATTTGAAAAAGCCATGCTAGATTTAGGAGCTTCAATTAATGTTATGCCTTTATCTGTTTATGCTTCCTTAAATCTAGGCCCTTTAAAAAATACTGGTGTGATTATTCAATTGGCAGATCGTACTAACACTTACCCCCGAGGGGTAATTGAAGATGTCTTAGTGCAGGTGAATGAACTAATCTTTCCTGCAGATTTTTACATTGTGGATATGGAAGATGATACATCACCAAACCCTTCCCACATCTTGTTAGGAAGACCCTTCCTGAAAACAGCAAGAACCATGATTGATGTGCATAATGGGACCTTGACTATGGAGTTTGATGGTGAGAAGATTCAGTTTAACATTTATGATGCCATGAGGTACCCTAGTGATATAGGACAAGTTTTTGCTATCGATGTGAGAGACTCATTGGTGCATAGAGCTTTTGAACAACTACAAAGGGACAATTTGGAAATTGCAATCACCAACAGTTTGGACATGGACAGGGAAGAAGAGATTGCGCAAACTCAGGAATTGAAAGAGAATGTAGCTGCATTACATTCATTGCCAAAATTCTCAAATAAGTCAACGGTATATTCTATTCAATTTCCTGTTTCTCATCAAAAGTTATTACCTTCTGTTGTACAAGCCCCAACTCTAGAATTGAAACAATTACCTGCTCATTTGAAATATGCATATTTGGGGACTAATGACACTTTACCTGTAATTATTGCTAGTAATCTAACCAAGGTGCAGGAAGAAAAATTGCTGAGAGTCCTAAGGGACCATGTTACAGTTTTTGGATGGACAATAGCGGATATCAAGGGTATTAGTCCTGCCATGTGCATGCATCGGATATTGTTAGAGGATGGAGCTAAGCCTACAAGAGATGCACAAAGGAGATTGAATCCACCCATGATGGAGGTGGTGAAAAAAGAGGTGCTCAAACTGCTTGATGCCGGTATCATCTATCCCATCTCCGATAGTCAATGGGTGAGTCCAGTGCAGGTAGTCCCAAAGAAATTCGGAATCACCGTTGTCAAGAACGATGATAATGAGTTGGTGCCCACATGAATGCAAACAGGGTGGAGAGTGTGTATAGATTATAGAAAATTGAATGTTGTAACAAGAAAAGATCACTTTCCTCTTCCTTTTATTGATCAAATGTTGGAGAGATTAGCTGGGCACACTTATTATTGTTTTTTAGATGGTTTTCAGGATATAACCAGATTGTAATTGCACCCGAGGACCAAGAGAAGACAACATTCACATGTCCCTTTGGTACTTTTGCTTATCGACGGATGTCTTTTGGACTGTGTAATGCCCCAGGTACTTTTCAGCGATGCATGGTAAGCATTTTTTCGGATCTTTTAGAAGAATGCATCGAGGTTTTTATGGATGATTTCACAGTTCATGGTGATTCCTTGGATGCATGCTTAGATAATTTAAATCGTGTTCTAAAGAGATGTATGGAAACTAATCTTGTTTTAAATTGGGAAAAATGTCATTTCATGGTAGAACAGGGAATAGTACTTGGTCATGTCGTGTCATCTAAAGGTCTTGAAGTTGATAAAGCTAAGATAGATGTTATATCTGCTTTGCCTTACCCCGTCAGCGTGCGGGAGATTCGCTCTTTTCTTGGTCATGCAGGATTTTATCGAAGATTTATCAAGGATTTCTCGAAGATTGCATTACCCTTATGTAAGCTGCTGCAAAAAGATGTGGACTTTCAGTTTGATGATGACTGCAAGGAGGCTTTTGACACTTTAAAGAAATTATTAACTTCTGCTCCTATCATTCAACCGCCAAACTGGAAGTTGCCATTTGAGATCATGTGTGATGCAAGTAACTATGCAGTGGGGGCTGTTTTGGGACAAAGAATTGACAAAGCCGTTCATGCCATATACTATGCTTCGAGGACTTTGAATGAGACTCAGATAAACTATTCCACAACTGAAAAAGAACTTTTATCTGTGGTTTTTGCTTTAGATAAATTTCGATCATATTTGCTTGGTACTAAAGTTATAGTTTATTCTGACCATGCTGCTCTCAGGTATTTGCTCACCAAGAAGGATTCTAAGCCAAGAATTATTCGATGGATTCTGCTCCTACAAGAATTCGACTTAGAGATCAAGGATAAGAAAGGTGCGAATAACTTAGTAGCGGATCACTTGAGTAGGTTATTGAGAGACGAAGAGGAGCTACCGTTACATGATTTTTTCCCGGATGAGCAGTTACTTTCCATCCATGCTGAGATTCCCTGGTATGCAGATATAGTGAATTATTTGGTAGGTGCATATTTTCCTAAAGAATTTTCCAAATCCCAAAAGGAAAAGTTAAAAAGTGATGCTAGACACTATGTTTGGGATGATCCATACTTATGAAAATTTTGTGCTGACCAGATAGTTAGACGATGTGTGCCTAACAGTGAATTTCAATCTATCATTTCCTTTTGTCATTCTTATGCTTGTGGAGGACATTTTGGTTCAAAAAGAACTGCTAATAAAGTTTTGGAAAGTGGTTTTTATTGGCCATCGCTTTTTAAAGATTCCTATCTGTTTTGTAAAACATGTGTTAATTGCCAAAGGACGAGGAATATTTCTCAACGAAATCAAATGCCCCAAACTCCTATATTAATTGTTGAAATTTTTGATGTTTGGGGTATAGATTTTATGGAACCTTTTCCTTCATCATTTGGGAATTTATATATTCTTTTGGCAGTTGATTATGTCTCAAAATGGGTGGAAGCTAAAGCCACTAGGACTGACGATTCTAAAGTTGTTGCAGATTTTGTTAGGACTAACATATTTGTCAGGTTTGGAACACCACGAGCCATCATTAGTGATCGAGGAACCCATTTTTGCAACAGGGCGTTAGCGGCTTTGTTCAAGAAATACAATGTTCTGCACAAGGTTTCTACATCCTACCATCCGCAGAGTAATGGTCAAGCTGAGGTGTCTAACCGAGAGATCAAATCTATTTTGGAGAAGGTAGTCAACCCGAGCAGAAAGGATTGATGTATGAGATTAGATGATGCACTTTGGGCCTATAGAACTGCGTACAAAACACCTATTGGGATGTCACCATACAGGATTGTGTTTGGAAAACCATGCCACTTACCTGTTGAGTTGGAGCATAGGGCTTTTTGGGCAATCAAGCAGTGCAACATGAATTTGGAAGCAGCTGGAGTACACAGGAAATTGCAGTTACAAGAGTTGGAAGAATTGAGGAATGAAGCCTATGAAAGTTCAAAGATTTACAAGGAAAAAACCAAAGCTTTTCATGATAAGCAGATTGTGCGGAAAACCTTTATTGTGGGACAAAAAGTTTTGCTATATCATTCTCGGCTTAAGTTATTTCCAGGTAAATTGAGATCTAGATGGGTTGGTCCTTTTGTTATCACTAATGTGTTTCCTCATGGTGCAGTTGAGATTCAAAGCCCAAGCACAAGCAAGACCTTTAAGGTGAATGGACATAGATTAAAGGCTTTCTATGAAGGGCATCATGTGGAAAATATTGAGATGGTGGAGCTAGACGATCCGATCTATGAAAGCTGAGAAGAGAGGCATGACGTCGAGCCAAAGACGTTAAACACGGGCAGCTGCTTGGGAGGCAACCCAAGATTCCAGATTTGATTTTTCTATCCCTTTACTTTTTAGTTTTTTTTTATTACTATTATTATTGCATGTTCGCTAGTAGTATTTTCTTCGTTACATAATTTTCTTACATTGGGGACAATGTACGGTTTGAGTGTGGGGGGGGGGAGATTTAGGTTTTATATAGGAAGAATAATTTAATTTTGATGGGAAGATTGAAAAAAATTGAAAAAAATTCTGAAAACTTGGGTTCCATGATTCTATTTGCCTATGTGTTCGAAGGTTAAAGTCAAATATTGAAAATTGATACTAAAATTCAGAATCTGTTTGATGCTTAATTTATTAATAAATGATGGCAACTAAGCCATGATCCATAGTAATTGATTTGAATTGAATTTGTGATACATGAGTACTTGAATATGAGAAGCATGCTTATTTGGCTAAGTTATTTGTGGAGTTGTCTATGTGCACTGATTTCATGACTTAGAACTGTTTAACTTGCTTATGTTGTGCAGAACCATGTAAAAAAAATGATGAATGAAAAAAAAATGAAAAAAAAATGAAAATTAAAAATCTGCTTAAATGTCCATTATGCGAAATAACTGGGTATCTAAGCCTCGGGAAGCATCGGTATTCACGCTGAAAAGTGCGATGGATAAAAGCAGCTTGACTAGTCGACTTTTGTGGCCTTTGTTACTTGAATAAGTAAGCCCGTAGGGGTGTCTCTACACCTAGCGCCCTAAGATCATCTGGTTTGGGAGTCGTTGGTGGAAAGTTCGCTAATGGGTAACTCTGAAAAGCCTAAGAAAAGGAGACATTGCACATGTCAAGAAAAAAAAATATACGAAAAAAAAGTATACGAAAAAAGTATACGAGAAAAGCATGAAAATATATTCATCTGTGCTAAAAAGAAGGTTCTATGAAAAAAACTTAAAAAGCAAGAAAAATTTGTTCTTGGTTGCGAGTCAATGTGCACGGTTTTTGCTCCATGGTAACTAAGTTAGGTAAGTATGATAATTTTGAGAAAGTTACTTATGTGGTTATAGTTTGATTTAATGAAATTCATTGGTGAAATGGTAAGGTTGGTAATTGTGAGTTGATTGATAAGGCGTTGATTAGATTTTTACAAATTTAGTGTTGATAATCATGATTTGTACCTTGAAATCTTTTGACATTATGGTTGAATAGAATTTTTCTAGAAATCAAATTTTTGGTTTACACGAGGACGTGTAAAAAGATAAGTGTGGGGGAATTTGATGAGTATGAAATATGCTATATTTTTATTCCTTAATACTTAATCTTTTGTATTTATTTTGTGCCTAAATAAACTCATTATTCTTATATTTTTATTTTAGGTACAATTGAAGGGGTTTCATGATTTTGAAAATAAATTGGAGGAGGTTTACGGGATTCCTAACAAATCAAGAATTCAACAATTAGTATCATAAATGGATTTGAATTCACGCGGCAATGAGTTTAAGCACATGGCAATTGTAGAATTTATTTCCAATTTCAATTCTGAATTTTGGATTCTAGAAGATTAATTTTTACAATTCTATTGTAATTAGGATTTCTTTTAGACTAAGATTTATTTCCAAATTGAATTCTATTTCTTTATGGAAATTAGGGTAATTTGTAATTCCTTTAGGACTTGGATTTCTACTTCCTATTGGATTTAGGACTTTGTCTAGCACTATAAATAGATGATGAGAGTCAATGTTTTATTCATTCAATAATCAACTATCATCTATTGGAGTGCAGACTCAAGAGCATGTCAGGCTAGTTCTTTTTATTCAGTTCTAAAGGGAGGTGAATCCTTGTTACAAGTAATTGATTAATTGAGTATTATTATTTATTCCTTCTTGTGTGAAATTTCTTCTGATAATCTGTTTTCATTGATTGCATGCTAATTGATCTAATTAATTTAATATGGCCAATTGAATTAGATTGATCATTATCATATGCTAGATTAAGATTGGTATTACGTGTAATTGATATCTGTCTTTATCATAAGTAGCAACTTGGTAATAATAATTGTGGACAAGCTTTTGTTTATTACTAAGATTATCAGAAAACAAGTTAAACAAATCGAGCTTATGTGTTTATTGCTTGGATTAGCCTAATTCTCTATTTCTTAATGCTTCTATCATATTAAATCTAGAGAGCTTATTCTAGGTTGTATGCTAGTTAGAATCTGGTGGAGAGCTTATTTCATACAGTGATAATCTAAGGAGAATTTCGGATAGCAGAGCTTATTGTTATCTAGGGCTAATAGTTTCATTGAAGGAAAAATAATAATAACTTGATTAATTGATTATTGTACTTGGTGAAACTGAACTGCAGAACTGAAGTTTTTTACATATTTGGTTAATTTCATCATTAATTCTTGTTCTCTTAGTTTAAAAATAATTTTCAAAAACCCCCATCTTTACTTTCTGTTTAAATAGTAGAATAATTCTAAAACAACTTTACTCTCTGTGGGATCGATCCTTACTTGCTACTGTGCTAATTATTATAAATTGTGAAGTGAAAGTGAGGTTAATTTAGGAGTATCAACGACAGCTCCCACAGAATACTCTTCTTATCTCTCTCTATAGTTTCTCTCTCTAGAGTTCAGTGAATTCGTAAGAAATAATGAAGGAATGAGCTGCTATTTATAGAAAAATAGAATGCATAGTAACTAATCCATGAACGGTCCAGATTGATTACTTTAATCTGACGGTCCATATTTAAAGAAAAATCTTTTAAATAAAATATAATATATTCTATTTATAGAATAACTTTAATAAAGTATTCTGTTTTATATAAAAAGATGTTTCTGTTTTATTACGTTAATAATACGAATAAAACAAAACGTCATTATCGTTAAATAATTCATATTATTAACTGACAATAATTGAATCAAACTGAGTGACTTCTCACATAAGCATTAATAATCAATACCGTGTGTTACTATGCAACCACACGTATTACTGTACTTTTACTACCGAGTAGTTCAACAGTAACAATGATAAAATTTCCGCCGTTATTTTTAATAAAATATTTTTGTCGTTTCTTTCAATCCGACAATAATTCCGTTGTGGGGTCCACAAATGATTGTGTCGTTGTACTAATATTCCCTGTTAAAACGAATATTCCCCGACCAATCGAATATTATATAACAACTTGCGTACTTTGCAAAATTTATAAATATTACCCACAACTATAACATTATATCAAATTAACTCCATAATATTCAAAAATGATATTTATAGAAAATTCATCTTTATTTATAAAATTTGGGGTCTTACAACCTCCCCTTCTTATGAAATTTCGCCCTCGAAATTAGGGTACGTACCTGGTATGTCAAAGAGGTAAGGATACCTTGATTTCATTTCAGATTCTAACTCCCAAGTCATTTCCTCAACATCGTGGTTTCTCCACAAAACTTTGACTTGAGGTATAACCTTGGAGCGTAGAATATGTTCCTTCTTATCCAAGATTTGAACAGGAACTTCTTCATACGTCAAATCTTCCGCTATTTCGTCCGGTTCTAACTCAATAATGTGGTTCGGGTCTTCCACATATTTGCGTAACATGGATATGTGAAAAACGTTATGAACACGAGACATACTTGGCGGTAAAGCGAGTCTATAAGCCACAGTTCCTACTCGATCGAGGATTAAAAAATGGACCGATGAATCGAGGATTGAGCTTTCCTCTCTTTCCAAATCTCGTAACTCCTTTCCATGGAGCAACACGTAAGAACACATGATCTCTTACATCAAATTCCACGTCCTTCCGATGAAGATCAGCATAACACTTTTGTCGATCTTGTGAGGTTTTTATACGTTGTCGGATCGTTTGAATCTTTTCTGTAGTCATACGTACCAACTCCGGTCCCAACAACGTTGCTTCACCCACCTCATCCCAGCATACTGGAGAACGACATTTTCTTCCACACAATGCTTCGAATGGAGCCATGCCAATACTTGCTTGATAACTGTTGTTGTAGGAAAACTCCACCAATGGTAAGAACTTGTCCCAACTTCCTTTAAAGTCAAAGACACAGAGTCTTAATAGATCTTCAAGAGTTTGAATAGTCCTCTCTGATTGTCCGTCCGTCTGAGGATGATATGCTGAACTAAATCGTAACTCCGTGCCCATAGCTTTTTGTAAACTAACCCAAAATCGTGAAGTGAATCTTGGGTCTCGGTCAGAAACTATGGATACTGGCATACCATGCAGTCTTACAATCTCGTTTATGTACATACGAGCAAGACGTTCAAGTGTATAAGTTTCTCGTATCGGTAAAAAAATGAGCAGACTTGGTCAATCTATCAACAATTACCCAAATCGCATCAATACCTTGAGAAACCCTAGGAAGACCGGTAACGAAATCCATGGTAATGTGCTCCCACTTCCATTCTGGAATTTCAAGTGGTTGCAATGGACCTTTTGGTACTTGATGCTCCGCTTTGACTCGTTGACAAGTTAGACACCTTGAGATAAACAACGCTATCTCTCTCTTCATATTGCTCCACCAAAATGTATGACGAAGATCATGATACATTTTGGTACTTCCAGGATGGATTGCAAACGGTGTGTTGTGCGCCTCCATCATGATTTCATACTTTAAATCAGGGTTGTTAGGAACACAAAGTCTGGAGTTGACTCGAAGTATTCCTTCTTCATCGATTCTTGCTTCCGGTATAGCACCTTCTTGCACTTTCTTCTTCATACGCATCATCTCCAGGTCTGTTGCTTGAGCAGCTTTAACTTTATCGATTAAAGTCGGTTCTACTCGTATATTCGCCATCATCACATGGGTCCCTGGAGTCTTTAACTCTATCTCCATCCTTTGCAAATCACACAAAATGGGTCTTTGTGTTGACAATATCGCACTCGTACTTGCATATGATCTTCTACTCAATGCGTCAGCTACCACGTTCGCTTTTCTAGGATGATATTGAATGGTATGATCATAATCTTTCAATAGTTCAAGCCAACGTCGTTGTCGCATGTTGAGTTCTTTTTGAGTGAAGAAATATTTGAGACTTTTATGATCCGTAAAGATCTCCACCTTCTCCCCATACAAGTAATGCCTCCAAATTTTAAGTGCAAAGACAACAGCTGCCAACTCTAGATCATGAGTAGGATAATTCCTCTCATATTCCTTGAGTTGTCTTGATGCATAGGCTATGACTTTTCCATGTTGCATGAGAACACATCCCAGCCCTTTGCTCGAAGCATCACTGTAGATGACAAATCCCTCCGAGCCAGATGGTATTGTTAGAACAGGTGCTGAAATGAGTCTCCTCTTGAGTTCTTGAAAACTCTGCTCACATTCTTCGCTCCAACCGAACTTTGTATCTTTTCGAGTCAGCTGAGTTAACGGAGTAGCGATTCGAGAAAATCCTTCCACGAATCTCCGATAATAACCAGCTAGACCGAGAATGCTACGTACTTCGGTTACTGATTTAGGTTGCTCCCAGCTTTGAATAGCTTCAATCTTTGCCGGGTCAACCGATATTCCACGACTTGATACTACGTGCCCAAGGAATGCTACCTCTTCCAGCCAGAACTCACATTTCTTCAACTTGGCATAAAGTTTGTATTCACGAAGCTTTTGGAGTACCAGCCTCAAGTGTTGCTCATGATCTTCACGGCTTTTGGAATAAACAAGGATGTCATCGATAAAGACGACCACAAAGTGATCCAAATATTCCTTAAATACCCTGTTCATCATATCCATGCAGGCAGCATGAGCATTAGTCAATCCAAAAGACATAACTAAGAATTCATAATGCCCATACCGAGTTCTGAAGGCAGTCTTTAGAATATCCTCAGTTCTAACCTTCAGCTGATGATGTAAGACCCCAACTTTTATAAATAAAGATGAATTTTCTATAAATGTCATTTTTAAATATTATGGAGTTAATTTGATATAATGTTATAGTTGTGGGTAATATTTATAAATTTTGCAAAGTACGCAAGTTGTTATATAATATTCGATTGGTCGAAGAATATTCGTTTTAACAGGGAATATTCGTACAACGACACAATCATTGGTGGACCCCACAACAGAATTATTGTCGGATTGAGAAAACGACAAAAATATTTTATTAAAAATAACGGCAGAAATTTTACCATTGTTACTGTTGAACTACTCGGTAGTAAAAGTACAGTAATACGTGTGGTTGCATAGTAGCACACGGTATTGATTATGAATGCTTATGTGAGAAGTCACTCAGTTTGATTCAATTATTGTCAGTTAATAATATGAATTATTTAGCGATAATGACGTTTTGTTTTATTCGTAATAAAACAGAAACATCTTTTTATATAAAATAAAATACTTTATTAAAGTTATTCTATAAATAGAATATATTATATTTTATTTAAAAGATTTTTCTTTAAATATGGACCGTCAGATTAAAGTAATCAATCTGGACCGTTCATGGATTAGTTACTATGCATTCTATTTTTCTATAACTAGCAGCTCATTCCTTCATTATTTCTTACGAATTCACTGAACTCTATAGAGAGAAACTATAGAGAGAGAGAAGAAGAGTATTCTGCTACTTAACTACTTCCTTATTTCAGTTCGTCTTTAAAACGGTAAGGGGTGTTATTCTTTCTTATTCATGAAGAGAACTGTTGTTATTCCATTTCTTATTATTCTGTTGGAATAACCTGTATACGCGGTCTACCCTATACTTGGTGACATTCTTCTATTATTCTGTTGGAACATCCTGTCTGTGTTTTTTACACCGGACCTGGTTCCATTATTTATTATTCTGTCGGAATATCCTGTCTGTGTGTTTTACACCGGACCTGGTTCCATTATTTATTATTCTGTCGGAATATCCTGTCTGTGCGTTTACGCCGGACCTGGTTCTATTTTTTATTATTCTGTCGGAATATCCTGTCTGTGCGTTTACGCCGGACCTGGTTCCATTATTTATTATTCTGTCGGAATATCCTGTCTGTGCGTTTACGCCGGACCTGGTTCCATTATTTATTATTCTGTTGGAATAACCTGTCTGTGCGGTCTATCGCATGCATGGTGATTTCTTTTGTTATTCCATTCTTTATTATACTCAGTTGGTTAAGTTTTGATTTCTATACTCCATGAAATTTGTGGAATATCCTTGACATTTGCGCTTCATCTAGTATCTATTCATGAAAATATTCTCCTGATCATTCTTGAATTTTACTCCACAAAGCAGTATCATGTTGACAATTTGGACGTTATTAATTTCTGGATAAATTAATTCTTGAACTTGTTTTATTGAATTCTTATATTATTGTCATCATCCTCATGTTTATATTATGTTGAAAGTCATCTGTGACCTGTAGTGCATAGATGGACTTTATATGATTATGACCAGGGATTATTCGGTGTAATCATGACCGTAATGTTATAAATGATGTGAAAAAAGTTCTCATTGACCCATAGTGCATTGATGGACAGTTTTTGGTATGATTATGGCTATGGATTCTCTTTAGCCGTAGTGCAAAGATGAATTGTTTTATGGCATGATCAGGATCGTTGATGAAAACACGAATATCTTTGGCCCGTAGTGCATGGATAATTCGTGGTCGTGATACTAAAGAATATCCTTGGCCGTAGTGCAGGGGTGATTCGATGATGTGGATTATTTTTTAAGCTGAGTCTCAGCGATAAAAGTCATGAAAAACCTTTTAAATCATAAAAGATAGTAGATTTTATTCTCTACTTGACTCTTTTAATTGATTGTTGGTTCCGCTGCAGTTAAACTTGATGTCTATTATATTTTATCAGTTTAACATTGTTGAAGGCTAATGATAATTTATTCTACATTATCTTAGTCATAATATTTCTTACTGGGCTAGTTGAGCTCACCCTTTCTTTCACTGTTCTCTTCAGGAAATGAGAACGTAGCTGGGGCAAGTCGGGGAACGGAGTGATGGTTTGAATGATAGTATTAGTTAGTAGTCCTCACTATTCTATGTAATAGTGTGTTAATAAATGTAATGAGGACTCCTTTTGAGTATGAATACTCTCTAGAAGATAATATTTGCATTCAAACTCACAGTTTATGTTTTGTCGTATTGTACACGACAGTTGTATTAGTAAGTTGTATTTGTATTTTGTACTATATATCTGACGACCCAAGATGGGTGATGTATACCTAATTTTGGGGGAGTCACAGATGATATCCAGAACGAAGATCGATCTTTGAAAAGAATTGTGCTCCTTGCAACTGGTCAAACAGGTCATCAATACGTGGCAATGGGTACCTATTTTTGATGGTGACATGATTCAACTCCCGATAATCAATACAAAGTCGCACACTCCCATCTTTCTTCTTCACGAACAGAACAGGAGCACCCCAAGGAGAAGTACTAGGACGAATAAAACCAATGTCTAACAATTCCTGCAGTTGGGTCTTTAACTCCTGAAGTTCAATAGGAGCCATTCGATATGGGGCTTTGGAAATGGGTTTTGTACCGGGTTCAAGGTCGATACAAAATTCAATTTCACGCTCTGGGGGTAGGCCAGGAAGTTCTTCGGAAAATACGTCAGGAAATTTATTAACAACAGAAATATCATTCAAAGCTGACGTATTTTTGTTTAGATCTGTGACATGAGCTAAGAAAGCTTGACATCCGTTTTTCAATAAACGAATAGCTTTATGGCTTGAGATGACAGCGATTGATTTTAATGGTTTGGTTGCTTGAATTCGCATAATAGGTCGATTAGGAATATGAAAGCTAACAACCTTACGAAAATCATCAATTTTTGCATGATGAGTAGTTAACCAATCAATCCCTAGAATCACGTCAAATGCAAGTATTTTTAATGAAATAAGATCGACAGGAAATGTATGGGTACCAACTTGAACCAAACAAGACTTATAAACCGTGGATGTAATGAAGGTTTCTCCCAATGGAGTTTCAACAGCTAGGTCAAAATCTAATTTCCCCGGAATCAAATTTAATCGATGAGCGCAAGTAGGAGAAATAAAAGAATGGGTAGAACCGGTATCAAATAAAGTATAGACTTCGTTAGAGTTTATGATAAGCTTACCCGTGATGACATCATTCGGGTTCCTTGCTTTCTGAAGAGTTCACAACAAACGCTCTCCCTTGCACAACCGGTTTTGACCTTTCTGGGACGGCCTTTGGTGCCTCCATCCTAGCTGAATTTGTCTTCGATAAACGACAAAATCGGGCTAAATGACCTTCTCTTCCACAATTATAACATGCTTTGGACGGCATCGCGCAGTTTGGACTGATGTGCCCCTCCCCTCCGCATTTGAAACATATGATAGGTGGTCGTTCTCCTTCCTTAACGACAGGTGCTGGTGCTGACGTTTTTCCATCATTGTTGAATCTCCTCTTCTTGAAATGTCCATTCTTATTGTTTTGGCCCTGATTACCACCGAAGTGGTTACCATTTCTGGCCTGTTGATTCCCTCCACGCTTGTTGTCACCGCTTCGATGACTGCTTTCACTGGTATTATCATTTTGTCGGCTGCTCTCTTTTGGTTGTGTTGTCTCGTTATCGCGCTCCACCAACTGAGCCCTATTTACAACATCTGAATACAAACACAGTTTATGAGAAACAAGATGTTGACGTATCTCCGGCTTCAAACCTCTTAAAAACATCCGTGTTATTCTTTCTTCATTATCCACCAGGTGGGACGCAAACCGGGATAACTCCGCAAATTTTACCTCGTACTGCGACACGGTCATATTATTCTGCTCCAATTTGATGAACTCCACCTCCTTCATGTGACGAATACTCTCGGGAAAGTATTTGTCGTTAAACAGCTCTTGGAACTTCTCCCAAGACATCTTCAGTGCGGCAGGTTGAGTACGCTTTATCGATTTCCACCAGTAATCTGCCTCTCCTCGCAACATAAAGGCGGCAAAGGAAACCTTTTGCTCATCGGAGCAACCCAAGACATCAAATATCTTGGTGATCTGCTTTATCCATGTTTCAGCTACAAGTGGTTTGGGTTCTCCCTTAAACTCCGGTGGTCCCAGCTCCTTAAACTGTTTAGCGGTGACCTCCAGAGAGTTTCCAGTATTTCCACCTACGTTGTGGACAGGAGCCGCTTTCACCTGTTGTTGCATGAATTGCATAAAGCCTCTGAACATTTGATCATTCATCATTTGGTCAGTGTTGTTGTTTGCATGAGGATTGTCACCTTCCTGATGCACATTATCCTGATTATTGATATGAGGTGAATCAACAGTCGCCTGTGCTCCATTGCTATTCTCAACATTCTCAGATGCCATTTTCAGATACTGCCACAAAATAAAAATTAATTGATATGTCATATTTTATCCTTATATTATGACCGACCAATTAAATACCATGCAAATAAACTTAGGTAGGTCATACTAGCGAAAGAATTCTCCGTCTCTCCCCTCCTAGTTCTATTCTCACATCTTAGCCAGGGATCATATCCCTAAGCTCTGATACCAACTGTGACGCCCCCAAAATTAGGTATACATCACCCATCTTGGGTCGTCAGATACATAGTACAAAATACAAATACAACTTACTAATACAACTGTCGTGTACAATACGACAAAACATAAACTGTGAGTTTGAATACAAATATTATCTTCTAGAGAGTATTCATACTCAAAAGGAGTCCTCATTACATTTATTAACACACCATTACATAGAATAGTGAGGACTACTAACTAATACTATCATTCGGACCATCACTCCGTTCCCCGACTTGCCCCAGCTACGTTCTCATTTCCTGAAGAGAACAGTGAAAGAAAGGGTGAGCTCAACTAGCCCAGTAAGAAATATTATGACTAAGATAATGCAGAATAAATTATCATTAGCCTTCAACAATGTTAAACTGATAAAATATAATAGACATCAAGTTTAACTGCAGCGGAACAAGCAATCCATTAAAAGAGTCAAGTAGAAAATAAACTCTACTATCTTTTATGATTTAAAAGATTTTCCAACACTGTGATCGCTGAGACTCAGCTTAATAAAATAATCCACATCATCGAATCACCCCTGCACTACGGCCAAGGATATTCGTATATTCATTAATGGTCATGATCATGCCAACAACTGTCCATCAATGCACTACGGGCCAATGAGGACTTTTACCACATCATTTGTAACATTACGGTCATGATTATACCGAATAATCCCTGGTCATAATCATACCAAGTCCATCTATGCACTACAGGCCACAGATGACTTTCAACATTTTATAAACATGAGGATGATGACAATGATATAAGAATTCAATAAAACAAGTTCAAGAATTAATTTATCCAAGAATTAACAACGTCCAAATTGTCAACATGATACTGCTTTGTGGAGTAAAATTCAAGAATGATTAGGAGAATATTTTCATGAAAAGATACTAGATGAAGCGCAAATATCAAGGATATTCCACAAATTTCATGGAGTATAGAAGTCAAAACTTAACCAACTGAGTATAATAAAGAATGGAATAACAAAAGAAATCACCATGCATGCGATAGACCGCACAGACAGGTTATTCCAACAGAATAATAAATAATGGAACCAGGTCCGGCGTAAACGCACAGACAGGATATTCCGACAGAATAATAAATAATGGAACCAGGTCCGGTGTAAACACACAGACAGGATGTTCCAACAGAATAATAATAAAAACGGAACCAGGTCCGGTGTAAAACACACAGACAGGATGTTCCAACAGAATAATAATAAAAACGGAACCAGGTCCGGTGTAAAACACACAGACAGGATGTTCCAACAGAATAATAGAAGAATGTCACCAAGTATAGGGTATACCGCGTATACAGGTTATTCCAACAGAATAATAAGAAATGGAATAACAACAGTTCTCTTCATGAATAAGAAAGAATAACACCCCTTACCGTTTTAAAGACGAGCTGAAATAAGGAAGTAGTTAAGTAGCAGAATACTCTTCTTCTCTCTCTCTATAGTTTCTCTCTCTAGAGTTCAGTGAATTCGTAAGAAATAATGAAGGAATGAGCTGCTATTTATAGAAAAATAGAATGCATAGTAACTAATCCATGAACGGTCCAGATTGATTACTTTAATCTGACGGTCCATATTTAAAGAAAAATCTTTTAAATAAAATATAATATATTCTATTTATAGAATAACTTTAATAAAGTATTCTGTTTTATATAAAAAGATGTTTCTGTTTTATTACGTTAATAATACGAATAAAACAAAACGTCATTATCGCTAAATAATTCATATTATTAACTGACAATAATTGAATCAAACTGAGTGACTTCTCACATAAGCATTAATAATCAATACCGTGTGCTACTATGCAACCACACGTATTACTGTACTTTTACTACCGAGTAGTTCAACAGTAACAATGGTAAAATTTCCGCCGTTATTTTTAATAAAATATTTTTGTCGTTTTTTCAATCCGACAATAATTCCGTTGTGGGGTCCACCAATGATTGTGTCGTTGTACGAATATTCCCTGTTAAAACGAATATTCCCCGACCAATCGAATATTATATAACAACTTGCGTACTTTGCAAAATTTATAAATATTACCCACAACTATAACATTATATCAAATTAACTCCATAATATTCAAAAATGATATTTATAGAAAATTCATCTTTATTTATAAAAGTTGGGGTCTTACAACCTCCCCTTCTTATGAAATTTCGCCCTCGAAATTAGGGTACGTACCTGGTATGTCGAAGAGGTAAGGATACCTTGATTTCATTTCAGATTCTAACTCCCAAGTCATTTCCTCAACATCGTGGTTTCTCCACAAAACTTTGACTTGAGGTATAACCTTGGAGCGTAGAATATGTTCCTTCTTATCCAAGATTTGAACAGGAACTTCTTCATACGTCAAATCTTCCGCTATTTCGTCCGGTTCTAACTCAATAATGTGGTTCGGGTCTTCCACATATTTGCGTAACATGGATATGTGAAAAACGTTATGAACACGAGACATACTTGGCGGTAAAGCGAGTCTATAAGCCACAGTTCCTACTCGATCGAGGATTAAAAATGGACCGATGAATCGAGGATTGAGCTTTCCTCTCTTTCCAAATCTCGTAACTCCTTTCCATGGAGCAACACGTAAGAACACATGATCTCCTACATCAAATTCCACGTCCTTTCGATGAAGATCAGCATAACTCTTTTGTCGATCTTGTGAGGTTTTTATACGTTGTCGGATCGTTTGAATCTTTTCTGTAGTCATACGTACCAACTCCGGTCCCAACAACGTTGCTTCACCCACCTCATCCCAGCATACTGGAGAACGACATTTTCTTCCATACAATGCTTCGAATGGAGCCATGCCAATACTTGCTTGATAACTGTTGTTGTAGGAAAACTCCACCAATGGTAAGAACTTGTCCCAACTTCCTTTGAAGTCAAAGACACAGAGTCTTAATAGATCTTCAAGAGTTTGAATAGTCCTCTCTGATTGTCCGTCCGTCTGAGGATGATATGCTGAACTAAATCGTAACTCCGTGCCCATAGCTTTTTGTAAACTAACCCAAAATCGTGAAGTGAATCTTGGGTCTCGATCAGAAACTATGGATACTGGCATACCATGCAGTCTTACAATCTCGTTTATGTACATACGAGCAAGACGTTCAAGTGTATAAGTTTCTCGTATCGGTAAAAAATGAGCAGACTTGGTCAATCTATCAACAATGACCCAAATCGCATCAATACCTTGAGAAACCCTAGGAAGACCGGTAACGAAATCCATGGTAATGTGCTCCCACTTCCATTCTGGAATTTCAAGTGGTTGCAATGGACCTTTTGGTACTTGATGCTCCGCTTTGACTCGTTGACAAGTTAGACACCTTGAGATAAACAACGCTATCTCTCTCTTCATATTGCTCCACCAAAATGTATGACGAAGATCATGATACATTTTGGTACTTCCAGGATGGATTGCAAACGGTGTGTTGTGCGCCTCCATCATGATTTCATACTTTAAATCAGGGTTGTTAGGAACACAAAGTCTGGAGTTGACTCGAAGTATTCCTTCTTCATCGATTCTTGCTTCCGGCATAGCACCTTCTTGCACTTTCTTCTTCATACGCATCAGCTCCAGGTCTGTAGCTTGAGCAGCTTTAACTTTATCGATTAAAGTCGGTTCTACTCGTATATTCGCCATCATCACATGGGTCCCTGGAGTCTTTAACTCTATCTCCATCCTTTGCAAATCACACAAAATGGGTCTTTGTGTTGACAATATCGCACTCGTACTTGCATATGATCTTCTACTCAATGCGTCAGCTACCACGTTCGCTTTTCCAGGATGATATTGAATGGTATGATCATAATCTTTCAACAGTTCAAGCCAACGTCGTTGTCGCATGTTGAGTTCCTTTTGAGTGAAGAAATATTTGAGGCTTTTATGATCCGTAAAGATCTCCACCTTCTCCCCATACAAGTAATGCCTCCAAATTTTAAGTGCAAAGACAACAGCTGCCAACTCTAGATCATGAGTAGGATAATTCCTCTCATATTCCTTGAGTTGTCTTGATGCATAGGCTATGACTTTTCCATGTTGCATGAGAACACATCCCAACCCTTTGCTCGAAGCATCACTGTAGATGACAAATCCCTCCGAGCCAGATGGTATTGTTAGAACAGGTGCTGAAATGAGTCTCCTCTTGAGTTCTTGAAAACTCTGCTCACATTCTTCGCTCCAACCGAACTTTGTATCTTTTCGAGTCAGCTGAGTTAATGGAGTAGCGATTCGAGAAAATCCTTCCACGAATCTCCGATAATAACCAGCTAAACCAAGAAAGCTACGTACTTCGGTCACTGATTTAGGTTGCTCCCAGCTTTGAATAGCTTCAATCTTTGCCGGGTCAACCGATATTCCACGACTTGATACTACGTGCCCAAGGAATGCTACCTCTTCCAGCCAGAACTCGCATTTCTTCAACTTGGCATAAAGTTTGTATTCACGAAGCTTTTGGAGTACCAGCCTCAAGTGTTGCTCATGATCTTCACGGCTTTTGGAATAAACAAGGATGTCATCGATAAAGACGACCACAAAGTGATCCAAATATTCCTTAAATACCCTGTTCATCATATCCATGAAGGCAGCAGGAGCATTAGTCAATCCAAAAGACATAACTAAGAATTCATAATGCCCATACCGAGTTCTGAAGGCAGTCTTTGGAATATCCTCAGTTCTAACCTTCAGCTGATGATATCCAGAACGAAGATCGATCTTTGAAAAGAATTGTGCTCCTTGCAACTGGTCAAACAGGTCATCAATACGTGGCAATGGGTACCTATTTTTGATGGTGACATGATTCAACTCCCGATAATCAATACAAAGTCGCATACTCCCATCTTTCTTCTTCACGAACAGAACAGGAGCACCCCAAGGAGAAGTACTAGGACGAATAAAACCAATGTCTAACAATTCCTGCAGTTGGGTCTTTAACTCCTGAAGTTCAATAGGAGCCATTCGATATGGGGCTTTGGAAATGGGTTTTGTACCGGGTTCAAGGTCGATACAAAATTCAATTTCACGCTCTGGGGGTAGGCCAGGAAGTTCTTCGGGAAATACGTCAGGAAATTTATTAACAACAGAAATATCATTCAAAGCTGACGTATTTTTGTTTAGATCTGTGACATGAGCTAAGAAAGCTTGACATCCGTTTTTCAATAAACGAATAGCTTTATGGCTTGAGATGACAGCGATTGATTTTAATGGTTTGGTTGCTTGAATTCGCATAATAGGTCGATTAGGAATATGAAAGCTAACAACCTTACGAAAATAATCAATTTTTGCATGATGAGTAGTTAACCAATCAATCCCTAGAATCACGTCAAATGCAAGTTTTTTTAATGAAATAAGATCGACAAGAAATGTATGGGTACCAACTTGAACCAAACAAGACTTATAAACCGTGGATGTAATGAAGGTTTCTCCCAATGGAGTTTCAACAGCTAAGTCAAAGTCTAATTTCCCGGAATCAAATTTAATCGATGAGCGCAAGTAGGAGAAATAAAAGAATGGGTAGAACCGGTATCAAATAAAGTATAGACTTCGTTAGAGTTTATGATAAGCTTACCCGTGATGACCTCATTCGGGTTCCTTGCTTTCTGGGAGTTCACAACAAACGCTCTCCCTTGCACAACCGGTTTTGACTTTTCTGGGACGGCCTTTGGTGCCTCCATCCTAGCTGAATTTGTCTTCGGTAAACGACAAAATCGGGCTAAATGACCTTCTCTTCCACAATTATAACATGCTTTGGACGGCATCGCGCAGTTTGGACTGATGTGCCCCTCCCCTCCGCATTTGAAACATATGATAGGTGGTCGTTCTCCTTCCTTAACGACAGGTGCTGGTGCTGACGTCTTTCCATCATTGTTGAATCTCCTCTTCTTGAAATGCCCATTCTTATTGTTTTGGCCCTGATTACCACCGAAGTGGTTACCATTTCTGGCCTGTTGATTCCCTCCACGCTTGTTGTCACCGCTTCGATGACTGCTCTCACTGGTATTATCATTTTGCCGGCTGCTCTCTTTTGGTTGCGTTGTCTCGTTATCGCGCTCCACCAACTGAGCCCTATTTACAACATCTGAATACAAACACAGTTTATGAGAAACAAGATGTTGACGTATCTCCGGCTTCAAACCTCTTAAAAACATCCGCGTCATTCTTTCTTCATTATCCACCAGGTGGGACGCAAACCGGGATAACTCCGCAAATTTTGCCTCGTACTGCGACACGGTCATATTATTCTGCTCCAATTTGATGAACTCCACCTCCTTCATGTGACGAATACTCTCGGGAAAGTATTTGTCGTTAAACAGCTCTTGGAACTTCTCCCAAGACATCTTCAGTGCGGCAGGTTGAGTACGCTTTATCGATTCCCACCAGTAATCTGCCTCTCCTCGCAACATAAAGGCGGCAAAGGGAACCTTTTGCTCCTCGGAGCAACCCAAGACATCAAATATCTTGGTGATCTGCTTTATCCATGTTTCAGCTACAAGTGGTTTGGGTTCTCCCTTAAACTCCGGTGGTCCCAGCTCCTTAAACTGTTTAGCGGTGACCGCCTGAGAGTTTCCAGTATTTCCACCTACGTTGTGGACAGGAGCCGCTTTCACCTGTTGTTGCATGAATTGCATAAAGCCTCTGAACATTTGATCATTCATCATTTGGTCAGTGTTGTTGTTTGCATGAGGATTGTCACCTTCCTGATGCACATTATCCTGATTATTGATATGAGGTGAATCAACAGTCGCCTGTGCTCCATTGCTATTCTCAACATTCTCAGATGCCATTTTCAGATACTGCCACAAAATAAAAATTAATTGATATGTCATATTTTATCCTTATATTATGACCGACCAATTAAATACCATGCAAATAAACTTAGGTAGGTCATACTAGCGAAAGAATTCCCCGTCTCTCCCCTCCTAGTTCTATTCTCACATCTTAGCCAGGGATCATATCCCTAAGCTCTGATACCAACTGTGACGCCCCCAAAATTAGGTATACATCACCCATCTTGGGTCGTCAGATACATAGTACAAAATACAAATACAACTTACTAATACAACTGTCGTGTACAATACGACAAAACATAAACTGTGAGTTTGAATACAAATATTATCTTCTAGAGAGTATTCATACTCAAAAGGAGTCCTCATTACATTTATTAACACACCATTACATAGAATAGTGAGGACTACTAACTAATACTATCATTCGGACCATCACTCCGTTCCCCGACTTGCCCCAGCTACGTTCTCATTTCCTGAAGAGAACAGTGAAAGAAAGGGTGAGCTCAACTAGCCCAGTAAGAAATATTATGACTAAGATAATGCAGAATAAATTATCATTAGCCTTCAACAATGTTAAACTGATAAAATATAATAGACATCAAGTTTAACTGCAGCGGAACAAGCAATCCATTAAAAGAGTCAAGTAGAAGATAAACTCTACTATCTTTTATGATTTAAAAGATTTTCCAACACTGTGATCGCTGAGACTCAGCTTAATAAAATAATCCACATCATCGAATCACCCCTGCACTACGGCCAAGGATATTCGTATATTCATTAATGGTCATGATCATGCCAACAACTGTCCATCAATGCACTACGGGCCAATGACGACTTTTACCACATCATTCGTAACATTACGGTCATGATTACACCGAATAATCCCTGGTCATAATCATACCAAGTCCATCTATGCATTACAGGCCACAGATGACTTTCAACAGAATATAAACATGAGGATGATGACAATGATATAAGAATTCAATAAAACAAGTTCAAGAATTAATTTATCCAAGAATTAACAACGTCCAAATTGTCAACATGATACTACTTTGTGGAGTAAAATTCAAGAATGATCAGGAGAATATTTTCATGAATAGATACTAGATGAAGCGCAAATGTCAAGGATATTCCACAAATTTCATGGAGTATAGAAGTCAAAACTTAACCAACTGAGTATAATAAAGAATGGAATAACAAAAGAAATCACCATGCATGCGATAGACCGCACAGACAGGTTATTCCAACAGAATAATAAATAATGGAACCAGGTCCGGCGTAAACGCACAGACAGGATATTCCGACAGAATAATAAATAATGGAACCAGGTCCGGCATAAACGCACAGACAGGATGTTCCAACAGAATAATAATAAAAACGGAACCAGGTCCGGTGTAAAACACACAGACAGGATGTTCCAACAGAATAATAATAAAAACGGAACCAGGTCCGGTGTAAAACACACAGACAGGATGTTCCAACAGAATAATAATAAAAACGGAACCAGGTCCGGTGTAAAACACACAGACAGGATGTTCCAACAGAATAATAGAAGAATGTCACCAAGTATAGGGTATATCCGCGTATACAGGTTATTCCAACAGAATAATAAGAAATAGAATAACAACAGTTCTCTTCATGAATAAGAAAGAATAACACCCCTTACCGTTTTAAAGACGAGCTGAAATAAGGAAGTAGTTAAGTAGCAGAATACTCTTCTTCTCTCTCTCTATAGTTTCTCTCTCTAGAGTTCAGTGAATTCGTAAGAAATAATGAAGGAATGAGCTGCTATTTATAGAAAAATAGAATGCATAGTAACTAATCCATGAACGGTCCAGATTGATTACTTTAATCTGACGGTCCATATTTAAAGAAAAATCTTTTAAATAAAATATAATATATTCTATTTATAGAATAACTTTAATAAAGTATTCTGTTTTATATAAAAAGATGTTTCTGTTTTATTACGTTAATAATACGAATAAAACAAAACGTCATTATCGCTAAATAATTCATATTATTAACTGACAATAATTGAATCAAACTGAGTGACTTCTCACATAAGCATTAATAATCAATACCGTGTGCTACTATGCAACCACACGTATTACTGTACTTTTACTACCGAGTAGTTCAACAGTAACAATGGTAAAATTTCCGCCGTTATTTTTAATAAAATATTTTTGTCGTTTCTTTCAATCCGACAATAATTCCGTTGTGGGGTCCACAAATGATTGTGTCGTTGTACGAATATTCCCTGTTAAAACGAATATTCCCCGACCAATCGAATATTATATAACAACTTGCGTACTTTGCAAAATTTATAAATATTACCCACAACTATAACATTATATCAAATTAACTCCATAATATTCAAAAATGATATTTATAGAAAATTCATCTTTATTTATAAAATTTGGGGTCTTACACTAGCATAGTCATAACATACTTTACTCATTACTTGATGGCATTAGCTTTCTCATTCTAATCTTTCTTTGAATTTAACACTAAGTCAACTTAGCATATAACAAGGCATCTTAACATATAACTTTCATGCATTTATAACATTTATTAAAGCCACATGCATGTTCAAATGGTCAGATCTTATAAGATAAAGGCTTTGGTAAGGTTCACTTTGAAAAGTCTTAAGTTTCATATCTTTGAACTAGTCTAATCTTTCCATCATGTATGCTAGTGTGTTCAATCACTTTAGTCTTGCATTTCATGCCAATATAACCTATATTATCTTACTCATAAAGTCAGAATCCTCACATGATAGGTTCGTGACAAAGTTCACCCTTGGAATCACAAATCTTATTTCAAGACCACAAGTGTTGTGTCAATCATTTCTATACTTGTTCATACTACATGTTCATGCTTATGTGTGTGTGTGTGTACTAAAATAGTTTACATGCTTGCTCTAACCAAGTGTCAACAAGTTAGCACAACAGAATCCTAGCAGAACACATCAGACCTGGTGCAGGTATGGCGCAGCTGCGCTGCACCCTAGTACAAATAAGGCGCAGCTGCGCCATGCCAGAAACAGAAACTGAGTTTGGGTTACGGCGCAGCTGAAAAGCACCCTAGTATAACTAAGGCGCAGCTGCGCCATGCCTGCATCAGAGACAGTAGCTTTGCTCTGTTTGGCAATTCAGCAACCCATCAAGTAAAATCCTTAAAAACATTGCTTCTAACATAACCCAACACACTTATAAGTATGTATAACACTAAGAAACATAACCCAAATCAAATAACAACTATTACATGCTTAATTCAAAGAACCAACCCCTTAAGCAATTAATCAAAAATGGAGAATGGGAATGGAACTTATACCTTTGTGACTCAATTCAGCAGCAATTTATCAATCTACTCACTCTTAGCAAACTAATTCTCAGCAAATTGTAATGAGGAAAATGAAGGTCTCATTTATAGGAGGATGATTATCTAGCTAATGTTATTACCTCACAAATCAAACCAAAGGATTTCAAGAATGCACAAGGGTTAAAGGAGAGTTGGTGATTCCACTCATGAATCCCACTCCCCATCCACTAATTGCTCTATGTTTGATGAATTTGAGATGAAGCTAGGCTAGGCTAGGTTTGATTGCTTGTTCACGTATAAGAAGGAAATGAGACTCTTATTTTGGGACAAGAGAAATCCTCAGCATTTTGCAAACAATGAAATACAACATTTGGCTTAATACCATATATTCACATAATATAACTTTGGTTATAATTTATGTATACACGATTCATTTCCTATAACATAGGTTATAATGATTTAAAGAGCATACAAAGTGTTTCCAAATTACAAGGTATCAAGTAATGCACACACATATAATTCATGTACATTTTCTATTACCACAAATAATTGTCTATTGCTTGCACAATTAATCAACTAAATAAAATCATATTATATTTATTAATCTCATACTCATTAATTATTATTTATTCATGATAATTATCAATTAACACATTATCAATCAATTACTCATAATTGTAATTAATCAATATGTTCAACTCTTGCTACTATATTCAAATAAATTGAATATTTAAACATTAAGAATCCTATCAATTTCTTGATATTAAAAACCTTAGGGTTAGTTCACTAATTTAAATAACTATTAGTGACTCTCTTTAATCATTTCATAGATTCAGATAACCACATAAGGTTTAAATAAACTTACAAAACTAACTCATTAAAAATTAAATCACATATTTAATTAATAAGAAGTTTAAAATTTGTGGACGTTACAATCATCCTACTGTGATTTGACTGTTATTCCATTATGACTATGACACCTGTTGATATCCAAATGTTTGACTTTGAAATGTTGTCGGCCAGGACCACTTCAGGTCGCTTTCATCGTACTCTGCCATGTACAGATGTAATAACGTGTTTTTGTCCTTAGCAGATATAACTGTTAGACACAATTTCAGGAATGCTTTATCCTTATTGACAACCTTTGGGAGGATCATCCTTGAATCTTCAGTTCTAGGTGTACGACATTGTGATAACCTACCATAAGAGATGAACTCTACAATTCTGCTTAATCGCAGATTTATATATCCGATAGTAGAGTGATTTGTCCTAAAAGCTTGACTCTACGATCGGTCTCCATGCTTTACGCTATCAAAATACTTTTTGGTCTTCAACTCTACGATCAGTCTTCAAACTTAACTTTTAAACAATACATTTACATTAAGGAATGATTCAACCTAATAAATTTGATCTTTAAACAATACATTTACATTAAGGAATGACTCAACCTAACAAATTTGTTCACTACGCTAAGTCTTTTTACTTAAATTGTCTTTATAAGGATTTTACAAAAATTATTGGTTTATAAATATACATTATTTTATTTTTTTCTAATAATAATATAAATAAAAATAATAATAATAATAATAATAAACAAAAAATAACTAAAGCCACATTGCTAATCACACTCAATTGTGAGTCAATGACAATTATAACAAGTATATTTGTTCATTTTTTGAACCAAATTTATAGTTATCCTAATATTAATAAAAAGTTAATTTATAAAATTTAAAATATAAATAAATTATATATAGAATAATCAAGAAATTTAAAATAATTATATGTAAAAATAAGTTAAATATTTTATTTAAAAAACCTACCCACACTTCCCACGAGGTAGTTTGCTAGTTTAATTAAAGATTATAATAATCACGCATAACACCAAATTTAATAATACTAATATTTTACTTATAACATGAAAGTTTTTATTTTTAAATTAACAAAAAAAAAGTTTTTATTTTTAACTATTGTGGCCAATAACAACATCCAAAGGGAAACGGAAACGGAAACGGAAACGGAAACGGAAAAGGCAATCCAACGGCCTGAACACAATCTATGGAACTCACTAGATTTTTTCCTTCTCTCACGCTCACTAATAATTTCCCCCCATCTTGAGTCGAGTCTTCACCTATCAGCTAGCTTAGTACTTTAATGGCGGAGTTACAGCCACCTGAAGTCCCAGTCAACGTCGTCACCACCAGCCCAACACCAATAGCCTCAGCTCCCGCTGATAATAACACCATCATCAGCAATCACCATAGCAACAACAACATGGGCACAAATTTAGCTCCCAAGCGCCAACGCCGGCCCAGTGTCCGATTAGGCGAGATCGGAGGAGAGCCACCACCAGCTACACTCCCTTACGACTCCTACCCACGCCGCCCCAAATCTTGGAGGTTTCATCGAGACCCGACTAGTCTAGCCGCCTCTAAATCCTCCAAGATCCGACCTTTGACCAATCTCGTCAACGGAGGTGGCGATTACCTGGAAAACCCAGAATCCGAAGACACCAAATTTGGAAGCAGAAAATCCAAGTTGAGAAAACCGGTGAAGAGAGTGAGAACGAATTGGGCGGCCGCCGCGTCCAGAATTGACAATGGAGTAGAAATGGATACGAATAATACTAATACCGAAGAGTTTCGGGTTTCTGAAACAGAGGGCTCGGAAAGTCCATTAAGAGAACAGAGCCCGGTTCACTCAATTGACAATGTGGCTGAGCTTGATTTTTGGAATCGGTCTAGACTGGGGAGGGCTAGGGTTTCAGAATCCAATTCTCGCGGCGATCGGAATAATGGGGTTGATGACGGAGTGAGAGATTGGCTGATTGGATTGGGGCTGAGCCGTTATGCTCCTATTTTCGAGATACATGAGGTGGATGATGAAGTTTTGCCAATGTTGACCTTAGAGGATTTGAAAGATATGGGGATAAATGCTGTTGGTTCCAGACGGAAAATGTATACTTCCATTCTAAAGCTTCGCAAGGGGTTTTCGTGAGTTTCTTCATTCTATTTTAGCTAAATTTTTGTTTTTGTTTTTTTATTTTAACAATAGTACCCTCCCTCCCTCCCTCCCTAGGCCATGTTAGAAAAGAAAACACGTCTTCCATGGTCATGGTTTGTTTGAGTTTTGTTTTAAGTAATGCTATATATGTTACCCAGTTTTATATATCCGGTTTCTTATTTTGCTATGCGACTGGTTATATGGAGCCATTTATTTAAAAAAGCTAGTGAGCCAATATGCTCAGTTTTGGTTTTGCACTTGCACACTTTGTTCTGTATTCTGTCTAGTAGTGATGAATTGATGATAGGATTATCCCTTTTGGGTTGAATCTGGTTCTTTATGTTATTGGCTTACACATATATACTTATGTTGCGTGAAGTCATTGTTAAGGTGGAAAGTGAGAAACAAGTTTACTTGATAAATGATTCTCATCCAAGAATAGATGGTCAGAATTCAGATTCATTGTAGTAGTTGTATACTAGTAGTATATGTTTTACTTATTCATAATTAATGATTATGTATAATGAATGTATTTTGAACTCGCTAGGGTCGTCAGTTCTTTGTGTTGTGGATACAGGCTTTCTGCCTGCCTGTTCTCCTCAAACTCAACTAAACACATGATTCAGTTGGAATTAAATTCTGAATCCGTAGTAAAATCTTCTCATTCTCATTAATTGCAACATCATTCCTTACTCTTTGATAATTCCAACAATTACTAGCTCAATGATAATTCCACACTAGAAAAGCAAACAAATTTGACTGATTATCTCTTTTATTTTTGCACAACAACAAATGAGAAATTATCAAACTACACAGCTCTATAATCACTACCATACCATTCCTCCTTCCTTCAATGGCCTTGAATATGTGGATGTGAACACAGAACCTTTGAAGTAACAGTTTCATGTCCAGCCTGAGCATTTAAAAAATTGTGAAGAAGAAACCGGATGTCCACTTGAAATGGAATCATGACTGTTACCACCAGTGTATTAAGTAGTTGGGCTCCAATTTGTGTAATGTTGTCAGTGTCGTCATTTTTGGGTCCTCAGCATGTCCAAGATTGCCACTTTTAATCAGGAGACAAAAGATGGGATCACGGAGAGAGAAAGCTTATGCATAGAACGTGGCAAGAGAGTGAAGAAGACAACAAGGATTTGAATAAAGAGAGTGGTGAAATTTCGAGAAATGGTGATGTGTTGTTGGAAAAACAGGCAGTTTCCAATTCTACTGGTTTGAAAATGGCCCGTAGAGTATATGCTATATGCGAGATGATCATGTAAAATGGCCTGTAGAGTATGTGTAGTTGGGGCCTGCCTCTTTCCCAGCTGGAATACTTGGTGTAGAGTTTGTGGATCAACGAGCTTTAGAATCACACTCAAGTTCTTTTATTGGATTAAAATGACTGTGAGGCATCTTTTTGAACTTTGATCGATTACATGTATGTCAGCCTTAAAAGTTGGAGTTCGAATAATTCTTCTAAAGCAATTTTAGAACATTTCAAATAACATAGGTGTTGGATTTTTATTCCAATGAATGTTAATTGATACACAGAGTGAACAGAACTATTTATATCAAGATAGAAAAGGTATACATTTCTATTTTGATGTGATTGAATGTTCGTACGTAGTAGTGAAATGGATATGGAACATTGGCTTCCATGGGGGGCGGGGGGAAGGTTTAATTTTATTAATCCTCTGGCCTCCATCATCCAATTTTAATTGACATCCTTTACAATTTGGGCAGCGGACATGATTCGTATGTATACTAATGCTATTTCCTAAAATTGACTTGTATTATATGACCTTAGAGATTGAAATGTTATGGTGGTAGCGGGAATGCAATTCGTGGACCTCAAGAAGCTTACAAGGGGAAGGAAAAATTAGGACTTCTTGCTTGTTTCGTAAATTATGTGCAAAGTTGTTCATCGACAGTGTTTGCATACATGGTCACCGTTTTCTAGTAGATACTAGCGTTGATGGTGAAGTTTGGTGGTTGTTTCAGGCATCAGTGCTGATGGGAAGTTGAGTGCTTGTTTCAGCCATCAGTGTTGATGGAGAATTAAGTTTAGTAGTTGTGGAATTGGTACTGCAGGTAAGTTGGTTTTGAGCCAGGAGTAAAAAGTGCACGGCCGGAAGGAAGCCTGGAATCATGAATGTTTTTTTCAGTGATACTGATGAAGCATGTCTTGTTTATGATCTGCGGAGAACATGCATAATGGACAAATTACTAGATATGCAGGTTGGACTTCTTATGATGAAGCTTCATAGATGTTTTTATAGCTCAAGTCAAGCAACAACAATATAATTAAAGGGTGTTTTTATAGTTGAGAGATAACTGGTAAATGCTTGTAGAAATGTAAACGATGTAATTTTGTATAAAATTTGAAATTAAAGATTTTTTTTATAATAAAATCCAAAAATAAAATCCTTAATCTTAGAGGTAAAATTATGTCGTTTTACTAATTATGATATTACTAAATAGCGGCCTTAGCGAGCTTGACGAAAAAAATATTTAGATTACTTTTTTCCATATATATATATATATATATATATATATATATATATATATATATATATATATATGGGGTTCCATCCATAACAATCGGTTGCTGTGGAGTAACCCTTTTTTTGGAGTAAAAAATAATAATAATAATTACAACAAGCCGTTACATGTAGCGGCTGGGCCAAAAGGGATTGTTCCACAACAACTGATTGTTGTGGATGGAACCCCATATATATATATATATATATATATATATATATATATATATATATATATATATATATATATGAGATTTCATCCGTGACAACCGGTTGTCTTGTGTACTGTTCAACAACCGAGTTTGTAGTCGTTGATTAGTATAATGTAAGGCCACGATAAATCTTAATAAAGTCCCTGTCGTTACAGGCTGTAGCGGCAGTCACCCAACTCCAAAAATTGTGCCAAGTTATCAAATAGCCTCTCCTTTATTTGATGTAAATGCTTATTTTTATGGCCCCTTACCGCTACAGACTCATACGGCAGGGCATCTCATGCGACAAGACTCTTCAAACTCCTAACCTAGACTCATGTGCCAAGTTATATATATATATATATATATATATATATATATATATATATATATATATATATATATATATATATATATATGGGATCCCTTTCATAGCAGCCGGTTGCTATGAGAACTGTGCAACACCCCCTTTTTGGACCGTTGATAAATTGAATTGATGGCTGAGATTAGATTTTGTATTTGATAAGCCGGCACAGGTTGTTGTGCCTAATTATTTACCTGTATCGGCTTCTATTTTAATAAGTGAGGCCCATGTAAAATTATATTGTCAGTATAGTTATAAAAAATGAATATTTATCATTAAAATAATCCGGCCGGAAGAGCTTGTACCGGATTCACCTTTTTTTTATTTTTTATTTTTTTTCATTATATGTCATGACTCAGCACATTAAAATGGAATAAAAAAATAAAATAAATTCCAGCCGGTACAGGCTGATACGGCTGGCATTAAAATAATATTAAAATGTCGGCCGGTATAGCTTGTCACGGCTTGCAATAAAAAATTGAAAAAAATAGCCGGCCGGTATAGCTTGTCACGGCTGACAATAAAAAATTGAAAAAAAGAATTTATTCAACCAATTCGCTGCTAAACAGATTCGAACTCGCAACCTCCAACTCCATACACTCGTCATATGACCACCCGAGCACCACGGGCCTAGCTGTTAATTTCAACCAAGGATATATCTTTAAATTAAAACTTCACCATCCCCCCAAAATCTATATTATTGCACTATTATTATATTACGATTTATTATTATTAATAAATCTATATTATACATATTGGGTTTGTTAAAATAGAAATAAGTTAATATCTATATTTATTATTATCCCCTTTAATATTTTTTCTTATTTTTGTAATAATATCAATAAAAGGATTATTAATATATTAAAAATAAATTTCATTCTTTAATAAAATATAAAGTGATCATTATAAATCTTGCATTATTAGTATTAATAATTTTATTATTAAGCAATGATTATTAGTAATGATTTTATATATTAAGCAATGATTTTATTATTAATAAAATTAGTTCAATTAGTCTAATAAGTAATGATGATAATTTTTCAAGTCATTTCAGGAAATTAATTTTCAGCACGAATTTATAAAAGTAGTGAAGTATTATTATAATAATAATAATGTGATTATCAATATTAGAAGCCTGTCGAGGTCCGGCATCTGAAATTTCACAATATCAAAGTGGATCAAGGGGACCCCACCAGATCCCAACAACATGCCTTCAAAATTAAATCCACTGATATTATCATCCCACATTATGTAAAGCCGCCAAACCACATCCCACATAGACTTAGTATCTAACTCCCTTCGGTAAAATGACAAATGGTGATGGGGATTCTCACGTCCACCAGGGTAACTATGGGCTCCAAAATAGAACCATGCTAAAGCCCTAGGTAACCATACGGATGATTGTGGCCAAGGGTTTGGGGCTCCAATATTTACACGCTTATAAGCCCAAATTTGTAACAATATTACACAACCATTAATGTATTTAACTCCTTTCCTAGTAGCATTATATAAAGATCTGTATAAATATGCTAACACTGCCGCGCCCCAAGAGTAAGTTACACAATCTTCAGCGTTGGCAATAAAAGACATATATCGTGGGTGCACACTATTCCTATTCCTATTAGGGAATAATATTGCCCCACACAACCACAACATGTATGCCTTTGTGTGTTGCCCTACAACATCTTTACTTGCATTCTCGGGACATTTATTAAAATGTTCGTGCAACCACACTAATGAAATTGCACTGCGCTTTTTTGAACTAAAATATTCACTAGCTAATTTATCTCCAAAATAATCCTTAAAATAATTCAAATTGGTGACAGCAAGGGGACCCGTTAAGGGCTTTCCCACCACCGGTAACCCAAAAATAAAGTGAACATCCTCTAGCGTGATTGTTATTTCTCCACAGTTTAAATGAAAAGTATTAGTCTTCGGGCGCCATCTCTCGACTAAGGCAGATATTAGACCAAGGTCAGTTTGGTGTACAACACCTCGAAAACTAAATACTCCAAATCCACATTTATCTAGAAGGATTTTTTGTTCTTTTGTCAAATTCCACTGATTATACTTTTGATCAGTATATTGACTGGAGCCTAATTTTCCCCTATCTTTCCCATGATATATGTCATCTGATACATGATCTTGTTGATCATGAAGAACACTTGGATCAATTGGCCCATATTCCCAACTGTCCATCTTTTACCTAAAAAAAATACATCAATTCCATATTAGTATTAAGATGCATGACAAAATGAAGTTGAAAGTAATATGCTGCAAAATGACAGTAATAACAATACACAATAACATGCATTAATGACAACAAAAACAATAACATGCATTTAATTCAGTAATAACATGCAGTAATAAAAATAATGGAACAATTGAGTACACTGTAATAAATTTTTTTCATTTATATAATGTAATAATATTATTTTACTATAATACGAAAATAATAACAACAATAGAAATTATTAAAAACTGAACAAATAACAATAAATAAAAACTTGTTGAAGTTCGGCGTCTTAAGAATATAATAAATGAAATCCAGCCGCTTCAACTTGTTGAAGTTTTTTGCTCCTCTCTGCCGAAATTCTCCCTCTCTACACTCTCTGCTACTTTTATTTTATCTAGCTATATACTGAACTTTAGTTTGAACAACGTGTGTTCTCAATAGATGGTTAAATAAGCTCACCGGTACATAGAATTAATTTAGGACCAAATTCAAACACTAATACTGTTGTGCAAAGCCAACTTTTTAGTTTACCGAGCTTGCAAGTGTTCTTTCCCGAGGCGATGTGGCAGAAAAAGTAATCAAAACAAATATTCGGTGCCTTTCCCGAGGCGATATAGCAGAAAAAGCTTTGTCCCTTTGCTCGGCCGGTACAGGCTTCACCAGCTTACAATAAAAAATTAAAATATATTATTATTAAAAAGGCTCGGCCGGTAGAGGCTATACTGGCTTGTAAAAATTAAAAATTTTCGCTACGAAACAGAATCGAACCCGCGACCTCAAGCTCCAAACATTCGTCAAATGACCACCCGAGCACCACGGGCCTAGCTGTCATATTTTACCATGGATTTGGATATATCTTAAAACATTCCATTTCCCCCCAAATTATATTTTCTCATTATTTTATTATAATTATTCGATTATTATTATTATTCTATTATTATTACGAATTGAGTATAAAGCCGTTACATATAGTAGCGGCTTATGTACTTTTTATTATTTTATTACCATTATTATTATTATTATTATTATTATTATTATTATTATTATAAAGATTGTCTGGTGAATAAGTAGTCAAACATAATAATAAAGCACTATGGGAATATAAAAAAGCTGACATTGATTATATGAAAAAAGTACATTAGACTTCTTGAGCATTAACCGCTACAAGCTGTACCGGCTGGTCTTTTTACCCTTTAAATATTGTCTAGGAAGTTGCTATTTTCTCAAGTTATCTTCTTATCCTTCCATAGAACTTGTTCTTGGATATTTTCATCTGGTTGCCCACTTTCATTTCAGAAAATCAAGTTGAAGTTCTGATCGAGCAAAATTCATCACTATTATTCACAAGTAAGTTTTTCAAAATGTCATATAATACATCTGAATTTGTCAGTGAAGTTGAAAGTAATAAATCTGATATTGTTCCATACGTTGGTCAATTATTTTGTACATTAGAAGAGATTGAATATTTTTATAGATCATATGCACGTAAAAATGGATTTGAGATTAGAATTGCAAGTAGTCATAAACATGCTAATACGAATGATATCAGATCTAGGCAGTATGTATGTAAGAAAGCCGGTACACCAATTGTTGGCAAGAGTTTACCTGATGATGAAGATCGTAGTAATAAAATAACTAGACAGAGAGACTCTATAGGACGAACAATGTGCAAAGCTAGAATATATGTTGTCCACAATAAGAAAGAAGACAATTGGCGTATTTCTACTGTTGAATTAGATTACAATCATCATTTAGTGACCCCCACCAAAGTAGATTTGATAGAAACTCACAGAAATATAACTCTTGTTGCAAGAAATTTAATTGACACTTTAAGTAAGTCCGGTATTGGTCCTAGTAAGATGATGAATGTTTTGAGCACAATGGGAGGTGGGTTGCAAAATGTTCCTTTCTCTACTGCTAATGTTGAGAATATGGTGCGAGATTTAAGGCGTGATTCTGCAGATGAGAATGATGCACAAGTTGCTGTCAATCATTTGAACAAACTTGCATCCGGAAGTGCCAGCAGATTTTTTTTCCGAGTGAAACCTGGTGAAAACAACCGCATAGCTTGTATTTTGTGGGTTGATGCCCGATCAAGGTTTATGTATCAACGGTTCGGAGACGTTGTGACATTTGATAGTACATACCGAACAAATAAGTATGGCATGCCGTTTGTTCCATTTGTCGGGGTCAACCACCATTATCAATCTATATTGTTTGGATTTGCATTGTTACGAGACGAGACAGAGGACACTTTCGTTTGGGTATTACAGACATGGCTTGAAGCTATGGACTACAAGGCACCTACAACCATCATCACTGATCAAGACAGAGCCATGAGTAATGTTATTGCTACGGTACTTCCTTCTAGTTATCATTTATTGTGTTCTTGGCATATTAGCAATAAATTTCCTGAAAAATTGCATCATGTTTATTCTGAGCACCCATCGTTCAAAAATGATTTTAACAACTGTGTGTATAACTCATTGTCCATCGAGGAATTTGAAGAGCGTTAACATATTCTGATAAGTTCCTATGAATTGTATACCAATGAATGGCTTGGAAGTTTGTATGATGTACGACAGAAATGGATTCCAGCATATACAAAGAGATATTTTGCCGCGGGAATGACTACCACTGGAAGAAGCGAGAGCATGAATGCCTTTTTTGATGAGTATGTTTATGCATCAACAGGTATGCCATGTTTTGTACTGCAGAGTCAAAAGGCTGTAGAAAGACAGTTTATCAGGGAGAGGAAGGCCGACTACATAACAAAACATCGTAAAAGGATTATGGTACTCGGTTCATCTTTATAAGTTCATGCTGCACAAATGTACACAAAAGAGATGTTTAGACGTTTTCAACGTCAATTCGTCGATTCCATGAAATACAATGTTCAGAAACTTAGTGAGTTGCGTGTCACTAATACTAAGGTTTATGCAGTGTATAATGCAGATGCAACTGAAAGTGATGGAAGATATAAAGAAGTTGTCAACAATCGTCAACTGGGATCAGTAACATGTAACTGCCAAATGTTTTCTCACTCTGGTGAATTATGCAGGCACATCTTGAGATATTTCATAGCAAAGAGTATTTCACAAATACCGAGCGACATGATCCTTCATCGGTGGACAAGAGACGCGAACAAAAGCAATGGTGAAGACTTACTCTTTAACTCCACATCTGCTGACTTCGAACAAAATCAAGCAATGCGCTATAATCATTTGATGAGTGATTACCAGGAGTTAGCGAGCAAAGCGGCTTGCTCAGTCTGAGGTTACAAAACTGTTCTTAAACTGAATGCACGAGGAAAAGAGTTGGTTGACCAGTATGATCCGGATGAGAATATTACTGAACTGGCAGATGACGACATTGATTGCACAGTTGGAGATCCAAATCATGATATGGGATACGATAATGACGATGAAGATACAGAGGTGGAAGAAGAAGAAGAGTTTTTGCCGCCTATTATTTCTCAAACAAAGGGCCGCAAAAAACAATCTAGATTCAAGACTGCACTCGAGAAAATCATTCATTCTAAGACTCATCGAAAATGTGCAATTTGTGGCTTTGAAACCGACCACGATAAGCGAAATCACTATCGAGTGCTAGGGATTCCTAAGCCAAAAAATAGGCTAAGGTTGTATTAATCATGCTATGTTCTCATTATTTTATGAAAATGAACATGTAATATGTACTATTCCTCTTAATGTTATGCAGTACTAGTATTGGTATAATCTGTACTTCTAATATTGATAATCACATTATTATTATTATAATAATACTTCACTACTTTTATAAATTCGTGCTGAAAATTAATTTCCTGAAATGACTTGAAAAATTATCATCATTACTTATTAGACTAATTGAACTAATTTTATTAATAATAAAATCATGGGTTAATAATAAAATCATTGCTTAATATATAAAATCATTACTAATAATCATTGCTTAATAATAAAATTATTAATACTAATAATGCAAGATTTATAATGATCACTTTATATTTTATTAAAGAATGATATTTATTTTTAATATATTAATAATCCTTTTATTGATATTATTACAAAAATAAGAAAAAATATTAAAGGGGATAATAATAAATATAGATATTAACTTATTTCTATTTTAACAAACCCAATATGTATAATATAGATTTATTAATAATAATAAATCGTAATATAATAATAGTGCAATAATATAGATTTTGGGGGGATGATGAAGTTTTAATATAAAGATATATCCTTGGTTGAAATTAACAACTAGGCTCGTGATGCTCGAGTGGTCATATGATGAGTGTGTGGAGTTGGAGGTTGTGAGTTTGAATCTGTTTAGTAGTGAATTGGTTGAATAAATTCTTTTTTTCAATTTTTTATTGTCAGCCGTGACAAGCTATACCGGCCGGCTATTTTTTTTAATTTTTTATTGCAAGTCGTGACAAGCTATACCAGCCAGCATTTTAATATTATTTTAATGCTAGCCGTATCAGCCTGTACCGGCTGGAATTTATTCTATTTTTTTATTCCATTTTAATGTGCTGAGTCATGACATATAATGGAAAAAAATAAAAAAAAGGTGAAGCCGGTACAAGCTTTTCCGGCCGGATTGTTTTAATAATAAATATTCATTTTTTATAACTATACTGACAATATAATTTTATGTGGGCCTCACTTATTAAAATAGAAGCCGGTACAGGTAAATAATTAGGCACAACAACCTGTGCCGGCTTATCAAATACAAAATCTAATCTCAGCCATCAATTCAATTTATCAACGGTCCAAAAAGGGAGTTTTCATAGCAACCGGCTGCTATGAAAGGGATCCCTATATATATATATATATGTTCAAGTATTTATCAATGAATGAATGAAATAAATGATGGTATCTTCCTCAAATTTTCTGGTTTGGTATTACATGAAGGACTAATTATTAATACATGCATATGGCAAGGCAGTGGCGGATTTAGATAATCTTGGTGAATTTTAACTAAATTTTTTTAAGGCTATAAACTATAGCACCTCTCTCTAACTTTTTGTAAGCTGTCAATATACTTTGAAAAATTAGATTATAATATAATTTTTTCTTTTGCCGCAGTTTAATTTTTTTATTAATCTGTCTCTTTGAATTTATTAACCTATAAATTCTGTCTTTTGAGTTTAACTATATAAAAAAAAAAGTGAGCATAAGCTGCCTATACTGCTCTCTACCTACATCCACCCCTGTGGTAGATAACTTTTTAAGAAAAAGATGCAGTAGGTTCTCTTTTATCTCTAACCCCTTAATTGAGAGAAAAACGTAGAGGAACACTATTTCAACACGTGTTTTTGATATTTTTATATGGTTCTTTCTCATTTGAAGTGAGATCCATTATATGCTCATATAAAAAAAGATCATGTGAAAATATCAAAAATATATATGAAAATATCGGTTCCCAAAAACGTAACAGGAATACTTCTCTTCACAAGCATTCAAGGGGATGTTAGTTAAACAAAAGTGAGCTGAGCATGTAGTACAGTAGTAGTAATCATAAGAAACCATAATATATATATATATATATAGTAGTACAATTAATCCCACAGGAGTAGTACTATATAGTAGTGCTAGTGCTGCAATTACGTAGCTAATTTATGCACCTGCATGACGATCATATTTTGTCCAACATATCTTTAAACTGATTTTTCAGCATTATTATCTTTGACATTAACAAACACACATCGATCATATATATGTAAAGAGAGTGAAACCCCAAAACCCCAAACGTATAAGTCTTATATATATATATATATATATATATATATATATATATATATATATATATATTAGAAAACAATTTTCTCCTCTAGTTAGCTAGCCTGTAAATCAAAGAAAAAAGAGTGAAGGCAAATTAAGAAATTAAACTGAATACAACAAGAGCACCACCTCCAGGAATTAATCAGAAGGAGGAAAACAGAAATCTATCTCCCCCCTCCTCTAGCTATTAATTCTGATAACAATTAATGATACAAAATGTAGGCGGGCTTGGAATTTTATCTGAGCATATTCATGTAAAACTAATTAATGGTCTTTCAAATAAATAAATAATAAATAAAAATGAAAAAAATTTAAGCATGCAGCAGCATATGGAGTAGCAGGCAGGTAGATAGCTAGCTGATCCTACCATAGTGAAGCACCATCAGGTGATCAGAAGTGGAGGTGAGTGGGGGTGTGTCCATTGGGATTGGGCTCATCATCCAAACGCTATCTCTCACATGCTGCAACGTCAAAAATGGTACTAGCTGCTGCCCTCTGCATCTTATCTCTATCTGCATCCATATATATATCAAACCATGCATGCATTAATCCACAAATTAATCTATACACTTTATATTTATTTGTTACTACTTATCATGTCGCCAAACAGAAACACAACTGGTCTGGTCTGGGATATATCATTCCATTAAATTAATTAATGTGAAAGTAAATGACAATATCGACTATCTACCTACCCCAGCTGAGCCACCGATGGTCTATTAGCTAGCTAAGTCGATCTTAATTATACATACTCTTCAAAATTGCAAATAAAATGTGTTCATTTTCACATCAATTCATTATTTATTTATAATAATAATACATATTATCATGTCATTGTGTCTGGCTACGACATATTGAAAGTTATGATTATTGGCTTCGGCTAGCTTTTTCTGGGGACTGAAAGTGAATTAGGTAGCCAACGTAGTATTGAAGTCATGCTTTGTCACAAGCTTACGTTTTCTTCCCCATCCTGCATGTACCCCTGCTTTGTTTTACATGTAACGTCTACTTTACCCCATCGTAATCATGATCACAACATGTGTATACATACATATCTATCTATTGAATGGAACGGAATGAAATTAATTAATAGAGAGGTCTTTAGTGATGGGCGGGGTGGCGCCCTCCGCACCATTGAATATTGGCCGGATTTAATCATGGACTATCATTTTACATGGGTCCCATTCAAGCTTTGATTCTAAGCCAAAATCATTATGCCAAAGACTTAAGATCGAGTACTAACTAGTATTAATTTTTAGTATATAACATATTGTTTGAGTACATAATAATAATATAAATATATGTATTATTTACTTGGCACACACACATTGTTCAAATTATTATAAAAATAAAATTTAATAAGTGAGAAAATTAAATTATGTATTGTGGTTAATAATGAGTGCAGAAACCCAAAATGAAAAGTAGTTATCCTTTTAAAAAATAACTGAATTAAGTTGTGTAAC